>JAZGTH010000039.1:467500-1032500 GCA_036877525.1 Chromobotia macracanthus | reverse complement strand
CTTTGTTTTCTTGTCTATGGGGAGCTTGCGGCTTTAAGTAGATTTTAATTGGTAGCATTTAAATTAATTCTCGCACACTGAGTCAGACTGACTGCCTCTCCTTCATGTAATCTATTAAAGGTTAATCAAATTAATTAAACATGAACTAAAAATATAATTACATCCGCAGAAGTAATTGAGACGAAGCACAGAGTTGAAGCTCAGGTCTGATTGGTTGACCGTTAAGTGTGAAAGGCTCCAGCACGTGTGGACCTCCAGACGCAACACATATCTGTACTGTTACATCTATACACATATCTATACTGGCACCTCTGATCTACAGCAGAGGTGCCAAACTTATGCAGTCTAAAAACACGCTCTTCTGAGGCTCATATGCTGCTTTAATATTTAATACTGGTGTAAATTTACAAATTTTATTTATCAAAGGCCTTTAACAGGATAGTTCACCCAAAACTGAAAATTCTTCCATCATTTACTTACCCTCGCGTCACTTCAAACCTCTATGGTGTTTTTTTGCTTCTGATGAACACAAAAGAAGATATTTTGAAGTATATTGATAACCAAACAACAGTGGCACCCATTGACTTCCATTGTACAAAACCACTGACACATTTCTATAATAATATTGTCAGGAACATTTGACAGTCAAACACAAACACTAAAACAAGAAAATGAACTGAGTTGCCCTCAAAGAGTTGTGTCACCTTTTGATCCACAGATTTGTGTGTATGCATGACTGCTGAGTCTCAGGTCGATAAATGTTGTACCATTTTAACAGGTATATCCAGCAAAACATTACTGTAGCTAAAAATATAATATTATGAATATATCAAATGATCAATGGATACACTTTTTTCAGCAAAATGTAATTGTAATGTATTTTCTAAAAACATCCTGAGGGCCATACTGGAGTCCTCCATTGTATTCAGCTGACGGGCTGTGTGTTTGACATTTAGAGAACTGAAAACACAGCTGATATCCTTTATAAGCCTATGTAACAATTTCTTGATCTGCTACACGTCTATGAAACTACAAATCCAGGTACAAACCACAGTAACACTCAATGACCCAGACAGAGGCAAGACAGCACACCACAAAATATAACATATTCTAACAAGGACGTACTACATTCACTACAGGACTGTGATCAGACTGTGCATTCCTCCAGATCTTCAGAACCGTGGCCATCACCGTCCTTCCATCTGAGCTTAAGTTAGCTCTGTTGTCAGGGCAACAGAGGAAGTAACAGTGACATGAATATGCATGAATCAGCTGACCTGATGTGGGCGGGGCATAACAGCTGACTCTCCGCCACACCTTATCAGAGACACAGTTAATAAAGCACACAGCCATCTGTTAATATTGTCTGGCAACCCTTGTTCTAAAAGCATGAAATTACCTTAGAGATCTGTGTGTAAAGTCTTTAAATATTAAGACCTTAAAACCTACATGTCAAAAAAAGTGAAATACCATCATGGAGTTCTGCGTACACTTTTGAGTAATGTTAAAAATGTAAACGTAAGTGTTTAAAGAACATCAGCCAGCATTCTTAAAATGTTTCCAAATCATTTCAGCCAAACCAGTGGTTATGTGGGTTACAGTTCAGTCATGTTGAGAAACAATGAGATATAGCTATACAGAATGGTGAACTTTCCCCAGAAGGGCAAGTAATTGGGCTCAAAGTCCAAGATTACTGCTATTAAACTTCCTCCTAAACTTTCTGCTCCAAATTAAGACACTAATTGTCCTCACTGCTTAACAGCATGATTCAAGAGGAGCATGTTTGTTCGGTAAGGCTGACAACCTTACATTATTCATCGATAAGAAAGCTCTTCAAACACGTATATTTGACTGGGTGTGATGGATAAATCTTCAACTATTTCACAACATCCTACAAAACTCTTACACTAACTCTGGTGGATTGCCAGAGGTCTTTTAGCTTTACATTATTTATTAAAACCTCTTAAGTATTGCATGATGTGTCTGACATGTTCTCTGGTCTCTTGTAGTCTGTCAAAAAAAATCTGAATGAAGCAATCTCCTGCTGAAGAAATTAAGTGATTACTTGAACTCCTAAAAACAAACCTCTTCCCTCTTTAGAGAAACACACTAGAAGAAGAGAAAACTTCTTTTTGACTTGAGACATTAAAACTTCTAAAGACTTAAGGAACTTAATACTTTTATTGTGCATTTCCCCTCAGTACTTAAAAAATTAAAAATATAAATCTATAAGTCTCTGTCCCATATTTTTTGTCCTATTTTTTTAATATAACTCTTTATATTAAAAAAAATATATAAAGAGTTAAAAATATAAATCTCTTCTGGTATCTTTTATGAAGCTCTCATAAAGCAATATAACACATATTGGTGTGTTGCCAGTATCCAAACCTGATGACTTTAGGGAGAAAAGTCTTGTGACATGCATGCAGCGATAAAATTACGATTTTGTTTTTGCACTGGCAATAAAAAAATATTCAATAACAGGATGGAAGCTATGGCAGATATATGATAACTACTTCATGATATGAGGAACTCTTTAAAATAAACACAAACATGCCCCTGACTGCTTCCCTGTTCTCTGCTAAAAGGGCAATGAATAAGCATGACACAGCAGCCATGACAGTAAAGAGACCTGAATACCATATTAAGCTTCCCACAATTCTTAGCTCACTACATTACTGGGGAGTTAAACCACTGCAGATATGGGTTTATTTAACTTGTGTGCAGTATGAGAATGAGTGGATGAGTCCCTATTAGAGCTAGAGAAATTAACCTGTTACTAATAGCAAATTTAATCCAAAACCGAGGCAGGAGATTGATAAAACCCTGCATGGTTACATAAGAATGCTGTCAGCAGTCTAGCTGGTAATCGCTAAATCAGAAAATGTGAGCGAGTCATGCATACTCAGCTAACAATTTTAGGTTGTAAGAACGTTTATCTAACGTTTTTGTTAGTAACAGAAACGTTAAAAATTTTATATTGAAAGTTCTAGAAACGTTCAAAAATATCCTATTTTTTAGACACTGTATTATTGTCAACTAGTTATTTGCTTAAGAACTTAATAACAGTTTTTGATACATATGATATACAGCCTTAAAAAATGTTCTGCTAATATTAACGCAAGAACTTTTTTGATAACTGAGAGAATGTTTAGAGAACGTTAGCCAATGTTCGGAGAAAATTGGAATAGCTGGTCAGCGTTGAATCAGAAAACTAGGAGTGAATCATGCATACTAGTCTGAAAAATAATCATTTTTAAGCTCGGCCTGTTAAGGTGGTTTAATTACTTAATCACTAAATATTTTACTAAATATTTTATATATCTGAGTATCTAGGAGTGTCTTACGAGAAACGCTGATTCTGAATCCATATGATTCAAAGACAAGTGTTTATCAAAGTTAGAAATGCCCTGAGTTCTCTCTGGATTCACTGCAGGGCTAGATTCATTGTCGGCGATTGATTTTTCTCCTGTAATTTGCATTTATAATGTGTGTTTCAGGTAATTTGTACACACAGCTGGCCCTGCATCATTAATATTCGTTGCTGTTATATATTTATGCAGTAAAATGAAGAAGCCTCTTCCAAACAAACATACCAATTCTTCTAAACGCTGACAGGCAGCTTTACTAAAGATTGTGATCACTGGTATGTGACAGACGTGTGCTCAACACCATCATCGCTGCGATTACATTTTCTATCTAAAATCTTTGATGATTTTCAGCAAAAGATCTGAGAGACACGTGCACCGAAGAACAAATGTTTTGTCAAAGACAAACCCGTAAACCTTGTTGATGAACTTGTCACAGCGGAGCACATACAACTGAAGGGTCTGATTTATCAGTGCGAAGCCTGATGTCATCGCCAATGAGTGCCCAGCTAACAATTGTAGGTTGTAAGAACATTTCCCTAACGTTTCCATTAGTAACAAAAGCGTTATTTTGAAAGTTTTCAGGAAGATTCAAAATGTCAATTGTTTAGACGTTGTATGCACGTCATTGCTTGGTTACAAGAACATTATTCAAACATTATTATATTTGACATGTAATGTTTGGAAAACCATTCTACTAATGTTATTGCAACAACATTTTTGATAACTTTGAGAGAACATTTACTGTTAGCTGGGTCTCCTCCAGTCCAAAATATTTTGGCACAGCGTCCTATACAGACTCATCTTCTGCCAAGCACAAGAAAAACAACTTACACCTGTTTATTAAACATTTTTGATCACCGCTCCGTTCACCATGACTTTGTCTCTTCCACAATGACATGGAAAACTCTTATTATATTCCCAGATATATTAAAATCTGGGAAAAGCACAACAGATACTCTGTTTTCTGGATGCTTGGTATAGCTTTGGCTGTTTTATGGATGCTATTTTTTCCTGTCTAAAGCAATTACATAACATCAACCTGATACAGAAACTATTTAAGACCTTTAAAGATGCGAAACAAATCGAAACAACAAAAACAGATCCAGTGATGTCGGTACACCAGACCGAACGCGACGTGCGGAAACGCGTTGTTACGTCACAGACGAACGCGTTACGAACGCGTCCTAATGAAGCAATGCGTTCAAAGCCACATCTGTGATGAGAAACGCAACGCACTGATGGAGGAGAGCCGGAAACCTCACCGGGAAATGAAATTCAGTCTTCGGGAAAAATATGTAAACGTGTCCACATCTTGAGACGATCGGCTTCATCTTTGTGACAAATGTTTCAAACGCTGACGCGCCTGACGCATCGCATCACATAAACAGCGTTCGTGCTCGTATCATCTTAGTTGCATAAACGTTTGTGTCACATCATAAGATTTACAGATTTTAAAGCGTTGTCTTTCCTCCAGTCTGTCGTACTTACCCATTTATGAACTTGTTTACGCGACGTGTTTGCCCGGGACGGTGAAATGTTCAACGCGGAGAGAAAGATGGAAATCCGCTACTTTCAGGAGATGCGACCCCTCGGACTCAGTCCTGATCGTAAACACTGCCGAAAATCATTCAGAGAGGAGAAAGCACATCTCTTAAAGATTGTGCTGCGTAAAGGGGGCAAACAGGGCAGGGGCAACAACGCGGAGGGGGACGAGATGAGGTGGATGTTGCCCCAGCTGTTACGGTTTTGCCTCCGTCTCTTTACGAACTCCAGCCTGCTGTCAGTTCTCGCGAGATTTGCTGTGGTCTCGTTGTTTCTCGGTCAGCGGGTTCTGCAAATGGCTCATTTAAATATGGTTTAGTTTTACTTTTCAAAAACAAATCCTGTGGGTTGCTTTTATTTCATGCTCTACTTAACTTTGACCATAGAGCTTTTAATCACAGGAGCGTAACACATCGGGATCACTTTTTTTATAATTGCTTGTATTCGAAAGAGATGTAAATCATATAACAACGTTATATACTGATAACGATAGATATGGTTAAAGCATCCGAAAAATTATTTACATTATTTTCCGTAGTCATTGCTGCCACCTAATGGCCAGTTTATGCTGCAGCCAGTTTATCTTCGGGTCATTTTTGTTCACGCCCCCTTAAAGATGCAATACTTTTTCTGTATTGCAAAACAAAGAGGATGCAAAACAAAAAGCAAGTTATTGAGCAAGTATGTAAAATATCCGTGTTCAAAATGCCCCCTTTACTTTACCCCGATTCGCAGCAATAAGGTTATAGTGATCACTTATCATTTGAGCTGTCGGGTCCGAACAGTTTGGTGTCATTTGACGTAAAGTATCCTGAAATTTTATGCTTCAAACAGAGGCAAAAGATACGGATCGCAGCTTTAATGACCATGCAAAGATAAAGATAAATGAGAGCAGATGAAGTTGTTTAAAAAACGACTGAAGACGTCTGTCTGTCTGTCTGTCTTCAGGGCTCAATATGTTAGACATGTGCATATTTTTTGCCACAAGGGGGTGTGTAAGCCAGTGCAGATTTATCATTAGTCTGTGACTTTTACTATTATAAGTCTCTGATTTATCTTGTGATTTTCTAAAGGACCGGTTTATTAGACGACATATTAATATTATTGTTTGGTTATAAAAACGTTATTCAAACATTTTTTATGTTATAAGACGTTCCACTAACAACTTAAGAATAACATATTTTTTATTTTGTATGATATATAATGTTCAAAAGATCTACTAACGTTACTGCAAGGACATTTTGATAACTCTGAGAGAACGCTTAGAGAACATTAGCCAATATTGTGAAAATATCCTAGTTTGCTGGGTTTGTTGTGTTTATCTTGCAGGGTAAAGCTTCACAGTTTTATTACAGTTTTATTACAGTATTATTATATTTATTAGAATATGTCAGGGTTGTTTTATTACGGGACAGAGACTTAAATGCAGCACACATCAGTAGGGGAATAAAGCATATTGTCCTCTGAGGATGGGAGAGACTGGAGGCTAAAATTATTCTGCAATAGTGAGTCAGACAGCAGAAGAGATTAAAGGCTTTGTTGAGCGGTCTGAGCACCTGCAGATTCGAACCTGCAGCCTCCTGATTCTTCATGTTCATTGAGCGTGGCCATCCGCCTCCTATTCATGCATATACATGAATGGCACTTATATATGCTTTAACAGTGTTTACATATTACCTGAACTTACCTGAAAAGTCAGTGGAGGGGGAGGCTTGTTTTTCTGAAATGTACACAGTCTCTCTGTTCTTTAATGATATAAAGATATAAAATAAAAGAAAGAAATATTCTTCACCTGCTTTGCAAAGAAGTCAGACGTCAAAGTTGAAGATAAATTGTGCCCCAAAGTTAAAAAGGACTGAGACAGAGGATGTCCTGTCTTACATCTCAGACGGTGGAAATGAGAATTAAAGCGTCGAGATCTGATCCTAGACAACATTATTAATACATGTATACTATTTATTAAACAGTAAGCTTATTTATTTATTTATTTATATTTATAACTAAAAGCTAAAAAAAATCCAAAAGTCAGGAATTGCCTTGTTATGATGACCGCTATATTTTTATACATTTCATATTTATTTCATAATATTTTATGTCATTTTAAACGCACTGGGAAGTCAAACATCACGATATCCAACAGCTCACACACAGCTTCAGACAAATGTAAATTCACAATCTTCGTAAGTAAAACAATATATTTTGTACGTGAGATTTATACCCTCTCCTCCTGTGACTCTGGTACTTGTAGTTTTCTGCGGCTCTACCGTCACTGAGTCAGCCCCATTGACAAATACAATTCCCACAAGCCCTTGCGCCATCAGCTGATTCCCGTTCGTGTTTATCGGATGTGATGATGGCAATAAATCGCCCAGCGGCCCGTTTTTTCCAGCAGATCTTTGGGACACTGTGTTGGGATAGAGATGACAGCCGAAGGGTAGACGTGGAGAGTTTCCTGGACTGATTTCATTTGTTTTTTACGAAAAAAAAACTTCCACAACAAAGTTTTTAGCTTTTCTACACAGGTGAGTTTATGCTGGTGATAATATTACCAATAAGTTTATTGTGGGTTTTGCACAGTACGTTTTTATTCTATTATATCTAATAATATTTTATTAAATTGTATGACAGTACTATTTATAGCAGTAACAGAAATGGTTTTCTATTGGTATTACAATATTAAAATATACAATATGCAATTTAAAAGACTTGATTTCAGCTTTTGCTGTCAAAATATTATATCTGTATATTAATACATGCATTTTACAGTATGATGCTTTATAAGTGCAATGCAGAAATTAAAACTTCTTTATCACTTATATCCAGATATCTGCCTTTGACAGCGTGGCTGCACAATATAGTTCATAACTGCGACACAAAAACATGATGGTTTGCTTTTGGGGGACTTATTGTAAATCATGGTATGAAATATTAAAATATGTTATTATTGAGGTTGACGCCTGAATTTGTTTTAGTTAACACGTGTTAGCAGTTCAATTTCTAAAGGCGATTTTGTTGACGCTCCAAAACTTCTTTGTTTTGATCCTCTTGTTGAATACGGAAGTGACCGCTAGAGGGCAGCACTACAACCAGCATTTTCAGACTGAAGGTGAATTTACCTGGGCCTATGAGACAATATGAGACAATATGAGACAATATGAGACAACAAAGGGTTGCCAGGTTATAGTGACAGTGTGAACATAAAATAGGTCTGTGTCTCACCCACGTCTGCCTGCCCCTGCTGCATCCAAATTATTTCATACAGAGGGTAGAAGGTGAACAGCTGATCCAGAATGCTTCATGTGTTGTCGTTAAAATCTTTTATTTTTATTATATTCCTTTATCCTATTTATTATATTCATTTATTATCTTCCTTTATCACAAACTAAATTTCTTAATGTCATCGGTCAACTTTGTGAGCAACATGGCCACACATTATGTGTGTTAAGATGCCCCTCCGTTTTATTTTTTATCTTTAACCTTAAAGGCCGTATGACATAAAAGTTGTGGCTGTTTCTGTAAGTCTGTTTTTAGTTTAAATGGCATGTATATATGTTTAGTCACAAATCACAACTTACAAGTTACATAAGTCAAGATTTATAAATGTAAGTCATGGTAATTTGTAAACTGTACTTGCACAGAAATGAATAAACGTTTTGTTTAAACTAAACTTTTTGTTTTTGAATTTCAGCAGAGGCATCCTTTCTTTACATTGTCTACAGGGCCTTGGGCCTCACTGGTTTGACCGCAATGGTACTTATTCTGGGCAGAAGACTGAACCGGGAGGACTCTGGAGTCCGCGAGTCTCCAGCGGTCAAGCGAAAAGTTCTGGAGATGGACAACAAGTCACTCAGTAATCATGATGTGTTTGATTTCTCCTCTGGCCCATGTCACTCGGAGAGCATACTGCAGATGTTCAATGAGTTCCGTGACGGACGTCTGTTCACCGATGTGGTGATCAGCGTGGAAGGCCGTGAGTTCCCGTGTCACCGTGCCGTGCTGTCGGCATGCAGCAGCTACTTCCGTGCTATGTTCTGTAACGACCACCGGGAAAGCCGTGAGATGTTGGTGGAGATCAACGGCATCCGTGCTGAAGCCATGGACACCTTCTTGCAGTATGTCTACACCGGACGTGTCCGCATCACCACGGACAATGTTCAGTTCCTCTTCGAGACCTCCAGCCTCTTTCAGATCAGCACTCTGCGTGATGCCTGCGCCAAGTTTCTGGAGGACCAGCTTGACCCCTGCAACTGCTTGGGCATCCAGCGTTTCGCCGACGCGCACTCCCTCAAGCAGCTTGCCAGCCGTTGTCGCTTATACGCGCTGCAGAGCTTCGCCGATGTGGCCCAGCATGAGGAATTCTTGGACTTGCGCAAGGAAGAGTTGGAAGAGTACATCGCCAGTGATGAGCTGGTGATTGGGAAGGAGGAAACAGTTTTCGAGGCGGTGATACGTTGGGTGTGCTATGATGTGGACCACCGCAGGGTCATGCTGAGGGACCTTCTCACCCACGTCCGCCTGCCCCTGCTGCATCCAAATTATTTCGTACAGACGGTAGAAGGTGACCAGCTGATCCAGAATGCTCCAGAGTGCTATCAGCTTCTGCACGAAGCCCGGCGCTATCATGTGTTGGGCAATGAGATGATGTCACCCAGAACTCGTCCTCGCAGGTATGACTGCACCTTACCTGCCAACTTCCTGTGCCTTTAAAATGTAAATGATGCAAACGGATGCAAATCACATTAATCTGTGTCCTGTAAATGCACCAAATGCATTCATGTGTTTAAACTAAAGACACATTGAGCAGTGAATAAGTTATGGAGAACTAGGAAGAGACCCAGCAAACAGGGAACATTCTCGGATTGACATTCTCTAAAAGTTCTCAAAAAATGTTCTTGCAGTAACGTTAGTAGAATGTTTTTAATGTCTATCAAAAACATTATTCTTAAGCAGTTTTTTAAAACATTACAGGATTTGAGAAATGTTTGAATACTGTTCTTATAACGAAGCAATAAGGTTAATATAGTGTCTAAAAAGCTGGATGTTTTGAATGTTACTACAACTTTCAAAATACAAAATTTAATGTTTTTGTTACTTAATGGAAATGTTACTGAAACGTTCTTACAACCTAAATTTGTTAACTGGGTCCCCTTTAAGACCTTCTGTGGATAAACATTCTCAGCAGGGCTCGCCCGTGCGCATTCTTTCTCCGCGACTTTTCATGAACACCGAAATGTTTCAAAATGTGTTCCTGTTGACCTGACCCTGCGTGTTTGTTTTTGTTATGTCTGGAGACACGAGGATGAGGAGGAGGAGAGGAAACCAAACTGTCATGTTCTGCTCTGAACTGAATCTTCATTGGCCTGGAACCTGTCTGAACGTGATTTACTGAAAGAACTGCCAGCAATGCTGCGTTTATTTATTAGTGACCTCATAATAGTGTACTGACAGAGAGGTGTAACATTGAATAATAACTGCAGCCCCAGTCTCACGCAAGCAGCTGATCGCTGGCAAAACAGAACTTTCTCATGCACGATTGCAAAATAAAAGAAAAGGTTTTTTTGCAAACCCTGTGTACCGATGTTTTTCTTCAGGTTAGTAAAAAATGATTATTAGAACAGCAGCGGAACAGCTAGAACTGTTTTCATGTGGGTGTTGGGTTACAACTGGCAGAAAGTTGCTGTTCCACTTCCTCTGTTTCCAGGCAGATTTGTGATGGTTCTTCAGTTGAATTATGGGATAGGGCCAGCCGGTCTCGCCTGATTATTCTCCAGGAACAGTGTGTGTGCAGCAAGGCTGTTATTGGTAACTAAATCTACTTGTGGAAAAAAACTATATTCATGAACTAAAAAACAAAGCTGCAATTATATTCCAGCTTTCTTTCTGAAAGTTTGTAAAAGACGCATGATATTGCAGTGTTATGATTTCAGCAAATGAAACTTTTTACTTAGCTGCAATAGGTTATGACAACAGTTATTGAGCAAGGTGTATTGATCGGTGTTCAAAACAGTGTCCTTACAACGAATAGTAAATTTATGACAATGATTTAGAAATTGAGCTGCCGCATAGGATTTTCCGAGAAATGTTAGTTTGGCTTCATTTGGCATCAGTATGCATAAAGAAAGTGATGAGAGATGGTGATAGAGAGGCAAAAGGTAAGGATTGCAGCTTTAAACGGATGTTTTCAGGTTTGCATGAACCGGCCAAGCAGCTGGCTGTAGCCCTTTCCATATCTTTTCCACAGAGGGAAGGCACTCAAAGTTCAGCTCTAACTTTAGCATGTTGACATGTACACTCTCTAACCCCTGATCACTTACACAGTCATCTGTGCAGATGATTTCACAGAAGAAAGGGTGGGAGAAAGAGTTATTCTGGAGGAAATGTGTTTGCCTGTGGACCAGAAAATGCGTGTCATGCTCCGATGCATTAACTCGCAGTGTTATTTCCCAGCTAACAATTTTAGGTTGTAAGAATGTTTCCCTAACATTTCCAGTAAGTTACAAAAATATTAAAAATGTTTAAAATGTCAATTTTTAGACATTGTATTAATGTTATTGCTTGGTTATAAGAACATTATTTGAACGCAACTTTGTAACATTTATAAAATGTTCCACAAACAAGTAATATGATATGATAAATTGATATGATATGTCATGTTAAAAATTGTTCTACTAACATTGCTGCAAGAATGTTCTTCTCAGACATGATAGTTTACTTTTCTCTTTGCCCTCATTGGAAAACAAAAAAATTAAGACAAAAATGCAAATTACGCAGGAAATAAAATGTTAACAATGAGTTCTGCGTTTTTAAAGGACCTTTGTGTTTAGTGCTAAAAATATGACTTGTGCCATCAGCTACGTACGATTCACAAAATATAATTAATTTCTTTGGAAATCTTTTGTTTGAGTAATGATTATAAACGTTTTAAGTGCCTCATCATGTGTCCCCCTCAGGTCTACTGGATTTTCAGAGGTCATCGTGGTAGTTGGAGGGTGCGAGAGGATGGGAGGTTTCAACTTGCCGTACACCGAGTGTTATGATCCTGTAACCGGCGAATGGAAATCTTTAGCCAAACTCCCAGAGTTCACCAAATCAGAGTATGCAGTGTGCGCGCTCAGAAACGACATTCTGGTCTCAGGTAACTGTGCTTACATGCATCAACATTCTGATTCATTAGTGTGTGTGATGTGATTAAGAAATAAATAATGAATGTATGAAATAAAAGGTGTATGTTGTATCGTATGTATTATATTTCAAAATAAGGCTTTATTTGCTCTCCATCTGTCAAACACGTTTCCCTTGTGTGTAATTTCTGTATCAGTTTTTGTTGATGACCCAGTTTATTGTTTATCTCTGGGTGGTTTAATCTGCAGGGTTTGTTAGACACAGCAGGGGCACCACACATAACCGGGCAGCTCGCTTTGAACTGCCAGCAGGTTCAGCAAAAAAGACATGATTAAAAGAGACGCGCCATCAGCTCTCTGAGAGAGAGAAAAAGTGTTAGAGAGAGAGAGCGAGAGAGAGAGAGAGAGAGAGATGTGATGGAGAGTGGGGCGATCCTGAGCTATCCATTTACATTCTGTCTGTGCCAATTCAGCTAACTATTTTAGGTTGAAAAAACATTTCAATTAAGTAACAAAAACAATAAAAACGTTACATAGACAGTTCTTGAAACATTCAAAACATCCAGTTTATTTAGACGTTTTATTAACGTATTTTTTTAATGCTGTCCCACTAACAACTTAAGAAAACGTCTGCTAACATTACTACAAGAACGTTATTTGAACAATTTTAAGAGGACGTTTAGATTAGCCAGCGTTAGAACGTGTTAGCCAGCATTCTTTGAAAGTTCCCTGTTAGCTGGGGGCTGAGAGAGAGAGAGAGAGAGAGGGAGGGTAGTGAAAGAGAGAGGGAGAGAGAGAGAGGGAGGGTAGTGAAAGAGAGAGAGAGAGAGAGGAGGTTAGTGAAAGAGAGAGAGAGAGAGAGAGAGAGAGAGAGAGAGGGAGGGTAGTGAAAGAGAGAGGGAGGGAGAGAGAGAGAGAGAGAGAGAGAGAGAGGGTAGTGAAAGAGAGAGGGGAGAGAGAGAGAGAGAGAGAGAGAGAGAGAGAGAGAGAGAGAGAGAGAGAGAGAGAGAGAGAGAGGAAGGTAGAGAAAGAGAGAGAGAGAGTGGGGGGAGAGGGGGAATCCTGAGCCTCCGTTTACATTCTCCATGTGCCAACCACGCACGTGTTTCCATGAGAACAGAGTCCTGCATGTTAACACTTTCTATCTCTCTCTAGCACTTTCAACTTCATTTGAGTTCATTCCTTCCCCACACGTCTCATTTCTTCTCCTTTAAAGTTTGTTTAGTAAACTTCAGTTGGGGCCAGGCAGGGTTTTCCAAGCCAGGAAACAGGTCACGTATCAAAGTGTGTTGATGTGAATGTATGTCGCACCAGTCAAAAACTTGAACACAATTGCTTATTCTTCACTTTTATTCTCAAATGTTGAAAATAGTCATTAAAGTAATTAAAAGTCATTAGTACTTCTGTTTTGTTAAAACTTACTTTGTGTATGTATTAGCACATCTCAGCTCAGCTCAAACAAAGAACAGTTAGAAGCATGAGAAACATACGTTCAGTCGAGTTTATCTTAAGCTACTGACTGGTACTGAACTCCAGATTGAGAGATAAATGAGAAGGAAAACACGCGAGTTTCAGGTTGAACAGCTTTGATGAGTGTCAGACTGTCCGTAACTGACTGCTGGAGTTTCTAGAAAAACTGGAAGATTTCTGAAGTTATTCGCTTTTGTTTCAACAGCCAGGCTCAACCACACACACACCAAGACTTTCAAAACATGATTTACAGTTATTCATTTCATTGCATAATTTTATTCAGAAGTATAATATGACATTGCTTCTGGTTGAGCTAGTCTGTAATTATGTTAACTATTATTTGCTGGAATAGTTTGCTGAACAGGGATATGATTCTCGTATTTATGAAATAAAAAACCAGGAACATCTGCAAATTGTGTCAACGGTCATTAACATGATTTTGTGAGTTTAATGGTTCTATACATTTCTTATGAGTGTATTATAGGATGGATGTAAAGGGCTGTTGCTAAACAACTGGTGGTGTGATTTCAGGGGGCAGAATCAACAGCAGGGATGTGTGGATGTACAACTCTCAGCTCAATATCTGGATCAGGGTGGCGTCCTTGAACAAGGGCCGCTGGAGACACAAAATGGCCGTCCTGTTGGGGAAGGTCAGTCCATCCACCTCCATCTACATACACGTACATACACAGCAAAATATTCTGTCTTACATCTCTGTACTCCTAAGATGGAAAGATGCACGTGTTCACAAGTCCGTTCTCATACTGTAGGGTTATGGATAGAGAAAACGTTAAAGGTTAAACGTTAAAACGTTACAAGTTACAATAGCGTGATTAAAATGTTTAAGATGGAGAACATGCTAAAATGTTTTCCATATCTTTTGCTGTTGAAATTATGCTTCCAGTCAAACTGTTTTGGCACAAACTTATCAGTCACATGGTTTGTGGTAAATTATTGACTGCCAAGAGCATTAAACCATCAAAACCTATTTGGGAATCACTTATAAAACCATTATTACATTACATTAATGTTTAATATCAAGGACATTTATGTTCACTTTTGCATAATAAACAGTTTTGGTGCAGTGTTAAGCCATTACCCAACATCTGATGATAAATATGAAGTAAAAGCAGTTTCTGTGGCACTGTGGTATAAACTACTGGGTCTGAGGGGAGGGGCCAACCCATTAAACATTGTCCCGGGCAAGTGATGGTGATGCACCAGGAAGGAGATGCTGAAGTTCCTCTGGTGTTATTGCGGTTGTTGTTGAAGGCCTGTGATTTCTACTGACTGAGTACTATTTCTCACATTCACAAACTCTTTATATTTAGTTTGTAAACATGATCCCACCCTTATAATTGATTGTCTGTTTGTCTTTTTCTATCTTGTATTTTTTTCTTTGCGTTATTTTCCAACTTATAGTACATTCCAGCTGTATATTTAAAAAAAACAGGATTCGAACCCATAACCCTGGTGTTGCCAGCACCATTCTCAGCATGTTAAGCTAGAGGAACTGTGTTCCGTATCAGTTTCGAAGCTTCTCTCTCTCTCTAATATTTTCCTTTTCTGCTTGATTCTTGTTCCTTGTTGTTTCTTCATGCAGTATTAAATGATGACATCATTCATAATTTAACCTCTCCCCTGAAGCTAGTTTATGCCAAACACGCTCAGATCTGCTGTGTATGCTTTATTTGATGATTTATAATTCACATCAGACTTCTTTGTTAACGGCCACAGTCAGTTCCAGAGATCAGATTTACTCTAGCAGGGGGTTGAATTGCTCATGTAGATCAAATGGCCAAATGCTAACAAGTTTGGTTTGTAAGAACGTTCCCCTAACATTCTCATTAAGTAACAAAAAAGTTTTGTTTAAAATGTTATTTTTAAAGTTCTTATAAATTCAGACATCCATTTTTAGACATTGTCATTATTTGGTTATAAGAATATTATTCCAATTTTTTAATTCTGGAACTTTTAAAAACATTTCATTGACTACTTTTAATGTTTTATTAGTAGTTAAATGTATATTAACAATAACGTTTTTGATTTATATGATATGTAACATTTAAACAGTTCTCTTATTGTTACTGCAAGTATGTTTTAATAACTTTTAGAGACAACAGTCTGATGCTTTTTGTTTTCTACTCAGCAAGGAGGATTTTCAGAGCAAACTGAAAGGGTCAATAAATTGAAGTGTCTTCTTTTCGATGAAGCAACAGAGCTAACAAAAACGATTTGTGTAATAACTTATTAACATGCAGCGAGTTAATATAGCTGTCTGTACAAACGCCTTTTTCTGTTGGTTTGTTTGATGCTTTGTATTGTGGTTTATTCTGGGGGTTTTTTCTCTGCCTTTCTGTCTCCAAGTGCCTGATAAAATCTCCCCAACTCATTGTGTTTCTTTTCAGGGCCAAAATAACTTTAATCTGGGTTGTTTTTGAGCCTTGACAGTTTTCTTTGTACCAAACACTTGAGACGTGGAATGTTCGACTGCGGTTGGCGTTATTGTTTTTTTAAATGATAAGGATTTAGAAATGATAGACACAAATAAAATTTAATTAACTACAATCACAGCATTAAGACTTTAGAAGAAAAATTACTTTGCTGTATGGTTATGCTGCAGTGCTCTAATGTGAGCCATGCTGGCAGGGTTTATATGTGGTTATGATATATAACATTAAAAAATGTACTACTAACGTTACTGCAAGCGTGTTTTGATAACTTTGCAAGAACTTTTAGAAAACGTTAGCCAATGTTCTAAGATTGTTCTCTGGTAGCTGGGTACTCACCTTTGTTGGAAAGCTTGACAGACACATTTACTTCTCATTTTTGTTTATTAATTTTTTGAATAAAGTCCTTTAAGGGCTTTATGTATGAACGTTTTAGTTCCTCAATAACAAAGAGATCGCCCGCAAGCACATGGCTGTATGCTTTGTGTAAGTGTTGCCTCACTGTGTTCCAGCGTGTGCATGTGCCGCTACAGGTCCGGACGGTTTTCTTAGCTTTTCATTGGGGGAACGTGAGGCAGAGGAGGCAAGATCTTCAGGGTTCTTTGTGTTCCACATTTTTTCAGAGGAGAGTGACAGTGAGATACAGAGATCAAGAGAAGCAAAGGTCTTCAAAACTTACACAAACAAGGCTGATTGATGTGTTACAACATACAGCTGTCAGCACATTGTATTTTCTAGGGACCATGTTCTTGGAAAGCACAACTAAAGATTGACCAATATACTGTTTCGGACAGGCTGGTTAATTGGTTTATAATGTTATGAGATTACTGGTAATGGTGGTTAACAGACGTCTCTACTGACAGTTCTGCTAGTCAATAATAAACAACTTCCTTTAAAAAAAAATCGCTGTTTTGAGTGAATTGGTTTTGAGTAAATATTATGTAAATTTTTTAACCAATGATGTAGGTTTGGGGCAGGATTTCCTGTTTGACTGACCAATGGCAGATTGGGGGTCATGAAACCTGTTTAAGCCTATTTTTGCAAATATTAAAATGCCACATTTTAATATTTGTCATTTTTAAATTGCTTTATGTATGCCATATATCAGACATTGGGCACTCTACTTTCTAGATATTTATATTGTCATTGGTCATTGAAAAACTAAGTTAACTGGTTTTAACACATCTGTTTAACATTGCCTGTGTGTGACATCTCAGATCTGACTGACAGTTAATAGCGTTTACTTCGTGATGTTTTGCTTGCACATTGTTTTTAATCCGCCTGTTTGGATCTGGTTTGTTTAGTCCACTTTCGTAAATAAAACACAAGTGTAATCAGATTTGATTTTAGATGCATTGACCGCCAAGGGGAGTGTGTCTGCAGTGACTCTGTTTTAAAATCAGTTTGAGAATACACGTTACAAAAACAGACTAAACAGAATTCTTGTTTAACCAGACCTGCGTGCTCTCGTCAAATTGTCAAATCTTGTCAAATGTTATATATCATATATCAAAAACATTATTTCTAATTAGTTAGTGGAACATTTTAAAACCGATACAAAAGTAAAAAATGTTTGAATAGCGTTCTTATAACCTTGGAATAATGTAAAAAACTGGACATTTTGAATGTTACTACAACTTTTAAAGTAACATTGTTAACGTTTTTTTGTTGCTTAATGGAAACATTAAAGAAATGTTACTACAACCTAAAATTGTTAGCTGGGATATCATTTACAGGGCTGGCACTTAAAGAGGCTACGGACAATATGTCTGTTTAGGCCCCATAGTGGGCCCCTGTGGGCCACAGGTTTTTGTCTCCCAGTGATGACCCTGATTGTTTATGCTAATATGTCATTATGCTTGTCTCAAGGTTTATGCTGTTGGTGGATATGACGGCCAATCACGGCTGAGCAGTGTTGAATGCTACGACTCTTTCTCAAACCGCTGGACAGAAGTGGCTTCTATGAAGGAAGCTGTCAGCTCTCCAGCCGTCGCCAGCTGTGTCAACAAACTGTTTGTGATTGGAGGAGGACCTGATGACAACACGTGCTCCGATAAGGTTTGTAGACTTTGACTCAGAAGGTTAAGGACCGGGTGTCTTAGAAACCGCCCTGCTAGTATGTCTGTATGCCACAGAGCAGATACTGGTGTTTATTTTTAGATCATGGTGGAGGGTGTAACATGCTTTGTTTTCCAACGTTGTTATCCTGGGACTTCTTAAACATTGTAGTGCACCGTGATGGCTTTATAAACCAGTCTACCTCGAATTTATAACCAGATTATATAGTTTTAATTAACATTGAAAATACTGACTTACATTCCTGTTTTATTACCGTAATTAAATCTAATTGCATGTGTCCTATTGCAGCAATACAGAAGTATTTCCAGGGGGCATTTGAAACCAGTCTTTGAAACTGTTTGCTTGACACAATTACTCTGTTGAATTCAAGATCACTTTCCAATATATAAGCGCCCAGCTAACAGGAAACATTCTCAGAACGTTGGCTGATGTCAAAATGATCAAAAAACGTTCTTGCAGCAATGTTAGTAGAACTTTTTTAACCTTAATATTATATATCAAAACTGTTATTCATAAGTCTAAAATGTGAGAGACTAAAAACTAACAGAAGTAACATTCTTATAACCAATCAATAATGTTAATACAACATCTATGAAACTGGACGTTTTGAACGTTCCCAGAACTTTCAAAAAAAACATTAACGTTTATTACTAAATGAACACAACATGTTTTCACAACCTTAAATTGTTAGCTGGATGAGCTGAACCTCACACAGGTTCAAAGGTCATTCAGCAAAATATCAAACTATCTAGGGACCGGTCTGTTTAAATATATCCAGCTGACAAATGACAGGAAAGGGTAAAAAAACCCAACAATATCATCACTATGGTAACCACAAGAGTAGGCTGTGTGTGACCAAAACCGCATGAATTGTTTAGACCCTGAGTGACTTCTGGGCGCACCAGCCGTTAGATTCTCCCCATTGTTACATGATGGCAGCTTGTTTACATTACACTGCGGTTACAAAGAGTTTCCTTTGTATCATGGTCTGAATTTGCCCACATGAAACGATGAGAGAAAACCTATTGAATGTGCTGGCCGCTGCCCCCTGTTGGAAGTGTGAAGTTATGACCATCTGACCTGGATCTGTCAGCCCTGCTGATACATTCTCCAGGTGTCTCTTTAGAGAGAAGCTGCAGATGTTTCATTGGATTCCCTTAGCACATTTTTACAGTCTTCACTTGACTGGTCTTAAACTTCTTCCAGCTATTTCCATTTGAACTGTTTAAAGCCAAATAATTCAAAGACAAATCTTTAGAGCTGGTGTTTCTTAAGTTTAGATTGTTGGGAAGGTTAAGCAGGATATTGAAGAGGAAATCTCTGTCCTAAGGGGAATGTATGTTCTAGATAACACTGGAGAATTTCCTGCTTCCTTAAAAGGATGATCTGATGATGATGGTGCCGCCCATTTTAATCCCGATTGGCTAAAACATAATAGGGGTGTGGCTTGTGTAATTTGACTGTTGTGACTGTTGTTGCAGTCACGTTTCTGTCCTGTTAATCTCACAAGTAGTTGTGCTATTTGCACAAGTGTGTGCTATTTCTAAAATGTGTTGAGCCCCATTAATAACATACCCTCCCTTATCATATACTCCACCAGAGAGAGAGAGACAGAAATATGGACAGGCTTTTCTCAGGAGATATTTGTGCCTGTTTATGCTATTATGTTTTCTCTTCATCAGGACACACAATTGTTAAATGCTGTGTTTGTGAGTTTGAAACCCCTCCGGGAGGTTTCATATTTTAAGACTTAAAATGTAGGTGCCTGCAGAGCAGTTATCAATAAGGGTTTATCAGCCTACAATGACAGATGGATTTATGTACTGTATGTCTGCATCTGCTGAAATCTGGCTCTCTTGAAACTGTTTTGTAGCCTGAAGGTTTTATATGAGGTATTCTCATTTAACCTGCATTTGTTCCCAAAAGTTTAGTTAATACTTGCACATGTAAACTTTTGTGATGCCCCTGTGTTTTCTCCCTCAGGTCCAATGCTATGACCCTGAGTCTGACGCATGGTTGCTAAGGGCCAACATCCCCATTGCTAAGCGATGCATCACGGCCGTGTCACTGAACAATCTCATCTATGTTTCTGGAGGTCTGACCAAATCCATCTACTGCTACGACCCCACTGAAGATTACTGGATGCATGTGGTGCACACCTTTAGCAAACAGGTACTTCAGATTTAGCGGTTTAAAATTTTGTGGAGCACAATAGATACTGCCCACTTTCTAACGGATCTGGTTTCAATTGTTATGTTATCGGACATTTAAAAAAACTCTTGAATGCATGTCCATTTGTCTAAATGTCCAAATGGTCTAAATGTTTGGTGGTTTCGTCAGGTCAGTCAAGTCTTTATTCATAAAATTATTCATTAAAATTATTTTATTAATATACATGTATTAGTATACATGTAATGCAATAGTACAATGTATTCTGTTTTCTGTGTTTGAACATGTTTGACAATTTTTCTGTTTTCTGTGTTTTATTTTTCTTTATGTAAAGCTGCTTTAAAGTGATGCAACATTGTAAAAAACGCTATATAAATAAAATTAAATTGAGTTCTTGGAATTGAACGAAATGAACTAGCTCTGAGGATTGTGGGTAGTGTAGTACTTCACCAGAAATTCAGCCAATATGAAAAAAATGTTTAAAAGTTAAAAACACACCGATTTATGGTGTCTAAACAAGCAATAACTGCCATCACTTAGTAATCTCTGTATTGCCATTTAGCTAAAATCAATTTATTGATATGGCAAAAAATATTACGTATTTACTTTCAAAAACTGCACCGTATCGTTTTTGACACACTGTTGAAAAATATGCCTGTATTATAACATGTGTTTTTTCTTCTGTGTTTCAGGAAAGTTGCGGTATGTCCGTATGTAATGGTAAAATCTTCATCCTGGGTGGGCGTGGTGAAAACGGAGAGGCGTCGGACACAATCCTGTGTTATGACCCGGCCACCGGCATCATCACAGGCGTGGCCGCCATGCCCCGCCCCATCTCTTACCACGGCTGTGTCACTATTCACCGTTACAATGAGAAATTTTACCATTCATGACACTACAAAAACAAACACTTACACAGGGACATAGAGAAGCTGAGCCTTATAAATAAGGTAGCATTATAATACATAAGTTAGTACCTGTGGGTTTCAACACCTCTCAGTTTACAAGCTTTGAGTAAACGAAGACAGTTAAACTAAAGATTTCATCGTACAGTTTAAACCTCACACTTGGATTTTAAAGACACACCGGCTTATTAAAGCTGCACTCGGTAACTTTTCCTTGTCTGTCGCCTTCTCTGTTTGAAACATAAAATTGCAGGTAACTTTACATACTTTTCTTTACGTATGTTAAAGTCAAATGAAGCCAATCTGACATTTCTAACAAATCCTGGCAGTTCAAATTATAAATCATTATTATAAACTTTACCATTGTAAGTCTGGGTAAGGAGACCGTTTTGAGCACGGATCTGTTATGTACTTGCTCAGTAACTGCTTTTTGTTTATTTTTAACAAACGTTACAGATTGCAGCTTTAATGTAACCGTTTTATGTTCTAACACTATGATAGACAAAGATAAGAAATCATTTGGGCATCTCGCACAGATAATATGCAGATTTGCATAATTTCAAACTGTTATGCAAATACTCCCAAATGAAAGCTGATGGGCTGGTATGTTTTTGGACGGAAAACTGCTCTTTGTGAGACTGACTGGTTTCTGCTCTCAAAGCCTCTGTAATCTGGGTCATCTCAGCTCTCTTTGACAAATGGCTCCATTTGCAATTTATTTTTTCAATGACAGTACTATTTCTTTTTCTAAATTGTATGTTAATAGCTGTGTGTTGTGTGGGCTTGGTTTTGAGTGGCTGAATGGTGTGAGTATTTGTGACAATGGAAGGAGTGTTTGGTTGTGATGTTAGACTCGTGTATATAAATATGTGTATGTGAGGCGATGATCACAGTGAGAGAGGATAATGATCTCCATTCAGAAACCACTTTATGTTAAGCTCAAATGTGTTATAGTGTTTTCCTATAGTTGTAGACTGGTCCATCAGACACCAAAAAGTATGTGTAATCTATAGTGTTTCTTATGATATTGCTTTAGTAATGTATGCATGTATTTGGGTGACATGAATTATTTTCTTTATTTTGTAGTAAGTGCTGACTGTTGCCTTTAACCAAAAAAACATGCCTCTTTAAAATAGAATAAGTATTTGATAATCTCCTAATGTAATCTTTATTGATTTTCTTTTTCATTCAACTCGCCAATTAGATTAAAACCTGCAAGGATCTTGTTCATAAATGATTTTTTTGTGCTTTTACTTTTTTAGTTATTTATTCTAGAAATCAGAAAGCCCCAACAAGGCACTTCATTTTTGTTTTTCTTTTTTTACGTATATATAAAAATATATATACATATCTCAGTGTCCCGGATGGATGTAAATATAAATTTAGCTGTTTTCAGGTTTACTGTATCAGTAAGTTTTTGCGATGGTGATGCCTTAGGCCAAACGGCCGTTCACACTATCAGCATTTTCAACAAAGCTTTCTTTTCTCTGGCTCACAGTAATTTCAGCTTGGATCATATGTCTGTGTACACAGAGCAGCAAAAGATTGCATGTGTGTGTTTGTGTGTGTGTGCGCGCACGCACAACGTGCACACGACATATGTCGTCTCCATAGACGTAATGGTTTTTATACTGTACAAACTGTATATTCTATCCCCTAAACCTAACTCCTTACAGAAAACGTATGGCTTTTTTTAATTAACAAAAAACGGTTCGGTTTATGAGGACACAGGAAGTGTTTGTTCAATGTATTACATTGTTATACAAATGTCATTATGCACATTTGTGTCCTCGTAAACCACGTTCAAACCCACACGTGTGTGTGTGTGTGTGGGTCATGTACACCTGGGGTTCCCAGGCGAGACCAGGAACTTAACACAAGTTTGCCTGCATTCAGTTATTTTTATTTTTTACATTTGTCAGCTGCAAGACTGCAGAATACACTGTGTTTGTTTGTTTCACATTCGTCAAAGCGAATCCGTGCGCACACAGACGCTACAACACAACTCTGCTTTAATTTTCTGTTTCAGTGTGTAATTCTTTTGTCTGTACTTTCTGTTTGTGTGATTCAATGTTTAGAGAAGTGGGTGAGAGTTTCTTTGGGTGAGTTTAAGGTCTGGTTACAATCTTTCCAGAACTTTCAGTTGCTAAAGCCATAGAGAGAATAAGAGCTTTTTATTTGAAAACCTGTTTTTAAGTCCTTGTAGGGTAGTGAATTATCTGTGCATGCCAAAAGCTATTTAACTCTTATGTCAAACAATACCTGTTTATATGGTGAGAATGTGCTTACGTGCTGATTATGGTGACAGTTTTGGCAGCGGAAAGCACTAAATATTACTCGTGCATTTTAAGAAAATAAGTTTTTGTGCCTCTTGGCAGAATAACAGACAGTTTTGACAACTAGCCAAAGACTTTTGATTAGTTCTGTCTGTTAATTCCTGCACAATATTGTAGGAGAGGTTGTAAGTCTATATTGTGTCACCATTGTTAATGTGTAAAACTGGCTAAAAATCTCTTGTTGTTCTGAATAACTGAAATGTACAAGAGCCTAATACGGTGTACATGCAAACATTTTCCTCAATAAAGCGTATTTTTAGTATGAATTTGTAAACTATTGTCCTGTATTTTGTCTTGCTCACGTCTATATTTAAAGCTTGGATCAGTAAAAGTTCACCCAATTTGGCAACTGCATAGCAACACCCTGGCAACCACCTGCAACCTTAGCAGTCATGGCATACATATAGTTATGGCCAGGTCACACAGATGTAGCTAGTTAACTAGTACTAGTTGGTACTAGTTAACTGGTATTAAGTAATGGAACGTTGTAAAGCGTATTTCCATTGTGACGCAATATCCAGTGCACTAAGACCTTAATTTGTGTATTACTGCTTTGAATAAAAACCCCCAGCTATATGAAAAAAGAGATGCCATGGTAGTCAAAGAGGTAGTTCACAATGAAAAGATGAAAGAGAAGAGCCAGAGGAAAAACTGTCACGGTTGACAACAGAAGTAACTGCAAGGTCCATCAACCGGACATACTGATGTTTACAAATCACACAACACATGGAATCTGATTATGACTGTCAGGTTATGACTTCCTACTGATGAATGTCTGATTGAGGCACTGGAAAAAGATAAAGAATTCTGGGAATTTTGACAGGGGATTGCAATATTTGCTTTCAGAGTAAGGGCAGTTTTAGGGAAGGCCTGTACTTATTTATTTCCTCTAGGGTCGTGTTGGCTTCCTTGTTCTTCCAAATCATGCACATGACCTGGAACTGTAACAAGTCTTCGAGGCAGCTGTATTTTATCATAGATGATTCTTTTGTCTTGGTTTTCAGACCTTGTTATCTTGCATTTAATGCAGTCATTCCCGTCCTTCACAGAGATCACTAAGCAACTGGGCAGACAGATAAATACACCTGGTGATTGTTTGTGAAGGAATATGACCTTCAGCGAGTGAAACACACAAAGAGCTGTTTAACTGCATGTTGACACTGGCTTTATTTATACTACAAAAATACTATGTAGTGTACTCTATACAGTGATATACAGAGTGGAGTTGTCAAGCTCTGAAAAGCATCATTAAAAGCCATTTGAAATCTTCTCTTTGTCATTTCATTCAAGCGTGTGTGTTCAGCTGCAGTCATGGTGGTATGTTCTGTCTGAATTTTGTGTATGTGCAAATGAAAAAAAGATCTTCCTTAAGATTCAATATATCTTTAAGAAGTTTAAAAATTACCCGGCTAACAATTTTAGGTTGTGAGAACATTTCCCTAATGGTTTTAGATGTTATGGTAATGTTAGTGCTTGGATATATAAGCATAATATAACATATACCCAATATATTAAAAAGTTTGTGTATATATATATATATATATATATATATATATATATATATATATATATATATATATATATATATATATATATATATATATATATGTCTTACAAAATCTCTTAAGATTAAGAAGTTTTGTGTTTAAAATCACTGCAATTTATCTCCAGAAGGTGTCAGTACAACACAGATTTTAGTAAAGTGTTTTAGTAAAGTGTGTAGTAAAGTGTTTTGACAGATAGTTTCACTTCAGAGCAAAACCATATAACCCAACAGTAAAGTTTTCATATATTGATTATATCACGTCCTTCTCTTTATCTTCGCATTATCTATAATATTAAAATAAGATTTGCTTACTGTAGAAAGATGGAAAACGTGTGGAGGTGTGGGTGCTGTTCCCTCACCTGTCGACAGGTGGCAGTGTTGAGCTCCAGCACTGTTAAGTGTTAAGTGTGTAAGTGTGTTAAGTGTGTATGTACAGCACTTGTGGGGTTTGAAATCTATGTTAGGGAATGATGGGAAATCTCTCCACTCTGGATCATGGATCGGCACAGCAACAGCAAAACTGCAGAATTCCTGCCAGGGAATGCAACTACCTGTCATCTCCTAAATGAATGCAGAGTTTGCACCCTATGCATGCCCATGCCAGCCACCCTCAATGTGTGTTGCTCAGCTGTCATGCTGTATTGACACGCATGTAATGCGGTCTGAAAGCCATGATAAGGGAGGGGGATATACTGTATATGCACCCAGTGGCCGAGACACGTGGTTTGATCCTTCTCCACAAATGCGTGTTTAATGTATTGCCCTACATACCCTTTACTTTACATGAATATTTACACGCATTTAACATTTACACACATTATCTGGACATCTGGAAACACAGCGGACACAAGACACGCTATTTTGCTATGTGATTTGTATGCTTAGCTCTTAAAAGTAGTACATAATCTTTTGACTCAACCCTTTACTCAGATTTGCCTGTTTTAAAAAACAGATAAATCCAGCCTAAGCTGCTTGGCAGGCTTTAGTTGGTCTAAACCCAGCCTGCTTAACCAGGTAAAACCAGGCTGGTTTTAGAGGGCTTTTGGACACTGTTTTAGCTGGTGAAGCTGGTCTTAGCTGGTTCAGGCTGGAGGACCAGCTAAAACCAACCTGGCCAGCTGGAAGACCAGCTTGACCGGCTTTGCTAGGCTGCAAGGTCCATCTAAAACCAGCTATTTCCATTTTAAACCAGCTAAGACCAGCCAAGCAGCTTAGGCTGGCTTTTAGCTGTGTTTGTTTTGAAGCAGGTTGCCATGGTAACCATAGTTTAAGTCAAATTAATATAGTGGCTACAAATATTAACCAACTGCAATAACACTGTGGTAGTACGGCATTAAACACCACTGTCACTAACTTACAACTTTTGGCAGAAACGATGGTTATTATTGTACACTTATGTAAGGAATGTCAGTTCTAAATACATTAATATGGCTGCTGGGATTTATTTTGTAAACTGTGCCACAGTTTAACTGTGAGGTTTAAATCTGGGCTGTGTGCAGTACAGTCACGTTCTTCCTCACCGGCTCATTATATTTATTATATTATATATAATATAATCAATTATTATATACAGAAAAAGTTTGTATCACTGTAAGCTTGAGTTTATGCACCTGTATGTAATAGCTGTAGCTGAAATAGCCTGGTAATTACAAAGGTGTGTCCATATACATTTGGCCATGTAGTGCACTTTAATATACACCATGGTAAAATGTTCAGAAGAAACCATAAAGCCATAATAATGAAGCTGAACTTATTTTTAATGAAGAGTTGTAGATTGGGTCTTTTGTCTGGTGATTTGATTCTACATCACAGACTGCATGAGTCTGTGTTTAGCAAAGTTTCCCACATTCATACACACCCTGCAGCTCGGAGAAGAGAGAGAGAGAGAGAGAGAGAGAGAGGTGATGGGGAGAGAAACCAGAGACTCTTCATCCTTTTAAAATATCCATGAACATGCCAAAGCACATAAGAGCTGTTATCGGTACGTCTGTGCACCCTCAATATGAGCCAAAGCATCATCCATATGCTTCTTCACTTATGTTTATAATGAAAGAGACTACATCATCTTTCATCCCGTTTAGTATGCAGGTGCATACCTGTTTCCCACCCTGTTCTGTGTGCTCCCTGCGCTCTCATTGATGTTTTGGTGGTGTTTGCGGCAGAGAGCAGGGGTGATCCCACCCTCCCTTTTTCCGTTTCAGCCTCTGTCAGTGGTTCTGCGTCTTATGAATGAGATTCAGAGCTGAATGGAAGACACAGGGGTTCCAGGCTTTCCCCCTAAAGACTCCCATTGCATTCAAGTCACGGACGACTCAGCTTGTGTGCGCACAGGTCTGCCCAGCCAGTAAGTGGCTTCCAAGGAGGATGCAGTTACTGCGTGAGTGGAATCCAAAATGCTTGATTCCTGGGCAGATGAGAAAGATAGATAGAGAGAGAGAGAGAGAGAGAGAGAGAGCAAGACAGGGAGGTGTCAATAACATGTTGACATTTATCTCTTATATGGCTTATCTCCCATATTAATCTAATAATTTAATAATAATAAGTTTGTGTGTAACATATGTACTGAAACAACACCAGAACTTCAGGGCTGTATCCAAAGCTGTATCTGAAACATTCTCAGAATGTTGGCTATTGTTCTCTCAAGGTTATCAACAATATTCTTGCAGTAATGTTAGTAGAACGTTTCTTAATGTCATACATCATATATATCAAAAATGCGTAAAAGTTGTTAGTGAAACATTTTAAAAACATTACAGAATTAATGAATGTTCTTAAAAACAAGGAATAGCATTAATACAACTTCTAAAAAACGTTTTGAACGTTCCGAGAACATTCAAAATAAAATTTTTAGCGTTTTTGTTACTTAATTAAAAGATTAGGGAAATGTTCTTACAACTAAAATGTTAGCTGGGTCCTCAGATCCATGATAAAGATCTCAGTAAATTTCTATGTGTGTTTTAAGCAGATTACCAAAGATATATAGAGTTAAAATATTAGATTGCTTTAAAAGTTTAAATCAGAATATTAGATTGAATTAAAGGGTTTATATCATGATATGTTGTGTCCTATAGTTAATATATGTGTTAGTCTGTTATTTGCAGGTGTTACTTCCATATATTACAGGTGTTTTCTGAACCAGGAACAGTGACATGCACGCATTCAAAATCTTTTAAATAGACAGACACACACACGCTTGCATGCATGCACTGGTCATATGACGGATTTGTATCTGGTGGATTGCATTCGCTGGTGGCTTTTGAATCTTGCTTGTACAGTCTGTATGATTTCACCCTCGTTCGGCACAGGAAATCTAATCTGTTCGGGAGTTAAACCCTTTAATAAGCTCTGAAGGCACACTGGCAAAAATCTCTGCAGAGAGCTTTACAAATGAAAGCCCAGCTCACCAATCTATTCCCCCTCCCCTCGTCTCATCAGAATTTACTAGAACACTCAGTGACTTTCTTACCAGATTAGATTGTGTAAAAATTAAGTAGCCAGTGTTTAGCCCCCCAGATACTGAATATTATAAGGCTCATGTGATCAAATACGTGTAAGGTAGTTAAGTTATGTGTTCTGTATTGAGAACAGTAAGGCAAACTTTGCTGGCACATTTTAAAAAAATGGTATGTTGTGGCATTGTAAACATGACCATGGTACCCCACAATGGCAAAATATAGTGACTACACCTTAATTATTGCGATTTTTTCATTTAGCCGCAGTCAGTAGGACAGCAGTTTTAGGCCAGCAGCAGTTTCAAGTGGGCAGTGGGAGGAGCAAAAGTTATCTTAATGTCTCTTAAATTAAAAAGAGAAAGTGATAGTTAAAAACACAGAATACAAGCATAATATTCGATTGACTTTAATTATTTACATTTCATTTTAAACATATTATATTAAAAAGTAAACATTTGCAATTGTTTTGTAAAACGTCACTATGTTTGCCCTGAATTCTTGGTAGGTTTTCACAAGCAGGTGAAATCAAATGATTTCAAATGAGCTGAATCTTTCTAATGAATCTCTTGAATCGGTTCGCAAATCAGACTGAACGATGCGGCAGTAGCTCCTAGTTAACAATGAACAGATTCAATGATCTGGTCAAAGCGAATCTCCAACAGTTCACTTATGTTACCTCAAAACTAGATCCAACCAAGAACCAGATTCAGTGTGTGTGAAAACTAACTTATTAAAAAACTAAAAACTAACTTATTGAGGCCCAGTTATAGTTTATTGTAAATGAGAATCATATTTAGGTCATGCCTGTGAGTTTGTGAACTCATCTGCTGTTTAAGCTCAGTGTGTGAAATGCATGAATGGGGACATGCCTACATTTGTTTATCATCATCTGTACAAGGTAGGCTGAGTTAAAAACTAAAAAGCTTAAAACTATACACACCATTAAACATGCAATCAATGCCTATGCGTCTTGATGTGACAGTTTTAAATGAAGTAAAACTATTATGTTTTCACAGTGTTTGTTTTTGCATGTTTTTACTATTTACCATACATTTTTCCTCATATTTTAAGCTCGTTGTTTGCATATGTACATTGTTTGCATGTGGAAGTTTAAGGTTTAGGTAATGTTTGCTTATCTGCAGAACAATGCATTTATAATAATGGCTGCATTGCTTTTATTGGCTGCATTGACTAATGACTCCTGTTGGTATAATGTCAGATTAAGCTGAACAAATTTAGTCTCCAGCCTCCCTTAAACTGAGTACAAAGATAACGAAATAAATCTGTCAGTCAGTACTTTTTACTTTGCATACCCAAGTACATTTAAAATTAAGTACATTTATTAACCGAGTAAAATGTAGCTCAGTTGGCCGAGCATTGCGTTAGGGGTGCAAAGGTAATGATAAAACACATGATTTTGTTCAAGCAGTACCCTGCATCTGGTTTATTTTTTAAGTGCATACTTGAATCAAGACTCAAGACCTCTTTATTCTGTAGGGCTGGTCACATAGGATGCATTCTGCCTTTGTCCAACCTGCTGTTATAATACCTTTAAACTTTAAACATTAAAATGTGTCCTGTCTAAACATCTGTGTGCAAGGCATCACAAAACAGGTTTACAGTATCTGGCTCTGTATGCTGCGTCAGTCTGAGATTCATTAGGCAGGTCATCATGGACTCCGTGTGCTGATGAGAGTCAGTCAGGTGGTGTGTGTGATGCATGGAAAGTAATCTGATGTCTCTCAAATCTCATCTGTTCTCCCTCCCCTTTTCTCCCAGTGTGTGATTAAAATCTGCAAGCAAACATCAGATGTATAAAAGCTTTTAAATCCTAACCAGTCTTCACACAGAACAGGAGAGGACTTAGTAGATGACTGAAGAGTTTTAACATTGACTGATATGATGAGGATTTCACCTTTGACAAAGACTATAGCCTGCACTGTTTAGCCTGCATTGTTTTAAAAAAGTAGCCCGTGACTTTTAGCATCGGATCTGCCCACAAGTGATTTGCAATATAAATATGTGCAAGCAAAATTGATCACAAATGGATAGAAACAGATACTGAAAGTCAAAATCCCAGCATGCAATCATTTCTGCTTCTACTAGCTTTCATCTCATGTGTATTTGCACTGGGCATATGTTCTGTCAGCATTGAATATAATCTGCTAGTTTCCCATAGACTGACTGACAGGCGGTCGGTCTAAAACCAGGCCCGGGTGCGGCCCATGTCCACGCTGATTAAAACATTCCTCAGGATGGGTGATGTATTGCCACAGACAGAACTCCTTCCTCTGCTTACTGTAATGGGCCTTTGGCGGCTATTCCCAAGAGCATCCCTCTGAAAATCAAAGGTCTTAATCTGCCCTGTAATTCTGTAATTCTGGATTTGAAAGGTCAGGCCAGTTTAGCTTTACTTGGGTGGAGGGTTATATTACTGTACGTAACTAACAATATAATAGATTGTAGATGAGATGTACATCTTTAAATATAATTGGAGTTTGTAAGCGTAAGGGCCAGACAGAGGAATATAAAAAGCAGGACTATGCACATGTGAGTAAGAGCTGAATGTGGAGTATGAGACAGTTGTAGTTTTACTTATCGATCTAAATGGTGACATTCCATAGACTTCTATTGTTTTTATACACAGCCTGTTATAAATAGTACAACCTAACCCTAACAGAAACCTTTCTGCATTTTTACAATACAAAAAGCTTTATTTACTATATTTTTTTTTACAAATAAAGACATCCCCAAAAGGATGTCCCCAAAATCTTTGCTCAGATTTGTCAAGTTTTGCTGATTTGGATACCAGTTTGTCTCTAATATATAGTTAAGTAAACCCCTCACACACACACAATTAAAGTTTGCCTATGAGTGTTAAGTGAGCTTTGTCAGGCATTAATAATGGATGCATTTGCTTGTGACAGATCAATTTTTAAGCCTCATCAGAGCTAATTAGTAAAGCCCCGGAGGGAAAATGTAACCGGTGACTGTTAGGCGTCTGTCTGCGACACCATGCAAGCACATTTTAACACACAAACCCAAAATCTCTGTTTACACTAGACAGTATCTCAAGTGTCCTAGAATGAGGAGATATCAAGCTGCCGACATTACAGGAAAAAGGAAATCATTTATTTTTTTGAGGAACACTCTTTTTTCCAACTTTTGGCAGGTTTGAAAGGGGGCTGTGTCAGTTTAGTAATTTATGTCATTAGGACACATTTACAAATGTAAGACAGTTTCCGAGTGAGCTGAGAAAGGTGGCAGTAAGAGACTGTTGCTATGGAAACTGTTTCATGCCGCTCACCCTCTCCAAACTTTGGGAGCTTATTTGGGCTGTATGAGAGAGTGTGTGTGTGTGAATGCATGAAAGATAAAGTGTGTGTTTGTGTGTAAATTTGAGAGGCAGATGTGCACGCAGTATTTAAAATTAAGCTGACACTAGGGCTGCAAGATATATCAAAATAGCACAAATGTACATATTGCAGTATGCATGTCGCAATGGTTTGCAATAACTAAATGATTTTAATACTTCAGAAAGTTACGTATAGTCAGTTTTAGGACAACAAGGAGAGACTGGCATACACATTTCTTTTCACAGAATTAAAGTGAAAAATGCATGTTGGTTATATAGTTTTCAGGGTTTTTTTTTTCAATTTTCAGAAATATATTTAAATAAAATTTTAATTGCTTTTACCAAATTAAAGCATTATTGTATTATCTTTATTTTGCTTATGGCATTATTTAGCAAGTTATTGCATTTGTTTGATGACATCAGAGAAATGATCCATAATCAAACTTAGGTTTAAAATGCTGCTATAAGTTTTAAATAATATTTAGTGGCAGATTGTGGTAGATTCGTTGCACTTTTTAATGGACAGAAGCAAACATCTTGCTATATCATAATGATGAAATAATGCGTTAACTTCAGAGTTTAAATAACCTGAAATGATAAACATGAACACGGACAAATGACAAAGCAGAGGGCAGGAGATTCACACAGCACAGATGGATTGATTTAGGTTCTGCCTGCAGCCCCTCAAGTTGGCGTTCCTCTAAAATTTCGGCCAACATGATACATACTTAGTCTGATCCGTGGAAGTGGCAAGCTGTTGGAATAAACACAGAACTGTCATGTAAAATGTAAAAATCTAAAAGAGAATGTTCTCAGAACAGTTACATGTTCTGTAATCTAACGTTGTTAGTGGAGTGTTTCAAAAAGTTACAGAATAAAAACATGTTTAAATAATGTTCTTGTAACCAAGCAATAACGTTAAAACAATGTTTAATACATTTAAAAATAAGGGACATTTTGAATGTTCCCTTAAACTTTTTAAATGGAAACGTTAGGGAAACATGCTTACAGTGTAAAATTGTTAGCTGGGTATGACCCACCAAATCTCTGCATCTCTTTTCTGGCCTCCTCTCTTTGGCTCAATACATCCTGATCTTCTCATCCACCCTCAAATCCTTTATTTTGGCCAAAAAGCTTCCTACTCACTTTGCAAACACCTGCTCGCCTCCAAACCGGCGGCGTGTGTCTGATCGACTGACATATGAAAGAAGGCCAAGTCGTATGTGGGATGATGATATAAAGATATATAGAAGCTGTCCATTGGTATGTATTGAAGTTTTGAAATTAAGAGACAAACTTGCCTAAATTTGTTCTGTTCCATTTTTTGTTCTGCTTCTGTTTTGTTTTACACACCTTCTATGTTAGAGGCATTTTAAACATTATTTACATTATTACACTGTCAATAAACACTATAATTGTATAGTTTATAGTTTTACTATAAATTTATAGTATAATGTTCATGTTAAAGTCAGGTTGTAAATCAATTTAAAGCTGCAATCTAGTTTTGGACAAGTTATTGAGTAAGTATGTGACAGATCAGTGTTCAACACAATCTCCTTACAATACCCTGATTCACAACCGTATGTTTATAATAATGATTTATACTTTGAGCTGTCAGACCAGTTTCTCAGAAAATGTCAGTTTGGCTTCATTTGATTTTAACATGCGTAAAGAAAAGTACATAAAGTAACCTGCAATTTTATGTTTCAAACAGAGATGGTGACAGAGAGGCGAGAGTAACGCAGCTTTAAATGTCCTATTTCTTCAGTTTTAAATATTTTTGACATTGCCTCAAAAATATGAACCAAGTATATTTTAAGTAGCTTTCATTATCGCTTACTCTTGTAATCAGCAGCCGTTTTGAAGTCACTTTTGTATCATTAGCTAATACTGAAGGTTCCACTATAGGCATGGATGTGCACTTAAAATTTAACCTAGATGATTTAAGTTAAAGGTGCAGTCATGTGTTTATTTCGATGCAAAAGAAGAAGACCAAACATGGTGATGTCTGACTTGGTGAATTATTCACTTTGTCTAATACTGGCCTGTGTGACAGATGAAGTTCGCAGCGAAAAATCGCTGTTTTATCAGCCAGTCAAATGGACGCTGGACACTTCATCACCCACAGATACAGACAACAATCAATGATTACACAAAGCAATCTGCTGCCAAAGTTTTCTAATTACAGTGCACTGTGTCCTTCTCACAGACGCTTCCTAAAGTGTTTGTGTGTGCTTGTGTTCAGTGGTAATAATGGCGTTTGCCACAAATTCTTTGTAATTAAGTTGTTTTTGTGAAGACATGGGTGACAGTTTGAAACATTGAGACACAAACCTATTTTTCAAAAAAGAGGAAACTGCTGAGAGAGAGAGAGAGTATGCAGGAGATGAGAAGAGAGTGAGAAAATGAGAGACACTAGGGCAGATGAGAGAAAGTATGAAAGCTATTTCATCATGAAGAGCTCAGTGAATATTTCATCGTTTGATCAAAAATAGCTATACACTCGCTCTCCGTCTCTCCATATGGCCGGGAACTTTCTTCAGATGTGTTCTGATGTTTAGGTGATCCTTCACCTCTGAATCTGGTTTATAAACCTCAGACCACTTTATAAGCTGTTATCGGCTCTGTTTACACTATCACTTACTTTTATTTATTTATTATTTTCATATTGGTGCTTGGTTTTTTCAAATACATTTTGCTTCTGATTTTGCCAGCAGCTGTACTTATGTCATAATTTTACTACATTATACTATATGTTTATAGTGTCTCTCTCTCTCTCTCTATATATATATATATGTGTGTGTGTGTGTGTGTGTGTGTGTATAAACAGATAGGTAGATAGAGAGAAAGAGAGAGACAGATATGATAGATACAGATACTACAGTCACATATAAACAGCAGTATAGATACTTCACTTTATGATGATGGGCCTGTATGAATAAATGTAAAACCTCTATCTGTTTTCCATGTGATCAGGGGCAGTTATGTAACCTCTTAGGAAAGCTCTGACCCTCCAGTATCCAGCAGAGCACAACTGTAATGCATTACACACACAGTCACAACCTTGAAACAAAGACATACACCTGCACATATACACTTTAAGAGGAATAATTGAAATTGAATAAAAATATTTGAGTTAATGTGAAGAGAAAATGCTATTTACGGACAAATAGATGGAAGGATGAGTGCGTGCATGTGTGGTCTTTATCGTTACGTTAGGGTAACAAATGTTTTAGAAAGTGTGTGTGTGTGAGAGAGAGTTTTTTACAGCACCTCTGGCAAAAGCATCCAGGTTGCTAAGGGCAAACTGTCTGATACAGTATTTTGAACTGTGAACTAACACTAGAAGCTTTGTTTTGGTTGTGTTTTATATTCCTGACACAACCTACACCAATATGCATACAATATACACTCAGATTGAAATTTGGTACATTCATCATTATTTTTCTGGGACTGCTCACATGATGTCAGATGTGATATTTCTTGATATCTACTGTACGGCGAGATTTAGCTGCATTTATCCATCGTTATGGTATTGATGTTAGCCTCGATATACCTTTGCTTTCATGTAAAAAAGTAAAAGTTATTTTTAGAAACAAATTGAAACCGTTTTGAAAGCTTTTGAAGAATGTCTGTAAGTACTTCTGTGTCTTCTATAATGATGTGAACATGGCAGGATCTCATATTGTGTATATTGTCACACATTTAAAGACAGTATCTGGATAAGATGACGCAAGACGCAAGATGAGGTAATATTTTAAGAATGCTGGAGTTACTTTATGAACATTGACTAATGCTAAATGTATAAGTTGTTTTTCATATTGTGATGTGTTATTTGCACACGTAAAGAAAGTTGCTTACATTATGTAGTTTACATTAGCCTTATACCCTGCTTTCATAGCGCCGTTTTTTCATTTCAAGGCCCTGCAATTTTAGACTGTATTTGTTCACTTATCCTTAACTGCTACACAAATTATGGACCGTGCTGGACTGCTTTCTTTTTACATGGTTATTGTATGTGTCACATATTCTTATAACTGTGAGTAATTTATGTTTTCAGACATGATTCTTTGTGAAGTGTGGCCTCAATTACATCCTTCTTTGACTTAGAAAACCAATCAGAAGCCAACTAACAGGGAACATTCTCAGAACATTGGCTAATGTTCTCCAGAAACTCTCTTGAAAACGTTCTTACAGTAATGTTAGTAGAACTTCTTTAATGTCATATTTCCTATATATCAAAACATTATACTTGTTAGTTGTTAAGTGGAGCATTTTAAAAAAGGTTACAGAGATAAAAATGTGTAAATAATGTTCTTTTAACCAAGCAATAACGTTAATACAAAGTCTGAATGTAAACTGGATGTTTTTTCATTTTGGTTACTTAATGTAAACATTAGGGAAATGTTCTTACAACCTAAAATTGTTGAGAGTTCTTTAGCGAAGAGAGATTTGAATCTGTGCAGTATTAGGACGATGAGAGCTCCTGCTGATGAGAGCTCACTGCTGTGTGTTAAAAGTTATCTGTGCACAGCAGGAATAATCTGGCTAAAACTGGTCTGTGTAGTATTGTCACCCATACTGGATATTTGCTGTAATTGGGTCATGTGATCAAAGGTTCTCCTAGCCTCAGCATGAGCCCTTCAGTAATGAGAGTAGTCCATTCTGTCACTGCGAAGACAAGCTATGGGCACGGGTACCGGGCTTTGATTCCGGTTACCATGGCGATGTGCATCCCTGCTAGAATGGGTGCAGCGGGTTACCGTGGAAACTGAAGATGCCGGAGGGGGCCGGAGGTAATTGGCAGAAATGATAGTGGCAGCTGCTTTCTTCAGACTCGTTTGATGGTGGGGAAGACAGCTTTTTTTGTTTGTTTGTTTTTGGCTAATCTCTGGAGCTCACGGCCTTTTTCCACATGGATAGCTCACAGTCGCTGATGGATGTGTGTGTGTAGGTGTGGAAGGGTCAGAAAGGAGGAGGCTGAAGAGGAGGCAGGAGAGAAAGGAAGAGAGGAGGCAGGAGACAAAAAGAAAGGAGGTATTTTGTATTCTTCAGAGAAAAGTTTTTCAGAGAAGTTTGTTCAGTTTGTTGCATTTACTTTAGTTTCCTTGTGTTTTACTCATAAACCTTTTTAATTAAAACAAGGCTTAACAAGAAAAGTCTTTTCTCTGAAGATATATTCTAGGGATAAGAATGGTGAGCTATTTTTACTAGAAAACTATACACAAATCAAATGTGATAGGAAAGATAAGAAAATGTGCACTACACAAAATCGTATCTCTTCATTAAAGGGAAACTAAGAGCTTCAAACTGATTTTCTCTGGCTAAATACCCGAAACCACAGCAAGCATATAAAGGAGCTGTGGATGTAAAAAAGCGGTTTCAAATGTCACTTCTGATCATAACAGATCTTCAGTAATACCAGCCCTCAGTTTCCCATAATCCCCCTCACTCCACTTTCTCTGATAATTCTCTATAGTTCTGGGTCAAGCTAAAGATATCTACAGCTGACTTACCTGTCAGCCGGCATCACATGACATATACCATGCCATTTCCCTGCTTCATAAACTCAGACTTTATTTATAGAGCACGTATAGTTATTTATTATGTATTTGTTGTTTATAGAACACACAATTTATTTTTAATTTGTTTCTTTTTTGCAGGGCTTAAAAGGATACAAAACAATTTCAGAAGATCCTGTTTAGGGGTTCTGGGTTTAATCTTGTAACTAGGCAACACCGGAGCCCAGATTCTCCTCGAGTGATTCTCTAGCAACCTCACCACGTGAAACCCTTGCACGTGCTGACAGTTTTGCGCACACGCACCTACTGTACGCACACACACAAACATGGTGCTGTTAATGAGCATTGAGATTCTCATGCATAAGTAACTTTCACTGCTGTCAACAGCAGCGAGTTTTAATTGGGTCAGTCATTCAAACCTTTAGCCGGGCTCCTCATCTGACCCAAGGAATGCCCGCATGGACCCGTTTAACAAGAGTACCAACCACCTGTAACATACTGCTGTCACACACACTTATCCATCTAAATGGTGACATTCTATAGACTTCTATTGTTTTAATACAGAACTAGTTACAAACAGTATAACCTAACCCTAAACCACACTCAAACCCTAACAGAAAACTTTCACCATTTTTAACAATTTTAAAAACAGTTGTTTACTATATTTTTATAGCATTTTTGCAAACTTGTCCAAATTTACTTAACCAAGTAAGTAAAGCCACACACACAAGCGCTGTCCACATATTTCTTTATATTATATTACAAACAGCAGGTTGCTTTTCAAATGTCTTTCATGTTAAATAAAAATAAATGATTCTATCAATGTGAAATGGTTTAACTATTGTGTATTGGTTTATTTGTACTGTAATTTGTGTTTAACAGATAATTTTACTATACTATAGCGTAAACTGCTACTGTATAACTAGGACAGCTTGCCACATGTGAGTTAAATTGACAGGGTCTACATTTGTATTTGTACGTATTGTATATACACACTGTTTTTATAGATGCATAGTTTTTCCATATTTTAAGAATAAACACACAAAATCTTGTGTTAAGGATTTTTAGATATTTTTACTAGAAACCAAAATGCAAAAATACTGACTGAGAATATGTTTGACATGTAATAATAACTTTACTTACGGACAGTAAAAAACATCTTAAATAATTTACTAAGATACTAAATTCTGACTGTTGTTTTGTTCTCTGCTGTTCCCCAAAAAGAGCTGCTCACAGCTGCAGATATTTTTAGCTACACAACAGACAGAGAAGGTTGTGAGGTGTCAGTAAACCGCTGACCGGTTGTATAAATACACAAAAGCAGAGCAGCACTAATCCACCCTGATTTTTATTCTTTCTCTCTCGATTTTGTCTTTATTTTGAAATGTAGGTCACACAAAAGCAGCAGAAACTTCAGCAGGTGCCGTTTGCCAAAACCATCTTTCAACCTCTATAGATCCAGGTCCCTCACCTTTATTCAATGAGCGTGTTTTGATATAAACGGTAAGTTACTGTTAAAGGGATAGTTTTACATTTATGCATTTGACAGACACTTTTATCCAAAGCGACTTACAGTGCATTCAAGGTATTAATTTTTATCAGTATGTGTGTTCCCTGGGAATCGAACCCACAACTCTACTACAGTAACACTGCACCTCAATATGCTCATCAAAATATGAAAAGTCTTCCATCGTTTACTCACCCTCATGTTATAAGCTGTATGGCTTTTTGCTACTGAGAAACGCTAAAAAAGAAATTTTGAAGCTGGTAATCAATTGACTTCCATTGTATGGACACAAAACCACTGAGGGATTTCTCAAAATATCTTATTTTGCGTTCCCCAGAAGAAGAAAGTCATACAGGTTTAAAATGACATGAGGGTGAATAAATGATGGAATTTTTTTTCTTTTTTGGGTGAACTATCCTTTAACCATTAGCTCTTAGTCTCAAATGAAACATACACTCCATTTACTGACTGTCTGATGCGATGCCATGATATTTTTTGAATATGTTTTTTTCTGGAGCAGGCTGTTGTTATCTTTGTACTTGTAAACATAGCTGTCGTAGATTATGCTTAATATTGGCTTTTTAGGCATAATGTTAAATGCTCCTGTTTTTACGTTGTTTTGGATAAGTGCACTAAATGAATACACTGAATGAGTGTAAATGGATTGTGGTATACAATATGTAATAGATTTTCTTCTATAAACATGAAAACAAAAACTGTGTTTGGTCTTTGTACATGTTTCAGTAGATGGACTTGGAAATCATAGTTACAAAACATTTTAGTGATTTTAAATTTACTAACTTATTTATTTTGTCTGCTAATAATATCCAACAGTAGATATATTACATCACAACAGAAGTCTTTTAATTTTTATGTTTGTTCTCCCCAAATCATCATGAACAAAAAGGTAACTTTTTTCCAAAAGTGTTTAAAAAGTCATTTTCACGACAGAATCGTTTTAATTCTTTATCCTTTATCTAGCAAGCATTGTATCTAACCTAAACACGTGCTATTAAAGGTAGGGTAGGCAGTTTCGGAAAGACTGGCAATAGCAAGCTAGCTTTGAAAGCATAAGATCCTGCCCTCCGTTCAGAGCATCTTCAAAGCCACACCTCCTCCAACACATGAACATGTACGTAGTTTGACAGGCAGGTAGGACATCCAATCATTGCATTCGGACCAAATGCAATGATTGGATGAACATCTTATGGTCCTGCACCTTCCAATGAAGATGTAAATATCTAAGTGATAGTAATCAAGATGTGAAGAGACTTTCAACCAACAGAACAAAAATGTTTTGCAAAATAAAACCTTCACTGTCATAATATTCCCGTCATATTTGCATAACTGGACAAAAAAATAAAACAAAAACTTGATTAAAATACATGATGTGAAGCACAATAAAAAGTCATATTTACCTTGATATAAATAGGTGACGCTATTATGTAAATAATTTCAAACCAACCAATTGGTAAAGGTTTGTGTGTATTTCACTGTTTGTAAGATAATATTCAATACCTGCACAAATACACTGTTAGATAAAGGAACACTTGAATATGTTTGCTTGTATCAGATGTACAGTCAGCGGTCACATTGACACATAGAGGCATCACCTCACACAAGCACACTGCAGTATTATTGATTCTGGCCTCCTGGTGGATGGATTCATGGATTCAGACCATGTTCCCTCATCAGGCTGTTGGAATGGCAGGAGATTTTCTTGGCTCAGTAGAGAGATGCATTGATTTATCACTGTAGTATCTCTTTCTCTCTCTTTCTCTCTCTGAATGCAGGGCGGCTCACACAGGGGTCAACATGAAACTCTTCTCCCTCAGTGACATCAGGGCCGAATCAACATATGCCATGATGCCAGTCCTGAAGTAACCCGCTTCATTCTAAGAAGCGGAAGGTTAATTCTTCCCCCGCACAAACGTTTAACGCTGATCTAAGTACCTGGTATTTAATGCAAGCGTGTGAGATTATTTGTTGAACTTTTGCATCAACATATTTACTAAAACTGTACAGGTTTGATTGAGTAAGCTGGGTGAGTGTACATATCCTGATACAGTGCAGTTTAAAAGTCTGAGATTCAATAATAATAAAAATATTACAGTTATATTATCATCTCAGCAACCTGAGTGAAAAACATATGTGACAAAAGGTTTCTAAAATTTCAAAATTTTGCAGTTTCAGTGTGGTCTCAGATCCTTGAACTTCACTGTATAATTGGGCTTGGAGGAGAGTGATTTGGCCTTTATTTCTCTCTCTTTTGCAGTTAACATACACACACACACACACACAAAAAAAAAAAAAAAAAAGTTATCTGTTTCATGATTATTTTATCATTGTGAGGGAGTTTTAGAAGCTCAGTGCAGGACACATGGCCCAAGTTTATTACAATACACCATAATGCTCATGTACATACAATACAGTGTACAGCTCGGTCAAATTGAATGTTTTGTAAAGTTTACTGTAAATGGTGACAGAATTTTATTTTCTATTTAAACTGTCACTTTAAGGCATGTTTAAGAGACAGATTGCAAAGATACGTTTGCTTTGCATCAGAACCAGATGGACAGGACTGGTGCTTCTTGCTGTGTTTACATTGTGAGCAGATGTCTACCTCAAGGCCGTATAGAATTAAAAGAGGAGAAAGAGATAAGGACTGAAAGATGACATGTTGTCTTCCACAAGGATCTCCCTCACGCTCAGAGCACAATCAGATCCCTGAAGCCTGCGGAGGTGGCATGAGAAACAGACAGCATGCCCTACTTTTTCTGAAGCCTCCCAACAATAAACTCCACCGAAAACAAGATAGAGCTTCACTCTTGCCTGAAACACCTTCTTATTGAAACACATTGTGTAGATAAATCAGCAGACACTCTCTGATCAGCAGTCACGACCAGCTAACATTCTCAGAACGCTGGCTAACATTCTCTATAAGTTCTGTCAAACTTATCCAAAACGTCCTTGCAGTAACATTATTATAACTTTTTTAACTTTATATATTGTAATACATCAAAAATGTTATTCTAAGATGTTAGTGGAATGGTTTAAAAAATGTTACAGATTAAAAAAATGTTTGTATAATGTTCTTTTACCCAAGCAATAATGTTAATACAACGTCTTAAATAAGATGTTTGAATGTTGTCCTAGAACTTTCTTAATAATGTTTTGTGTTACTTAACAGAAACATTAGGGAAACGTTCTTGCAATCTAAAATTGTTAGCTGGGTACCCTTCAGAGAGAAAAACTGCCCCAATGACAATTGTGTTACCAAGAGTGCAATGTCAAAATCAGCTATTTTGGACTGATAAGTGTTTAAAGAAAATGGCAATGCAACAATCAACCATTAAAGATTTAACCAGAGACGGAAAGAAAGAGATGCTCTCGACCACCTCTCTCCATCAGAGTGCAACTGTGATTCAGCTAAAGTACGTTTAAAGTATGTAAAGTACGTGTTTTTTATGCAACTGTTATGCTTTTTATTCAATAATTCACACATTTCCTCATCATGTCATTTTAAACCGTTGATAGGTTAGACATTGTGCTCTGATGGATGGATGATTCTCACTAGCAGAAAAAGTCAGTCTCTCTTAATCCATTTCACCATTGAGTCGAGCAGAGGTTGCCATGACGATGGGTATTTGCATGAAGTGGATGATAGGGCAAGTAAAATTGTCTGACTTGAGCTTCAAAAATGCCTGAGCTCAAACATCACCACGTGAAAAGTTCATCTACGATAAATGTGATCTCTGTGGCATATAAACAACAGAACCATTACATTTGCTAAGCACTTGTGATCTGGTAAGAAATGTGATTTGTAAAAAACCAAATGACATGAATGGATTCTGTATATTATCAATATATATTATCATAAGAAGCCACACATATATACAGACATGCAGTAACTCCTGGTCAACAGACACAGTGGCCCAGTTTTGCATGGACACTTTCCAGTAGCTACAGTAGTATCTGAGGAATGGCCAAGTCCCACAGTGATATAATCAAGAGTTGAATTATGGGTCACTGTCACATATACCATAAATCTCATTGAATACACATTGTATAAAAATGGCCCCTGTGGTCATATTACTATGAATCCACTATAGTAACAGATAACCTTGGCTGGTTAACCTTTAACCCTACCCTACCTGTCTACTTATAGTAGTAGATAAAGAAGATATTTTGAGAAATGTCTCAGTAGTTCTGTGTCCATACAATGGAGGTCAATGAGTGTCACTGTTGTTTGGTCATCAACATACTTCAAAATATCTTCTTTAGTGTTTCTCAGAAGTAAAAACATCATACAGGTTTGGAATGATGTGAGGGTGAGTTTTATTTTTGAGTGAACTATCCTTTTAAACATGTTGTAGTTTACTGTATGTTGCATGTCACTGTATATGTGGTAGGTTTAGAGCCATCATATTTTGCTGGGCAGTTTACTGGTTCAGTAACAGTATTATGGTCCACTGCTCTCCAGACAGAATATTTCTGCATGTGCTTCATTTCTCTCTGAATATGAATTTCTGCTGTAAGTTGTAAGTCAGCTGCTCGGTTTATTTCTGCTTAGCTTCTGTTACTGTTATCAGGAGAGTTGAAAATCACATCAAGCGATTTATTCTTAGCTCGTGCGGAGAGGACAAATAAACAGTAAATAATAGCTACAGCATATCTAAGACACTGAGTGGCATTACTATAAATAATCGGTGGACGATCTGTGAGAAAAGCGTCTCATTTTACCCCACAGATGCTTCCAGACTGACCTATTTGCTGTTTAGTGCATTAATTAATCTCACTCACTACGAAAAATGAAGCTAATGGGTCCTGTATTACTGTTTGTGTGTGGAGGTTTGGCTAAACTTGGTTACACATTTGTAAAAATATTCTCAGAAATATAGTAAAAAATATTTTGCACAAGTCGCTGTGGATAAAAGTGTCTGCCAAATACATAAACATAAATGTAAAAATTTTTAAAACATGAAACATGAAATATATTATAATAGAATATCATGTTATTAGAACATTTGTGGTCCTCAGACCACACAAAGCTGAGCAAATATACAGCTGTTTACCTCACTCCTGCACAAATTTAAGACTCTCCAGTGCATACATCTCCTATTATTGGGATTCGTTATGGTATGCACTTCAAAAAGTTTTAATGTATTTAATGCATCCATGCACAGAGTGCGTGGTGTCCTGCCTGCAGAGAAAGCATGCCTGTTGTCATCGCGTGTCTTGCTTCAACGCCTCTTCTGTATTTGTTACAGAGAAACATCAAAAGCTGCAGCGTGCCGCTGCAGGCGCATCAGCAGAGTGCAAACTCTTCAGGGACCTGCATTAATAAAGCAGAAATCATTCATTTTTAATTCTCTGCTGAAATGTAATTTCTGTCTGTTACAGAGCCTGATCTGGAAAAGATCTTGAGGGTTGTTTAGACACTTCTCAAGCTCACTTTTATTACACAGCTTCTGGGAAGCACTGGTTTGGGTCATCATAGAAAATGATTCAGCAAATAAAACCTGGTTCAGAAACCAAACCTTTTTGGGTAAGACTTTTGTGTTCCTATTCCAAGCAGCTTACTGAAGTAATTCCCAAGTATATGTACTTACAAACAATTTCCAAATATATTGGAACGATTTTGCTTTGTTTAAAAGTGACTTACCTGTGAGTTGTAACTTCTTGAAAATAATTTGTGTATATGCGTCTTATTTCAATATATTTCACCATACAAAGATGACTTTGTTAAACTTCCATCTGAATTTCATTTATAAAGTTGAAATACAAATTTGTGGTTTTCAGAGAAAGATTCTCCATGATATTTTCCCCTGAACCTGACAAACAATTGGAAAGACAAACAAGCTCAGGTGTCTCATAAAAAGAAAAGGTTACTTTGTGACTCTGTTTTCTCTCACCGTGTTTTAATTGTAAAGTGAATCATCATCATAATGGCCTCTTTGATAATATCAATCATAATGTTAAACGCTGCTATATGACTCAAAAAGGACATATTTCTGGTTTGGTGTAGATGACAGTATATTTGTGTGTTGATGGGAATGTGAGGAAGGTATAAGACAGGACGTTTGGTAAACACTGTTACTGTATAGAACTTAACTTTGGATTTGTTTTGCACCTGGAACAATGATCTTAGCAGTTGCAAGCAGTTTAGCTTTTGAGACTCTTGGCCCTCGTCGTCATTTTGTTCTTTTAAAACTCTCGTCAATTCTGTAATGACCAAAGTAACACCTTCTGCTGTCAGTTTGAACAACGTGAGTCACGTTGTCACTTCGACACCTTTCCGCTCTTGTGGTTTGTTTAAGGCTGGTGGAGGGATTGTTTAATAACGGCTGATCTGCTCTAGTTGTTTGGAGGCGTGTTGTCTCTGAGGTATGTGTGAATGTGTCCGACTGTCTCTCGGGTGTTTCGGGTTAGTGAAATAATGGGAAAACAGGACAGAATGACTTGTGGTTTGACACCGCTGTGCTGTGTAATGTTCTTGTGTCCTGTGAGATGATCTGTCACTTGAATTTTGTGATGTCTGATCTGTCACTCATCTGAGAGACAAGATAAGACAATACTATGAAAAACAGCTCCACCCAGGATCACATTTTAATGTTATGGATATTTACATCATCTGATGCATGCTTTTAGGGACACAACATTGCAATGTTATAAGCATACAATAGCTTATTGTTTTAGCTTCATTATTAGTATGAAGTTTTCTGAAGCTCAAATGGTAGAGTGTGGCACTAGCAACACCACCATCATGGGTTTGAATCCACAAATCAAAAAGTGACTCTGTAGTTTATCTGTTTAATGGTTCTTAAGGTTATGGGTTTGATTCTCCCCACAGGCAGACAAAATCCTCAAATCTAGATATTCTCATATATATAATCCATATCAGCCTCTATAGACCGTTTACATTATTCTTTAATCTGCTGCCTTTACGTGCATAAGCAAAAAGTGACAAAAGGTGATGAGATAATAAAAAGACAAAGATGCGCATTGGTCTTCTGTCTTGTTGTTTACATGTCATGTTTAAAGTTTTAAAGAACTGCATGTCCCGAGCACAAGGGCCACAGTATGTGGGTTATTATGTTAGTTTGTTTCCTGAGTAATTCAGTCAGTCACTCAGTCAGCTATTGAAAACATCACTTTGGGTTCATTCCTGCATTAAGTCCCTCATCTCTCCCTCCCATTCAACAGATTAACCACTATGTATGTATGTATGTACATATACATCAAAGGATAGCCATAATCTGATGCCATTAACTTAATATTTTCCTCTGCCTTCGTTTCCCTTGTTATTTATGGGTCTTTATATAATCTGTATATAATCCCCTCTTTTGTTTAACATTTTTCCGACAATGATACAAGTATCCTTTTTCAATTTCAAGTATTTTAATACAACATGGAGCAAACGGATGATGGATGAATCCTCAGAATCCATTTATTCATTCACATCAGCTGTTCATCAATGTTGAGATATCTGTGTACAATTGTTCATTCATAATAATTCATAAATAAGTATTAAGGTGGAACATATCAAGAGTCCATGCACAACAAACCACACAAAAATGATACGAAAGCAAACAAACAAATAAATAAACATTGGATATGTTCATATACAGTGAGAGTGCTGTTGAACATTCATCTGCAATTGTCCCTGTTTGTGTTCATGGACTATTAAAGATTATTAAAGATGAAATGATCTCTCCGACTCATATATTCATACATATATATGTATATATATATATATAAAAATACAAATACTGATTTCGGTAAAAACAATCGTGCCAGGGTTTAAAGAGAAAAGTTCATGCAAAACGCACGGCATATATTAACTCAAACACGACGCCAAGCAACAAAACAACAACGATAGTGATAGAAAATTCAACAGAAAGTTCAACTCCTTTTCATTTGCCTCTTGGTTGCTGTTTTCACCCCTCGTATATCGCTTGCTGGCTGTAATTTGGGTATGATAACTGATGGCGCAAAGGGTCAAGAGGACGTTTCATCAAACTTCTCACGATTACGCACGTCGGTCCGTTTCCATGCAAGACAGAAATGTAGCTTATTTCTCTGGAAAGATGGAAAAAAATAAACTAGAAGCTGTAAAGTTTTGTTTGGGGTGCTGATCTGGACGGCTCCCCCGAACTGTAGCAGCCGTGAGCGGGACGGATGCGATTAAACTGGGCTTGGAGAGGTCGTGGCGCATCTCGTACCCAGACGCACGACTTCTACAAGACAATGGACCAGATGAGAAGAAACCTGTGTAACTTTCTTCTTGGATGGGGTTGGGTTGGAGAATAGCCAGCATCTCGTTTATTCAACCCGTCGTCCAGGATGGCTCTCCATCGCTCTTCATCCTGCGCCGTACGCGCACTCCTCTTCCTCATCTTCACGTCCCGTTTACTGTTCACACCGGTGATCAAAAGAAAAGGCTGACGAGGTGAAATCGCTCAAGTTTACACGCCGGGAGAGGTCTTGTCCGTCATCCCTTGGAGGACTTCATCTATTCGGTCATCTTCAATGACCACTGAAAAGAAAAAACGCAGATGTGCGTCAAAGGTTTATTGCACCATCTTTTCCGCAGGAAAATGCGCAAAATGTGACTTGGGTGCCTGTTTTTACACCTACCGTGTTTTGCCCTCCCAATCTGCCCGAGTTTCGGTGGCCTTTTGGATTGGGAGGCTCCGAAGAACGAGTTCGAGTCCTGCAGTCGACAGCTGAAGGATATCTGGCGGACTTCGCTGTCCGCACCGTAGCCGTTCATGTTTCCCTCGTTGTACGGCAGCACTTCAGACATGGCAGATGTGGAGATTATTTGGGATCGGATAACTGATGGATAAAGTCCGACTAAGACTCGTCGATAACACCGTCCGGTCGCGCTGATGTCCGGGCTGGACCGTGCCGGGTGGAGCGGAGCGGTGCGCACCTGCGCGCCCGGTGAGCTCTGGTGAGGAATACGGGGAGATCCCGAGCCCATAAAGGAAACCCAGCCGGAAAGTGAAGTCATTCATCCGGGTTTGAAGGGGAGGGTGCATGGATAAATTAATAAATAAATAACGCACAAGTGAGAGCAGCCTTTCTCGACTGGCACGCAGTATTTTTTTGGGGGGGTGGCATGGAGTTGTAAAATAATTATTTTAGTTAAACATTTATGAAGAACACTTCATTATCACGTACGTTTCCATAATCAGTGATTAATTGTGCTAATAATTGCTGTTTCCCTCCATGCAATATTAAACAGCAATGTTTATTCAGACAAGACATCATGAGGACAAATGGCAAATGTAGAAAGCAGGTTTATAATGCAAACCCTTTTTGTAGATGAGAAAAGACATTTCATGAGTAAACATGTAATAGCTAAACATGTAATAGAAATGTAAAAAGCAGTTTCTCATAATGCACACTCTTTTGTCTCCTAGTTTTTATACAAAAAGCCAACAATACGAATTAACCTTTGGCTCCCTCTGCTGGCCCTTTATGGCCCCAAAATGACACAACAGCTACAGACAAAAAGAAGTGTTAAACATTACAAAGCATTATACAAAGCATTATAAAGCATTACAAAGCATTATACAAAGCATTATAAAGCATTACAAAGCATTATACAAAGCATTATAAAGCATTACAAAGCATTATACAAAGCATTATAAAGCATTACAAAGCATTATACAAAGCATTATAAAGCATTACAAAGCATTATAAAGCATTACAAAGCCTTTCAAACTTATACAAAGCTTATAAAGCATTACAAGCCACACAAAGCACTATAAAGCGTTACAAAGCATTATACAAAGCATTATAAAGCATTACAAAGCATTATAAAGCATTACAAAGCATTATACAAAGCATTATAAAGCATTACAAAGCATTATACAAAGCATTATAAAGCATTATAAAGTCTCTTTAAACTAATAACAAACTAATAACACATCAGCCACACAAACTGACGGATTCCAACAAATATGACATTTACTCTGAAGTTCATTAACATAGACTATATAACTAACACTTACACTTGTGTTTTAAACTGAGATGCTGATTAATTTGTCAATTAATTCAATAAATTAAAATGCAATTATGCAATTATAATGCAATTTTATCTGTAGGTCGACCAGTTCCTGGTTGCCTATTACTGCAATGTCTTGATCTACCAATAATGGATACGTGTTGAATACAGCTATATTTCAAAGCTCCTGTAAACTGTATACTGTATACTGTAAACTGTAAACTGTAATAAAATAAAAATTTAAAATTTTATTTTTTAAAAAAAAAAATTTTTATTTTTTATTTTTACTTAACTTAAACTGTAAACTGTAAACTGTAAACTGTAAACTGTAAACTGTAAACTGTAAATTGTAAACTATAAACTGTAAACTGTATATTGTAAACTATAAACTGTAAACTGTATACTGTAAACTGTATACTGTAAACTATTTCCGTTTTGATTGGCAGTCTGTACGTTTTAACCATCAACAACTCAGCTGACAGGCAACATTCCCACAACATTGGCTAACGTTCTGTGAAAGTATCAGAACGTTCTTGCAGTACCATTAGCAGAATGGTTATAAATCATATATATGCCATAAATCATATATATCATATATAAAAAACATTATTCTTAGATAGTTAGTGAAACTTTTTAAAAACGTTACAGAATTAAAAATATTTGAAAACATTCTTATAACCAAGCAATAATGTTAATACAACGTCTAAAAATAGACGTTTTGAATGTTTCTAGAACATTCAAAATAACGTTTGTAATGTTTTTGTTACTTTATGGCACTGTTATGGAAACAACTGTACAACCTCAAATTGTTAGCTGGGAAATTTTATGGGTTATTTTATTGTTTTATTACTTTGACTCCCACAACACTCATTCTGTCATAATTAGCTTGTTAAGTTTCAGCACCAGGGAGATCAGCCTACATCTGAAGGAAGAAGAAGAAGATGGAAAGGTTTTCCAAACTGAACGGATCATTATTGATCCGGAGGGATCCACAGGTAAGATTTGCCACATCATGAGCGTTTGATTCTTCCTGCTGCTTCAGTGGGCTACAGTTTTTCTCTCTCTGCCTGTTCCCCTGCAGGAGAAACATTACAAAAACATTTCAATGAAAAGCAACGAGCACCAAGGCATCATCTTTTACCTGATCATTAAACACAAGCTGCTGTTCTACATCGTAAACATAATCATCCCCTGCCTTCTCATCTCTGTCCTGGCCTCGCTTGTGTACTACCTGCCTACAGACAGTGAGTGATCCTGCTGGTTTCTGTGCTTAATACTCATAGATCCAGTGTGATCACAGTATGACAGCACAAAACCGACAAAGAATATTGAAACAAACACAATTTTGGAGAAGCTCATTTGAAACTGCAGCTCAGCAAGCTACAAGCTACTTACAATTTGAGGTAGTTAAAATACAGTTAGGTTACTCTTGTGGAAACAATAGGTAGATTATAAGATACAAACAAAGAGTGGCATAAAACATGGAAGCTATTCAAGCTATTCAATATTTAAAACACTATCCTTTGATATAATATATTCAGATCAATGCTTTCCTGGTTCTGCTGTGAATACAAAGAGTTTTCATTGAACTTATTTAAGGTGAAATACAGTGTAATATAAAACATATAGGCCTATATCGCAGCTAACAATTTTAGGTTGCGAGAACATTTTCTCAATGTTTCCATTAGTAACAGAAATGTTAAGTATATTATTTTGAATGTTCTAGGAATGTTTAAAACATACAGGATTTTAGATATTGTATTAGTGTTATTGCTTGGTAACCAGTACATTATTCAAACGTTTTCTTGATTCTGTAACATTTTTAAAACATCACTAACAACTTAAGAATAACGTTTATGATAATAAATAAACATAATAAACATATTATGTTAATAATATTCTACTAACATTACTGCAAGAATGTTTTTGATAACTTTAAGAGAACTTTAAGAAAGTGTTAGGATATAAGAGAGAGCTGGGATATGCCAGAACGTCTTTAGGAGATTGTCTTTATCATACTGTACATGTTTCCAGGTGGTGAGGAGATGACGTTGTCCATCTCTGTGTTCTTGTGTTTCTCCTGCTGACTTCACAGCGTCTGCCTGAGACTTCTATGGCTGTTCCCTTAATAGTTAAGTATGCCATTATCACACAGATATCATACATTCTCCTACAGCCTACAGCCTCCACACACATGAAACCAAGGCTGTGATTTTTAAACATGTACTGAAATAAGTATGAATTGTGGATCTTTTTAAGTAAAGTTGGAATAAATGTTTCTGAAAAGTTTGGCTCTTGGATCTGGGCAGGTATCTGATGTTCATTATGGTGCTGGTAACTGTGGTTGTTCTGAACTGTGTCATTTTGCTGAGACCTCACTTCCGGACCCCCAGCACCCACAGAACCCCAGAATGGACCAAAGGGGTCATTTCCAGAACTTCATGCTTGTATGGCCCTAACATCTGACCCTGAAGTTACAAGGCACCAAATAAATCACTGAGCCAAACTGTACAAAATTGTTTTGGATGATCTCTTCTCAGTTCTTTTTGGAGCACCTGCCATGCCTCCTGCACATGTCCCGTCCAGCTGCTAACAAGCCCGGTCTGCAGGAAGCATTGCCATGGCGATCCAGCACTCTGGGTTACATCGACCAGGCTGAAGTGTACTACAGTGTCAACACCGCAGCAAGCTGATGTTTGGGAAGCAGTCAGAAGGGCACGGCCTGGCCGCTCGAGCCACTCAGTCCCACATGATTACCAAGTGAATGCTGTTAAACTCACCATCTCATTTTAGTGAGATGTGTTATCAGTTTAATGGCATTAAATGAGTACATTTTTCCCAGCGTACACATCCAGTAATGACTCTGAGCTGTCAGAACAGCTGTGCAACGAGATGAAGCCAGCTGTGGAAGGAGCCAATTACATCATTAAATACATGCACGACAAAAATGACTATAATGAGGTAAGAAAAAAATTCAGTGGGGAAATGCATTAGCTTTTGCCAAACAACTTATACACTGAAAAAAAAATTTGCTGTCTTAAATTTTTAAAGTCTATCAATGAATCAAATCAATCTTGATCAAATCTATTTGGTTTAACAAGTCATTTCAACTTACTCTTTGTAATCTTAACTGGTGTGGAGTTGAGGGTACTTATAAGAAATAGTTGGAAAATTGCTTAACCTATTTTTTAAGTTATCCCAGTAAGGATTTAAAACATTAAGTTGAAATTACTTGTATAGCCAAGTTGATTAAACTTAAAAATTTAAGGCAGAAAAGTCTTTTTTTTTACGGTGGAGCTTGTGTACTTAAGGAGAAAGCAAAGACTTTTTGACTATTTTTATGTGGAATGCAAAAGAAGATATTTTGAAAAGTATGTCAGTGGTTTTGATGACTTTACAGTGGAAGTCAATGGGTATCACTGCTGTTTGGTTACCAACATACTTCAAAAATCCTTTGTGTTCCTCAGAAGCAAGGAAAGTCATATAGGATTGGGATGACATGAGGGTGTAAATGATGAGAGTTATTTTATTTTGGGTGAAATATCCCTAATTACATTTGTGGCATTTTAAATGTATGTTATAGTCTGAAATATGTCACACTATGTAAGCAAAACAGGTTGTGAATGCCACTTTTTGTTCACGGTTTAAAGATTTATATTTCTGTGGGAAAAAACGATCATACATTTGTATTCCAGGAAAAGAACAATTGGAGCGGGATCGCCAGGACCGTGGATGGTGCTTCTATATAGTCACTCCAGTGATGACAATAGGAACCAACTGCATTTTCCTGATGGCGAACTACAACCAGCCCCAGTGCTTCCCTTGACAGGAGACAGCATCACCTACACAGAGGAAAACAAGCATTTCTCATCATCTCTACATCATATAGCTGTTCCAGGTTATGAATATGAACCTCAACTCTCTGATAAATGGCATACAAAGTATTCTGACAGCAAGACATAGCAGGAGACTTCTTTTTGCATACCCCCAGCTAACAGGAAATGTTCTCAGAACATTGGCTGACGTTCTCTAAAGGTTCGTTCAAAGTTATTCTTACATTAATGTTTGCAGAACATTTTTTAACGTGATATATCATATATAATTTTGCAATAAATAACACTGCTCGTCTTCTCCTACTGGGTGTAATTGTACTTGGGTAAATCATTTCTAAGCATTATTTAGCTGCCATTCTTGCTGTGTTACCAGAATAATCACACAGGGACGTGTTGAGAGCAGAAAGAATTGGATTAATGCAGTGGATCCTGCACACAGAGGCAGAAAGAGCCCACTATTTTAAATTATAGATGCAGTTATAAATGATACAGCTCTTGAACTTGTAAGTGCGTGTGTTACGCAATTGTGATGTGAATAAATCATAAACGCTGCTACGCACCGTTTGGCCGCTAGGGTGTAGTATTGCACCCAAGAATCGCTCGTCTATCACCCTTGTGTTCTTGAAGTGCTTGAGATATTATACAGCACCACAGGGACAGAAGAAAGAAAATCTAAAAGTTTGATTTTGCGGCATTTAATAAGCTGTGGCTGACCTAAATCCATCGTTTTTAAAGCACCACACGTACAAGTCATGTTGAAAATAGTTTTGCGTTTTATGAATTAAATAAAAACGTCCTGTACCACATTGACCGCCACGGTGCTTTTGTGAGTGGTTGCCAGGGTGTTGCTATGTGGTTGTTAAGGTGTTGAGTATTTTTTGAGTGGTCCTGAGTGGTTGCTAGGTGGTAGCTATGGTATTCTGGGTGGTCGCTATGTGGTTACTATGATGGTTGCTTAGTGTTTTTTTCCTGGCCCAAACAGAGCCACAGACAGGCGGCACATTGTGCTTTTCAGTGTATTTTTACCACATTTAGATAAAATGAAGCTTTTCCCAACATTACAGTCCAAGGTCCTTCCCTCCAGCTCAGCCTTCACTGCAGCAGTGTAAATGAATAAATAATAGTCTACATGTCGTGGGTTATTAAGTGAAAATAACTCAGTGCTCTGTCCTGCTGGGCAAATGATCTGGAGGTTGGTAGTAACTTTGATCGATTGGCTCTTAAAAACCTTGTTACTGTGGTCCACACAAATTGGCCCCGAGATTGGATCTGAAGTCTAAACTGGAGATTAATCCAGAGCTGTTGACAGTGGGGTGAGATGGCGGGGCTCCACGGGGACCCCACCTCCTCCAGACAATTCTCCGCTGGTCTTGATAGAATGGCCTAATGGCCTGCAATCGCTCTATTGGAGTGTTTGTTTAGCTGGAAATGGGCATCCATCAGCAGGGCAGTTATGCCATTATAGCAAGTGGAAGAGAGAGGGAACGTGAGAGAGGCCTCAGGCCAGCGGGACCAATAGCTTTCACAATGAAACTCATCACACAGGCATTGCTATGGTGCTGAAGCGATCGATCTGGGCTTGAGAGGCTTCTCTCAAAGTTATCAAAAACATTCTTGCAGTAACATTACTGGAATGTTTCTTTAATTATATATATGATATATCAAAAACTATATTCTTAAGTAGTTTGTTTTAAAACTTCTTAAGTGGTCTCAAGTAGTTTTAAAAACATTACAGAATTAAGAAATGTTTGAATTGAATAATATTTGATAATGTTTTTGTAACCAAGCAATAACATTAATACAGCTTCTACAAAAAGGATGTTTTAAATGTTCCTAGAACATTTGAATAAACATTTTTAACAATATTTGTTACTTGATAGAAATGCTACGGAAACGTTCTTACAACCTAAAATCGTTCGCTGGGTTGCTGCCATGTGCTATAGCTGCGCACTGCACAGACTTAATTTCTTCTGTTTGTTAAAGCTTTGCTTTGGATTTCCACTGTACAGATGGTTTATAAAACACAAATAAAGACCTTTAATGCTTCATCTTGCACCTTTTAAAGCAATAGTTCACCTTTTTATAAATGGAATAGAAAAGTAGATTTTTGTTTAAAACTAACTTTCCAAAAAGAGAAACCACTTTTTAAAAAACTCATATGAGGTTTTCTAAAGCCATATAAAATGTCTTTATATTGTATGGCAAAAACTGTGTAATGAATCCTCAGATTTTTCTTTGTTTTTGTTTCACAGGCTGAGAACAACATGAGGGTGTGTAAATAATAAACATGTTGTTTTTCATTCCTTTAAGACATTGAATATCGCTCTCCTTCTGATTTACGCTTATGAGTTTCATAAAGATCACTTCTGAATACTGGCAGGAAAGATCGTTGCTCTGCCAACCCAGGCGAAGAACAAACACACAAATCTTCTAGAAACGCAGGTATCTCTGTGCCACACAAGCGTATTCTGCACAGCTCTGTTTATTGTGGATAAGGAGCCATGTCACAGCTGTCAGACAGCACAGCTAACCCACTTCATTTTCCAAAACAGCAGACGCTCCTTTTTTCCTTCCAGAAGAGTAGAAGCAGTATGGATGGGGGAATAAATTTAATGTCTCCACAACATCTAGACCAGCGATGAAAACTGTAGTTCCTCCCACTCAAAAAACCACCTTGCACACTAAAGCCAAACCCCTTCCATCTGGAGGTGTTTGTGTACCACCCTGTTTGCACAGAATAAGGTAACAGAGCTGACAGAATCGTTCTCTCTCCCCATGGGAACCAGAGTTCTCCCCATTTTTCAGAGCACTCGTCCCAAAACAAAGGATTAGTTTTCATATTTAAAACTTCCATACGTGATAAATCACATCCTAAAACATAACTTACCAGCAAACTCTCCTCCAAGTCTTTCCATATTTTCATAATTTGGAATATTTTATTTTACAGAAAATATTTAGAGTAGGATTGATCAGTTCTGTTGAGCTTATTGTACGGCTTTTAGAAAAGTGCTTCCCAGATTTAGGTTGTCAGAACGTTTCCCTAATGTTTCCGTTAAGTAACAAAACTTTAAAAAAATGTTATTTTGAAAGTTCTAGGAACGTTTAAAGCGTCCAGTTCTTTAGATGTTTCAGATGTTGTATTAACGTTGTTCAAACTTTATGTAACCTTGTTAAATAAATAACATTTTACATATAGGGTATACAAGGTTTAAAAAACGTTCTGCTAACGTTACTGCAGTAATGAGTTTGATCATTTTTTGTTGTGACTTTTATTCATATCTCTGAAGGACCAGCGGGGGGCAGGATCCCTCAAATGAATCACAGAAACAATGAATTGAATCATGATTTCTGATTCAAAGCAGTTATGGCCACACACACAGCTCTCATACAAGAACACACACAAGGAATAAATGTGAAATCGGGGGCAAACAAGCATTGTGTTGTGCTGTAAATGAATCTGACAGCTCTCAGTTTTCCTGCTCTGATTCTCATGTCCCTGTGTGATTAAGGGACATGTTTATGTTGCAGAGTCCACTGATCAGTGAATCTGTGCAGAAGTTCATGTATGATTCATGCTGACATACTGAAGCCTGATCTGGGCCCGACTCCAGCCTCCATCTGCTGTGGTTCTGAAGTAAAGATGAGTTGGAACAGAATCAATGGGTGGCCAGCATGAAGGCCAAACATGATGGTGAACTGGTGAAAATGTCCTTGTTGGACGGGTTGACTAAACCACTTCGGTTTATACACAAAAACTCTTTCTCTTAAAACGTTTATGTTCATATTAAAAAAACATCCTGAATTTTCCCCGAAATGCCATTATTTTACAGAGATGTTTACAACAAAGGCCTTAATTTAATATATTTTTATTTCCGTCAACCAGTTACAGATGTCTAAGACAGAATTCCAGAGGCAAGGAAGTTCTCATTTTCTACTGTACGCAGTGCTATTAACTAAACTGCTGAAAGGCATTTTACATTAAACAAACTTTGTATATCTTTTGTAATGCCAAAACGTATATATATCCAGAGCTTGCATCACTTTTTATTCTCATGTTTTTTAGTCAAAACATCGTCTTTAAAGGCAGGGTAGGGAAAGTAAAGTGGTCTAAATATATATATCTTCTGTGGAAGGCGTAGAACCGTAAACGTTTATCCATTCATTGCGTTCGGCCCGAATGCAACGATAGGACGTCCTACTTGCCTGTCAACCTATGTATGCGTTCATGCGTTGGTGGAGGCGTGGCTTTAGAGAGCTAGCTATCATACACTTTTAAAGCCAACTTGCTATTGCTAGCCTCACTGAAATTGCCTACCCTGCCTTTATAATTAGAATAATTTTGGGGGAATTTAATAAACATTTGGGTCATATTTGTTTATGACACTGTTTATATTAGACACATGCATTTTAAATGTTGTCTTTACAGTTGCCAATAACAATGTTTGTAAGTCATGAAGCTGTTAATGGCAAGTTCCCCTTGTGACAACTTACCCCGATGGTGTGACAGCATGCAATTGACAGCAATTTAATGGAGCACGAATTACGCGCTTCATGCGTGTTTTCCGACCCCGGTGATCACTGCATAGTGCAAACAAATGCATGCATGCACATCTTTAACAGAGTCTGAAAGCAGCGTGTCCTCATTCAAATGAATGCGGCCGAAAGCTTTTCATACTCCTGGGAAATAAACCGAGCGCGTCGAGTCGCTTCACCGCGCCACCCACAGGAGGAGCGGCGCGCAATTGAATCGCCGCCGCTTGTTCGCTCCGTCCCTGCGGGTACCGCGTTCATTTCTCTTTGTCTTATCCCACATCCACACCAACAGGGCTCGTCTGAAAGGTCCAGACCTCAGAAGACAAGCAGAAGAAAGGCAAAGGGACAAAAGAAGACCGGTGCACGTCAAGAAGACGCGACTCTTAGGGACCCGGAGAAGGAAGGGTGGCCGGGCATGCCACATTATGCCAGGATCTGAACCGAAAGGCGCACCGGGCTCTTGGGTCTGCTGATAGAGATGTGGGCTTTAGGAAACACAAGCGGCTAAGTTTGCAGGAGTGAAGTGTTGGGATGCGTTAGGAAATGTTGTGGATCTCCTTTCGGGTGCGCGATGCCGGACGAGATGAAATCTCGGGGGGCAAATCCAGGCGCTTAACGTGAGGCAACCGATCCGAGCTCCCCCGGGCTGCGCTGCGGCTCGTCTCCTACCCCTCGCACCCGCGTCCAGGGGGGATCCGCGGGTAGTTTCGCAATGGCTCTGGTGATGGAACCAGTGAGTAAATGGAGCCCAAGTCAAGTTGTGGACTGGATGAAAGGTACGTGATGCGCCTTTGCCTCTAAAGCGCAAAACCCATCATTTACAAACCAAATGGCGCAGGGCAGCCAAGACAGAACAGGCAACACGTTTAACATTTATTAAACAGCTGGGCTGTTTTAAAATGCTGTTTGGTCCTTAATAATCTAATTGCAAATACTGAAACAAATGGATGGATGAAGTCTTTATGTTATTGCTCCAAGCGCCTGTGCGAACAGGTGTGTGACATTAATGGCAAAACGGGTCCATGGAAGAAATGCATTCAGTGACTTTCCAAACCATGGCACCATGGCAGGGTTTATAACTGCACGCATTTATATATACAAAGCAAATATCGATGTTTGTACGGAACCAAAATGGCACGGTTGTACCGATGCGTTACCGATGCGTTACGCACGGTTGTACCGATGCGTTACGCATCAGATTATACTTCGTCCTTCCTGCACGGATAAACCAGCTATGATTTGCACGGGAATATTAAAGTTTATGTTAAATCCTCATGTATATATGGTGAGGAGCGAGAGGGGCACCTCCGATGATAACGCACCTCTCGCGGAGGTGGCGGGGGCAATTACGCACCTTCTCCGCCCTCGTCGGCGCGGGCTGCGTGTCCGGTTCGTCATCACAATAACAAACCGAGCGGAGAGTTATCGAGGTGGTCCCGGTGGGGCAATGATTCAGAGATTTGTGATATAAGAGATGATGCGATATCGGATGTTAAAAATGGTGCATTTCCATATCCAGAGTTACAGCTAATATGTAATGATGAAGTTATGGTGATGCGTCTGCTTATGGGAGATGTTTCTTCATCTGCAAATGCTAAAAGGTTATGAAAGCACCGCTTTATTAAATTACAATATATTGCATTCAAAGTTATTGCAATGTAATTCAATTTTTAAAGGTTTGCAGTTTGGGTGATTGGTAAATTAGTGCAGCATGTGAATACAGTCTTACCTCGAACTAAATCCTGCAGGTAAATAACACATCAGTGAGGAACAGCTGAGAGAGGTTACACATCCAGAGCAGAAGGCCTTATGAAAAACTCACTGTGGCACCTGTTATTGTAATTACATAATCACATTTAATGATGTGCTCTCTGTTAATTTCTCATCATTCATTTGTTTAAGCCTGGCTTATGCCATTAAATTTACCTAGATGATCCATTAATGTCTTGATACTGCTCCACCCCGCCATCCGCTGCCCGCGAACCGGGCATGTTCTCTGAATGTTGGTTAACATTCTCTCAAAGTTCTCAAAAACATTTTTGCAGTCTCTTTTAACATTGTGTATCTTATATACAATGTTATACAATGTTATACAATGTTCTCAGAACATTCAATATAACATTTGTAATGTTTTTGTACTTGATGAAAACGTTAGGGAAATGTTCTTACAGCCTAAAATGATTAGCTGGGTACTGTCTCAGTTCCTACAATTACAAGCACATATCCTGCAAAGATAGAGCTGTGGTACTTTACCTGCTGTGAAGAGCAGATTAATTTAATAGCTCAGATAATGCAGCTTACAGAGAGACAGGCTGGAGCTGAATTCATTGGGTTTGTGTGTTGGAGGGGTTCATGGTTACATGAATGTTGGGTCAAGCTACATCTGTGACTTATAGCAAATCTATTTTTCAGCTTCTGACTCAGAGAGTCGGTTAGTGTTTTGATCGATGCCTGTACGTGCTGCATACGCCTCTGGGCCTACACGTTGCACTCAGCACACTCTCTATGGCTCTTTCTAAATGCCATAGTTAACATCCTGCTAATGCTGGAATGGTGTATTGGTATACTGGAGTGGTATACTCATTTACTTCTGAAATCTGCATTCAGAGTCCATAGATCTTTGCTCACAGATGCTTTAAGGTCCATCATGTAAACATGAGCAATTCTGACCAGTGTACACAGAGTCTTAGGCTACACAGAGACTTTTGTCGTTAGGAAAAATCCTAATTAATAATTATTTCTAATTATATTTGATTAATTTTAATGGTTACATGTTTTTTATGTGAATCAGTCATCACAAAAAGTCATTTAAAATAGTTTATAGCTTTAATAAATTATAGCTTACACTCTTAAAAAAGGTTCTTAAAAGATTCTTCACAGCAATGCCATAGACAAACGTTTTCGGTTCTCCAAAGAACCATTCAGTCATAGATTCTTAAAAGAGAAGAAATTTCTTTCTTACCTTTTTATAGTCTAAAGAACATTTTCCACTACAAAGAACTTTTTGTGAGACAGAAAGATTCTACAGATGTTAAAGGTTCTTTATGGAACCAAACATGGTTCTGCTATGGCATGGTGAAGCACCTTTTTCTGTGTAGGAGAGTGTAGGTGCATTTCATTGCAGAACACTGCTTGAAATGTCATATCAAATATGACGGAAGATGATTAATGAGAAGAAACCAGAGATGAGAAGAGATGCATCAGCAAGAGGATAGAGTGGCATTGTTGTCTGAAGCCAGTGAGATCAGACTATGATTAATATGCATGTAATGAGAGGTGAGCTGTTCAGAGAACAGAAACAGACAGAAAGACTTGACATGAGAGACTTGATAAAGATGGACATGGGAGTGAGAATTAGGGCTCAGATTGATTATTAGTAAATGGAGTGTTCCAGAGACCTGCATCTCTAATGCTCATCAGTGAATACATTACTTCCCATGCTCTTTAAATTAAAGGTACTTAAAAGGGCTCATTGTGGCAGTGCCATAAAAGAGCCATTTTTGGTTTCCTAAAGATCCTTGCATTCAAAGGTTCTTAAAAGAACACTTTCTTCCTTCCTTCCTTCCTTCCTTCCTTCCTTCCTTCCTTCCTTTCCTTTCCTTTCCTTTCCTTTCCTTTCCTTTCCTTTCCTTTCCTTTCCTTTGTATAGTCTGTAGAACCTTTGCCACTACAAAGAACCTTCAGAGCATCAAAAAAGTTTTGTGGAGGTTATTGGTTCTTTATGGAACCATACAGCCCGAAAAACAACCATGTGCACATGCATGTTGTGTTGTGAAACCTCAGAGTCTTTAATACACAGCGCTTGGAAAGATACAGCAAGACAATCAGCCTGAACCCTAGGGACCTTCAAGATTTAACAGGACGTTTCTCTCTGTTCTGAAACAACACGCCCTCAGCGACTGTTCAGATCGACAAGCATGTTTGTTACGTGTTTCTGCGTATGATTATTCACAGAGGCCATTAGCAATACTTAGCAACACACTGTAAGATGCTGTAGGAATAAGATCAATGTGCATTGATCAAACAGAATTCAGAATGCAACAGCTGGAAAGATGGCCGCAGGGTTTCTGTGGGTGGGTGTGTGTCTGACTGCTCCTTCCTCTTGATTAGCTTCGTGACTGCAGGGCTTTAGATCTAATCAAGTTCTGTCACATCACTGCAGCCTCGCAGAGCCCTGACAGCCTGCTCTCCCCATCTCTGTATCAGTGACGTGTGATGGACTTCTGAAATGAACAGGCAAAGTCTCTGATCCAGCTAACAATTTTAGATAGTAAGAATGTTTTCCTAACATTTCCATTAAATAACAAAAACATTGCAAAAGGTATTTTGAAAGTTCTATTAATGTTCAAAACATTCAGTTTTTTAGTTTCATTCTGTAACATTTTTAAACAAAGCAAAGTTTTCTTACAGTGCAGTGTCCAGCTTAAAGCCAAATGCTTTTATATTCTATTAACAAACTATTTTAATATGTTTAACACACTATATATAAATTTAAAGTAGCATCAAGGTTTCATCAAAACCCATAACCTCTGTAATACAGATAACAAGCGTATTTCCAGAAGCATAATATTTCTGTAGCTGAAATGGCAGGGCATGGTTAAAGCAACACTAAGGTTGAGGGTTCGATTCAAGGTAAAAGTATAACTTCAATCTAAAAGTAGGTCTAGAGTATGCCAGATGTATGAATGTAATTTCATGTTTTTGTTTGTTACTACACTGTAAAAATAATGTGATCAATAAGTCATCACAACATATGTTTTACATTACTCAATCTCATCAAAATATGTACTTTGATTGAGCAATTTCAACTTTGTTTTATAAGTTACAACAACTCTACACCACTCAGATGTAAAATTGTAAGTTGAAATGACTTATACACCCAGATTCATTACATTTAAACTTAAACAGCAAAAAATGTTTTACAGTGTATAAACTGTTTGTTTGGCTATTATTATTAATAGTTCATTTTTATTGGGATCATTAGTCATCAAGTCCTCTATTAAAACAGCAGGTCTGTTGATGGTTGCAGGCACAGAGGTCCACCTTCACCCCAAACAACCCTGAATGCTCACTAAAAACTGCCTTACACAAGATCGTCATCATTTCAGGCAACTTTAAATTTCATTTAGATTCAGACGTGACAGAAAATGGTGATTTGTGAGTGGGTTTCTGAGTTTGTAATTAGTCTGTTTATTTTCAACAGTTTAATCCAGTCAGGTAATTTTTTTGGACTTATAGTGAACATGATGGGTGGGCGATATTGATTAACAAAATGAATCAATAGTAATTAAGGAAACGTGACCAAATAATCAGCCAATCACAGAACAATTACCTTGCATTTTTCCGCCCCTCACGTTTCACACCAAACTTAAAGGGATAGTTCATTCATGTCATTTCTCATGTCATTCCCATGATGTATGATATGTTTTTTTGAAACATAAACAACCAAACAACAGTGGCACCCATTGTATGGACACAAAACCAAAGACATTTCTCAAAATATCTTTATCTGTGTTTCACAGAACAACAAAAGTAATATAGGTTTAGAATGACATGAGGATGAGTAAATAATGAAAAAATCAAACCTTTAAAGACCTTGGTGAAAATATGATGAGCTCAATGGAATCAAAAGAGCCTTTGAAACTATTTCTACTGGTGTGGTGATGTACAGTGTTACTTAAAAAATAGGTTTTAGTTTATACATCTCATATTTCCTCTTGCTTTTTCCCAGAAATATATATATAAGTATAACATAAGTATAATCTTCTCTGCCGGTTGTTAGCATGTTAACGCGTATCTGCACTACTAGCCAACACATTCCAGGGAACAGACAAGTAAACATCTCGGCCTCTGATTGGAGGCTTGACTTTGATGACAGTGCCTCCATCTCCATCAGATCAGGGTGGAGCTCTTTGGCTGAAATAGAACCAGAATCTGTGGGTTCCCTGTTAGACTATGATACTCGTTGTGCTGTGCTTTCATGGTCTGTGGTTTTACTAAGAGGCAGCACTGCTGTTTATGGCACCGTTGCATCAACGGGACTTACCAATTGTGGCTCAATTGGTAGAGCGTGGTGCTGGCAATTCCAAGGTCATGGGTTCAATTCCCAGGCAACACAGAAACGAATAAAATCTAAACTGAAAGTTATTGTACATTTACTGTAACTGTAAACCCAGTGCCGCCATCGCTGACTGGCTCTACACACCGTGCAGCAGAGTCTATGAAATTCTCATTCAGCAACTGCTGGTGTATTTTGGTAACAAAATCAATGAAACTAGGATTCCTTCCACAGATACTGTGCTCAATAGCTAAAGATGACTGAGTGACATATAATGATAAAGGTGTTATAGAGAGTATGTTTTACAGAAACCTCTCAAAATTTCTCAGGTATTGCTCATTCACAGCTCAGAAGATTTTTTCTTATGAAGATCGTGTCACAGTGTGGTTGTTACAGTAGGTGGTTGCTTACCAGGCCTGGTCACAAGAGCCCACCCCCATGTCTCTGGTCCCTGGATATTGCTGTGGTCCCTTCTTCCATATTAGTCTATAGATTTTTCATGTATAGATGTTTCATATAGATAGATGTTTCTATAGATGTTTCTTTGTCTGCCAAAATTCTGCATGCATCTTTTCAAAAAGCTGTACTTCTTGATGTATCATATATGTCTATAACATAAACTCAGAATGATTTTGCAGAATGATTTTGAACGTTTCCCTAACATTTTCATTGAGTAACAAAAACGTTAAAAATGTTATTTAGAATGTTCTTGGAACATTATTGCTTAGTTATAGTAACATTATTTTAAACAAATATATATTAAAAAATAATGTTTTATTTCTGTTTTTTAACGTTTTTGATATATACCCTGTATAATGTTAAAAAAAATGTGTACTAACCTTACTACAAGAGCATTTTGGATAACGTTTAGACGAACGTTTTGAAAACTGATAGCTGAGTAATGGTTTATTTTAAAGCAGAATGTAAAGCACTTGCTTATGGTGGTCGATGGAACATATGTACTCGCACACACACACACCAAGCGCTCGTCTCCAAGAAAGGCATTTGGGGATTCCAGAAGTGACTGCAGGGTGTGTCCTAAGTGAAGACATGAATATTGTATTTCATATAACATGTGGCAGGGCTGGTGAGGATCGGCTGTGTGTGTGTGACAGAAATACAGAAACAGGAGAGACAGGCATAAAGAGAAAAGACCTCTGAATAATGCGTGCACACACACACACACAGAGCTTAAGCACGGTGTCCCGGTCTGCAGCTCTGAGGGGCGGGCGTGTGGGTGTGTGGCTTGGCTTGGGGCGACTCTTCCCTCCTGTGAAAAAGTGTAAAAGTGTGTTTGTGTGCTGTCAGTGGGTGTAAAGGGTGTGAGTCATCTCTGAATCACTTTATAGAAGTGAAGGACTGCAGTATGGAGAGAAATATTCAGAAAAACACCATAGAAAGGGACCAGTACAGTACAGTACATACACAGTAAGAGACTAAACACATTGTGCTCTTGCTCACGAATACACAGACCGCTGTACAGTGTTTGATTCGTGTCAGCGCTGTAGAGAGAGCCTACCAGCACCTCCTGCCCCCCTGTGGAAGTAAACCAGGGACTGAAATGGCACAAACGGTTTGCCTTAATGTTAAACAACCTTGATCAATTGCCATTTAAATTAAAGATACATAATACATTGTTAATAAGAAATATGTAAAACCTGGTTGAAACAAGAAGAAATTGTATTTTTCAAACACTAAATACTACAGATCATGACATCTAAAAATAAATGCTACACTGTAAAAAAAACTTTGCCTTACATTTTTAAGTGTAATCGACTTGGTTATACAAGTCATTTCACCATAAAATGTTAAATCCTGACTGGTATAACTTAACAATTTGGTTAAGCAATTTTTCAACCATTTCAAAGTTACAACAACTCAAGGCCAAACAAGATTACAAAGAGTAAGTTGAAATGACTTAATCGCACATGTTTAGCGCAAAGGTAGATATAGGGATAATATAGTAAATAACATATGCAGACAATAATACGCTAAAAGTCCTATTGTCAGCTCTTTACTAAACTACATGGTTTGTATACACTTAGAAATTCTATAAATAAACAGAAAGGAAAACACATAACAGCAGGGAAAGATTAATTTTTTATGAGCATGTGGCCTAAAAACAAGGCATTTATCGATCTAAAAGTCTACTTACTCTCTGTTATCTGTCTTCTAAAGCCAGAAAGCAAAACCAGGCCTGGTTCTGCTCTTCTGTTCTAGCAGAGGCTTGGAGGCTGTGATTTTGAGACAGGGTTTATCTGTTTAAACTGATGAATTTCTCATTTCCAACAATCCCGCATCGGTTTGAGATTAAGCAGTGGCAGAGGAAGGGTGATTCTATAATGGACATGGACACACACACACACACACACACACACACACACACACGTTTACTTATCTATTGAAATGGGGACATTCCATAGACTTCTATTGTTTTTATACACAGCTAGCTATAGACTATATAACCTTACCTTAACCCTAACAGAAACGTTTCTGCATTTTTACAAAACTAAAAATTTTAAAGAACTTGAATTACTTTTGAAGTAATTCCCAAAAAGGACATTCCCAAAAAGATGTTTTGCCAGATTCGAGGTTTTACTGACTTTTTAGTAATTTGTCCCCAGTATATGGTTAAGTAACCCTCCCCACACACACACATTTGTGGAGTGTCACTGCAGGTGGTGTCATGAGAAAACAGCACAAGGACTGTGCAGCACGTGTAGGAGTTCACGGCTGATTCATGGGTATTCTTATCTCCTCTCTGTGCGCTCTGTGTGTGTTAAGATTTTTTGTATCTGTGTACCATTCATTAGCAAAAATCATTGAAAATACATGAAAATACTGTCATTATTGACTCCCAGAAATATAAACAAAAATATAAACCCCAAACCGTGTTTCTTTCATTGAACACAAAAGTAAATATTAAGAGAATATCTTGTCCATTGTATTTAATAAAAATGGTCGTATGATCAATGGGTATCATACAGGTATCATACAAAAAGTCATACAGGTTTGGAATGACATGAGAGTTAAAGATGGAAGAATTTTCATAGCTGGGTGAACTATCCCTTTATATCTCCAACTGTTCTTTACATAAAGTTATTTTATAGCTTAAGAAGACTTGGAATATTGTCGTTTGGATGGATGAATAATGCTTTTATGGTGCTTTATGATAATTTTATGATACTTTTATAGTGGACAAGATATTCTTCTACAAATTACTTTTCTGTTGCAAAGAAGAAAGGAAGCCATGTCGGTTTGGGATGACAAGGTGCGAGTAAATGATGAGTGAATTTTCATTTTGGTAGTGATCTATTCTATTAAAATGGAACAGCAATATGCTGTTAGTTTCCCAGCCCTTAAGCACTCTGTGGCCTTGATCGGTTGTCACGACAACCCCTTCTGTGGTCACCAGGTCTGCATAATGCACAGCACGTCTGCCAGAAATGAAGTGAGGGATGAAGATGGATAGATTGCAGAGGAATGAATGTGGGTAAATGACATTACTTCTACTTGGTCTGAAACGAATCCATATATATATATATATATATATATATATATATATATATATATATATATATATATATATATATACATATACTATACATATACATATACATATACATATACATATATGAAGAAGCTTTTAAATAGCAGATCATTTCATACATCATACAATGACAGGAATCGGGGGAGGTCTTTATTATCTATCATATTTAAGTGCTCTGACTTCAAATTCTCTGACTCCTCTTTTCTGGATATTCCCTCTCTGTGGTTTTTGCTTTTCTACCTTTGAATAGTGCACTATAACAGAGTGAGTCTGCTCTAATACCCGTGTGTGTGTGTATGTGTGTGTGTGGGGTGAGGGAGAGCGAGATACCCAGCTAACAATTTTTGGTTGTAAGAACGTTTTTCAACTGTGTCCATTAGGTAACAAAAACAATAAAAATGTTATTCTGAATGTGCTAGGAATGTTTCAGATGTCCTTTTTTGTAACATTGTTTCCACAACAACTTAAGAATACCATTTTTGATGTTTGTTATATAATGTTAAAAACATTCTACTAACTTTACTGCAGGAATGTTATTGATAACCTTGAGAGAATGCTAGCCAACGTTCTGAGCACGTTATCTGTAAGCTGGCCAGGTGGTCTGTTCAGTACAGAATGTCTGGTCTGTAAATAATCTCTGTGGTTCATTAATAAATTCACCACAGTGAAGAATTAATCGCATGCTGCCTGAATGTAATTGGGGTGAGGCGTATTCACTAATGTTCTGTGTGTGTGATCATTCAAGCATGTACGCATTATTTATTATATGCACGCATTGTTATTCATTGTTTTTGTAGCATGTGACGAGAATTGAACAGTTTATTTTAATTGTCCACTCGGCCTTAGAAAAATATAAATGTACAGTAAAGATTTTTAATACTGGCCATTATATCTGTTGTTGGCCACACCCAGCTAACAGAGAACGTTCTCAGAACGATGGCTAACGTTCTGTAAAAGTTCTCTCAAAGTTATCAAAAACATTCTTGCAGTAATGTTAGTAGAATGTTTTTTAATGTTATATATCAAAAATCAAACATGTTATTTTTAAGTTGTTAGTGTAATATTTTATAAATGTTACAGAAATAAAACCGTTTACATACTTATAACCAAGCAATAACATTAATACAACAATGTCAAAAACATAGTTTTTTATAACTTTCAAAACAACATTTTTGTAACTTAATGAAGTGTAATATTGCTTTATACTTCAAACCTATAATCATTTAATACTATCAAATAAAAACTATAATATTAAGTTAATTTCATGTGACCTGTTTTAGATTAAATTATATTGTTGAGTTTGTTTCTATATTTTCCTCCGCCAATGAGAGAAGTTCAATATGAAGCTAAAGAATCAAACTTTCAGCGTTGTCAGGCAACACTTAGACTGGAGTACAACATTTGAATGGAGGGGAGCGACAGCAATTGCCCTCCCTGATCAAAGCATTGTGGAATGACTTCACTCCAGGTTTTTCATTTCTCCTGTGTGGTACAAAACTAAGTGCATGAAAATAATCAGTATGGGCCAAAATTTCTTCCCAGATATCTCCTAGATACACAGGCCTTTCACCGTGTCTCTCTCTTTACTTTAATTTCTCAAGTCACTTTTGTTCCTTGGGCCACAGATCATTACCAACTAATTAACTAACAATTACCAGATCACTGCACCTGTCCAGTCTGTGTAACAGTGTGAAACATCAGCAGAAGTTTCTCCTCCTCAGCAGTCTCTTCTTCATTACATGCAGACCTTGAATCAACAAACTAATTATCTAGTGAAACAGACACACATTAATGAGTCAGATATTGTTTATGAGCGGTAATGACAGTTATTGTTATTTTGGCTGTGCTGGCCGATGAGTTGCACCATCCTGTTAATGAACTGAATGATGATGGTTGTGCTTATGCTGTTCATATTGTCACCTCCTTCCATCTCCATTAGATTTAATTATTAGAGGGCAGTTAGTGAAATTACATAAATGTGTTCCTGTATTCCCCCCTTGAATACTCCTTTGCTCTCTCTCTCTCTCTCTCTCTCTCTCTCACACACACACACACACACAACACAAACACGTTTACTTATCTATCTAAATGGGAACATTCCAATAACTTCTATTGTTTTAATACACAGCTAGTTACAAACACTATAACCTAACCCTAACCTCAGTCTAACAGAAAACTTTCTGCATTTTTACAATTTAAAAAACTGCATTAACTATATTTTTATAGCGTTTTTACAAATGGGGGCGTCCCCAAAAGGAGGTTTTGCTCAAATTTTTTCCAGGGTGCAAATTTGTCCCCAAAACATGGTTACAAAAACCCACACGTATAAACATAGAGGACATATACCCTTTAATGCTAATTATAATTACTATAATTTAGTCAAGTTTAGCTCACATTCAGAGAATTTTTTTCCCCAGAATATGCTACCATGTAAAGATTTTGTTTAAAATTAGGTCGTAGTTGATTACTACTGTAATTATTTTTCCGTTACAGTTTTTACAAGAAATAAAACACAAATGGACAGCAACATATTCTCTTCAAAAAAGGTGCTTTACGATGCCATAGAGGAACTATTTTGGCTGTATGGTTCTATATAGAACCGTTAACCTCTGCAGGAGCTTTTTGTTTCACAAAAGGCCCTTTGTAGTGGAATAAGGTTCTTTAGTCTATAAAGGGATTGAAAGAAGTGGTTCTTTTAAAGTCCTTTGCCTGAAAGGTTCTTTGGGGAACCAAAAATGGTTCTTCCATGCCATCACTGTGAAGAACCTTTATTTTTAACAGTCCTATAACTAGTTTCTCCAGTAGGATACAGCTCAAAAGACAATAATAATGAAAACAAACAATCATTGCATTGTAAGTACACACATGCTGTAGGTTCTGGAGTTATGCTAACATTATGTTCAACAGCTGTTCAGATAAAATGGCTGGTATGAGATGTGCCTTTGGAGAACAGAATGCCGAAGAGTGACAAATGCAGTTCAACAAGTACATTTCTCTTTACACAGTGTGTGTTGTCACCTGTTTGAACTGCACAGTTGCACTGGAGGTGTTTACGAAGCTTTGAGCCAAATAAAAATCTCTCACTTTTTATGTGTCTGTTGCAACTTTTTCATAGCCACATCTATTCTGTACAGCCGACAGTAGCTTTATTATTTTGATTCATCTGCACTTTTGGAGCCATAACAATGTGCAGAAATCATTTCTTATTAGACTTAGGGAGTTTTTGATTTTGGACACAGTGTGTGCCAGGCTGATACAGATCTCAAAATGGTTTTGCTTTAGTGATTGCTAAGTTATGATCACATCTGAACTGATGAATAATCAGTGGCTTACAGTTTCAGTCTGAATGAATGTTATGTCTGCCCATAAGAAATTCTATTATGTGCACATTTTTGGGCAGTGATGTTAAATGTTTGCTGATGGGGTGCCACAGGAATGAAGCAACGACACAGCACTTTTCTTAACTGATCCAGGAACAGCCTGCAAGTGCCCAGAATCTTACCCTCAAGCTTTAGAGTAACAGTAGCACACCCGATCTCAGATCACCCATAGGAGTATATCAGATGTTTCTAGCAGAAAATAATTGGATTAGATGAAGTACAAAATGGAGACACAGTCTGAGATCATAATATCCCAGATAATAATTTTAGGTTGTTAAAACGTTTACCTAACGTTTCCATTAAGTAACAAAAATCTAAGAAATGATGTTTTGAAGGTTCTAGGAACGTTCAAAACGTCCCGTTAGTTTTAAACTGTGTTTTAATGTTATTGCTTAATGTTTTAATGTTTCATTATGCTTTTATGTTTTAACAATAATGTTTAAGCAATGTATTAATGTTATTTACCTCTGAAACATATTTAAAACGTTCCACAAAGTACTTGAGAATAGCATTTTGATATATGATATAACTTTATATATCCTACTAGCAGTACTGCAAGAACTTTGATAACTTTGAGAGAACTTTTCAGAGAACTTTATCATCACAATGATTCTCATCAAATTCATTCAGGACCAAATTAAGCTATGTTATTACACATTAAATTTACAGCTCAGTTGTCGTACTGTATGGCAACAACTGTCACAGTGTTTTTTGTTTTACATTGTGTAGGAGAAACCCATGAACAACATCAAATTTTACTCTGGGGAGTCACCAAAATAAAATCAAACTTTCCTCTCCACGTCGTTTTGATGGATGTGACATGGTTAGGAATACAGGTTGTCGGTCAATATTTATAATTGTATATTTATAAGTGTAGTACCCTATGGGTCACTGATCTTGGGGTAAATAGACCAAAGTGATTTTGTTTTAAAGTACGACATATTTGACTTGGATACAGACGAAAACATTTTATCTTCTGAACTATTGTAATTTATCCTTTAAATGTAAAATACTAAAATGATTAATGCTTGCTAATATTAGTAATTAATCTAAAGGGAAAACGTCCAAAAATACATTTTATCAAAATATACTTAAAAGTCATTGGGCACACATTCGCGTTCGCTCTTCGTGATAAATGCGCATGCGCACACGCTGTCTATCAGTGACGTACAAGTGCACGGCGATTCGCTTTGTGTTAAGACGAGAATGTTTTGTGAAGTGGATATAGTGACATAAAATTAATTTATAACATTACAACAGGCAGATAAATATCAGTTAAAGGTAAGTTATACGCGCAATACGCTGAAGAAACGCTTTACTGTACGTTGTCAGATGCGTGGCGGAGCTCCGCAGGTTTGAATCCGCTGAAACTATGCCTTCATTTTTTAAAAACGATTCAATTGTTTTACTTATCGAGTATTTTTTAATTTATTTTTATTTCTGATATGTCAGTACTTGCATGAACAGGGAAAGCAATGTGCGTCATCTAATACAAAGCGACTTGCGTTTTCCCTCATTTGCATAAAGTGAGGTCATGTGAATGCGTCCACGCCCTCGGCCGACAAATTGAGCTCGGCGAAAACTCGTAAAGTTAAAAATTAAACGTTTGTGACCGACAAAATAGGTCGTGCAATGTTGCTTTGTTGATTTTCGTGTTTGCTTTTTCGTGCTTTTCAAACGTTTCCCTCACAAATGCGTGTTTATTACCGTCACGTCGCGTCACTGGCGCGTTTTTAACACATCCGCTGACGTGACGTAAAACACGCTGGAAAAATAGAAATAGAAACCGAAATACTACTAGAAATAGTAATAAAAAATACTACTAATAAAACTTATAAAAAATAATACTTATGTGCACGTATGACGGTATTAAGCGATATTATCGGATCGTAATATATGCGTCTGAATATCACCTGATACATTCATGCTTGTCTGTAAATCAGAAATTGTGGACAATATTAAGCCTCTAACATCTGCCTTGATCATCAAAACTGCCTTGATAATATGGTTATTAATATATGATTTACTGCTTTTAACATTCAATGTACAAATTTTTGTATGTACTAAATTTACATTCAGTGTAAATTTACAAATGTACTGATGCTGATCCAGCATTGTATAGAGGACAGATGTGCATATGGTTTCTGCGCAGTTGTTGATATTGTCTTTCTGTCTCTCTGCCTTTTCTTACAGGTCTGGACGACTGCTTGCAGCAGTACATAAAGAACTTTGAACGGGAGAAGGTTGGCGGTGACCAGCTGCTGAGGATCACCCACCAGGAGCTGGAGGATCTTGGAGTGTCTCGCATAGGACATCAGGAACTGATCCTGGAAGCTGTGGACCTGCTGTGCGCTCTGGTGAGTCTCCACAGTCTTATCCTACGTCCTACTTGATCCTACATCTGTTGTTCAACACCACGTCCGTGTTGACAAAGATGTTGCGTTTAAAAACCAATTTGAGAAAAAAAACATCACATTCTCAAAAGACTGTAAACATTGTTTACAATGTTAGAAGACAACAGAAAGGGATTTTTTTTTGCAAGCTTCATTAGTAGATACATCTGTATTCTGTTTCTGTTCTACAGACCAAAGCATTTGTTTTAGTAATCTTTTATCATTATATTTCTTTGCTTCTGAAATGACTTTTCTGCTGATGTAATCATGGCTGTGTGGGTGGGGACAATGTACTATAAACCAATAATACCACAGCTGCCTTCTCACAATCCTATCAAATCCTGATGGATAAAATCAAGCCCCACCCTACTTCATTTGTCACTGAACATTTTATCGCTCAGTATTGTCACATTACGAAAAGACTTTACAAATGATAATTGCTCAGTCTAACAGATGCTCCATTTTCTTACAATTAGGCTATAAGAACGTTTCTATAATGTTTCCATTAGTAAAACATAAATGTTAAAAATGTTATTTCAAAAGTGTTAGGAATGTTCAAAGTTATAAGAACATTCTACTAATGTTACTGCAAGATAACTGAGAGAACGTTTAGAGTTTACCATTAGCCAGCATTCTGAGACTGTCCCCTGTTAGCTGGGCAGACATTTAAGGGAATGAATAAGGATTTAGACTGAAATTTGCAGCCTTTCACATTATCTAGCATTTAATAACTAGTTTTCCATCTAATTCTCTGTCTCTCTCGCTCGCTTCTCTCAGTTAAGGTATTAAAACAATGACTTACCAGCCCACGCTTTCAGAATGTCAGCAGCATGACATGACGGAACAGACGACAGGATGAGTGTTTATCACGTCTGTGTGAGCTGTCTCGCTTGCCGCCCATCCTGAGTCTCTTAACCTACATCCTTTTGTCTTTTTATCCTTTAGTTTTGCTCTTTTTGTTTTTTACCATCTTTACACCTTTCATTCTAGTAAACATGTTTTTTGGTTCCCTTTACTGAGCTTAGATATTAGTATCCAGCTAACAGGTAACGTTCTCAAAACGTGGTCTACCCTTCTCTCATAGTTCTCGCAATGTTATCAGAAATGTTCTTGCAGTAATGTTAATAGAACGTTTTTAACATTACATGTAACTTTATGATAATGTTGATAATGTTTAAAAAATGTTACAGAAGTTACAAAATATGGTGTTAAAGCCATGCAACTTTAATACCCCATCTAAAAAACTGGACTTTTGAATGTTCCTGGAACATTCAAAGTGGGAAATGTTCATACAACCTACAGTTGTTAGCTGGGGAAGGGCTGGGTACTGTGCATGTTCTTGGGGTGCCATAAGTCAATCAGGGGTGCCATGGCATAGGTTGGTAATGGACATTTGTTAGATTGGCATTTACAGCTCAGGAGACTGACTCTTAAACCTCAGAGCCCAGAAGTAAGAGCCCTTGAACAAAGTTGTCAGCAGGGCTTTATAATTTGAGAGCTTGTTGACCTTAGAGACCGACTCTCTTCCTACTGTCCTCTCTAAACTCTTTAATGCTGTCTTTTCCCACACTTTTGTTTTTTATCTGTTGCTTTAGCTTTTCTCCCATTGTGCTGTGTGTGTGTGTTATCTGCTGCAGTACTGCAGTCATGCAGGGAGCGTTTAAACAGATTAGCATAGAAGATTCTGAGCGTCACCTGCACTCCCCCATTTCCTCCTTTTCACAAACCGATTAATGCATCTTTTGTGAAGCTTGTGTTTGTGTCTGCAGGTGTGGGTGTGTTTACCTGTATTTGTAAGTTGTGTGTGTAAGTGTGTGGAATTTGTTCTTCAGACCAGACAGAATGCATTACTGTGATCGATATCCTGCTGATGTGAGAACAGATACTGAAATTGATGCCTACACACACACACACACAGTTTGTTCAGTTTTGTAAGTACTTTCCATAGACATAATGACTTTTATACTGTACTGCACATTCTATCCCCTCACCCTACCCCTAAACCTAACTATCATAGAACCCTTTTTGTATTTGTACATTTTAAAATAAGCATCATGTAATATGTATAATAATCCAGTTCCCTCATGGGGACCGCTGGCTCACCCCCACAGTGTAGGTGTGTGTGATATCTACCATCATTGTGGGGACATGCAGATTTATGGAGATTGTGTTATTTATACCCTGAACTTTATGCTCGACTGACAAAAGGTGCTGCCTCTGCCCACTCAGTGCATCTCTGCAAATGAAAAGCACTCTCTCACTCTCTATCTCTCTCTCTCTCTCTCTCTCTCTCTCTCTCTCTCTCTCTCTCTCGGTCTGTCTGGAGTTTCAAGCATTCTTATACTTGCTGTTTTTTTTTTATTTTCAGACAATTACTTTGTCTGCAAATATTTATTTTAATCAGTATTTCCCTCTTTGTTTCTTAGAACAAGATAAATTTCCTTGAAGAAAAATTGCATAACATTGAGACTGGGTTTTAGAGAACATATGTATCTTGAAGTTTAATTTTCTTACTCTGTTAGAGGTTTCTATTGTTTTAAGCATAAATTACATAATTAGTAGATTGTCTGTTTAAATATAAGGAAAGGCAATTTTCCAGTGGAGTAAATATAAACATCATTTAAGATATTGTCTCAAGATAAAATTTTGCTTCTGAAGTGAATTTATCTTGTTTTAAATATGTAAGACAAGGATTGTTTTTGCAATGCGGCCAACATTCAAAATTTGTTTTGACAAATGCTATTTATAATGTTATATCTACTTAATTTGAGTTCTGCACTAACTTTTTCATTACATTCAAACTGTTGTGTACAGTTTCATTGTACACAACACACAACGGCAATAAAATTGTCAGTTTATTCATGCCAGTAAAGCACACTTAAGCATTAAAGTTGAAAACAGAAAGAGAAAAGAATCATGATTTTAAAAAGTGAGAAATACAGAGAAATGGAGACTGAACAGAACAACAGAAAATGGAAATGTTCTGCCGGAGTCGTTTCTGCAATTGTTTCATCAGCTTTTGTCTGTCTTAACATCACATTTATCATCTCTGTCTTCATCTGACAGAACTACGGCCTGGAGACTGAAAACCTAAAAACACTTTCTCACAAGCTCAATGCGTCTGCCAAGAACCTGCAGAACTTCATCACGGGCCGCAGACGCAGCGGCCATTATGACGGCCGGACCACCCGCAAGCTGCCCAACGATTTCCTCACCTCTGTGGTGGACCTCATCGCGGCTGCTAAGAGTCTCCTGGCCTGGCTGGATAGGTTAGTCCTGCTAAGAGCTACAGACACACCAAATCAATACATAAAATAATACATCAACTATTTTAAGACTTAATATATATACATTAAGTTTTCATTACTGTCACTTGTTGGAGTGTAGCTGAGCTAAATGTAATGCATTGTGCCTTCACAGCTGAAAGGGAAAGTTCTCCGAACAATAGCTAACGTTTCCTAAAAGTTCTGTCAAAGTTGTCAATAAAGTTCTCATAGTAACATTAGTAAATTGTTCATATGTACGTTTATATATAAATTTATTTTGAACACTTTACTTAGCGTTTGCTATTAGGATGTGCTAAGACTTTCTGGAAAGAAGGTTTCTGGAAAAGATTGCCTGCCCTGCCTTTAAAAAATGTTATTCAAAAGCAACAAAGGCTGTTGATCAATGAATGTGTTGTGTTTGAATAAAATACGCTGTTCACGGTCATTCCTCCAGTAACATGGCGGCGCTCAAAATTAAAGTGACACATCATGTTGCAGGGTGGACTGTGTATACAGAATTGAATAGCTTAGGGTCTGTTGTCTAGTGTGTATGAGGTTGGTCTGTGTCTGCTCAGATTCAATCATGTTGATTCGTGTTCCCGCAATCAGGTACAAGGATGAATGAAGAGCTCTTATGTAACACAGATTCTTTCTCTCTTGCTAATTTCCTCTTCCTGTTCGTGGGAGTTTGTACTTTTCCTGTCTCTATTCATGTATGGTTATGCTTATATAAATTTCTTCCTGATGTATTGATGAGCAATGTTTCAGAGACAGACAAAACATTTATTACAGTAATTTGAAACTCTTTTTGTCGCAATCTCTCAGTGTAAGTGATTCTGGTTCTGGATCTTTTTCATTATCTTGAAACCATGATTCTGATGTCAGATGTTTGGAAGCAAACTGTAAAAGGTTTATTTTGTCATAGGACCAGAATCTGCAGTCTTTGTTTAGTATGACACGCTGACCAGTTAATTGCCTAATAGTGATGAATCTTAGCTTAACGGATTTCTGACAATGTTAGAAATGAAATCTGTGAGAGACGTTTAGTTAGAATGTTTATAGCCTGTTTAGTTGATACACCACATAAATATCTGCCCTAAACAGGTTTCTGTTATTAAAGTCATCTCCCCAGCTAACAAATTTAGGTTGTAAGAATTTCCCTAATGATTCCATTAAGTAACAGAAACTCTAAAAATATCATTTTGAAAGTTCTAGAATGTCCAGTTTTTTAATGTAACGTTACAGTAACGTAACTTGGTTAAGTTATTTAAACATGTATATGTATGTATGTATATACAGTCTGTCTTGGATCTCACCAGGGTCTTATTGTACAATCAGACAAGCAACACAAAGGACAGAAAAAATATCAAATAGTATGCACCCGGCTTATGACATTTGCTAAGATACTTGTTAGATATTTAACTTAAGACACTTGTTAGATATAGACCCTAGTGCGACAGTTTCTGCTTTTTGATTATGAGATGAAGATAAATCAGTTGGGTGGATTGTGCCGAATGATCCATTTGGCACCCAGCTGCTCGGCTCACTCCAGCTCTCTCCGGTACTGTTCACTGAGCCAAGCTTAAAACCGTGGACTGGAACAGCACAGCAGGACTGTTTCCACCAGATGCTGTTTGATTTCCTCTCAGCCCCTCCCCAATGAGAATGCCATCTCTCTATCTCATTGCCCAGACACCCGCTGCCCCACTGTTTAATCCTGGTCCAAATCCACAGTCACACACAATTCACATGTGGCCCTCATCTGAACCTCCTGGCTTGAGAACTGTTCACATTTGCCCAAGCCTGGATTTGAATTCAAAGACTGAGCTCAACTCTCCCAAAGGGTCGTGGCTTGCTGACTAAGGTGAAGATGTAGGTGGTCACCGTTTGGGTACGTAGGTTTTTTTAGTTTCTTCAATTTCTTCAATCTTGATTTTCACAAACGCACAGCACAAAAATAAGGCCACTGTTAGGAAGGGACCGGGCCCTCGTTCCCCTCTATCATTAATATTGGCCTAATTACACCCCCCTGCCTCTCAATTCTGCCAAAACAGCCCCCAGTAGAACTGTCGTCTCCCCTGAAGACGTAGCTGAAGAACAGAAGGAACTCTGAGAGAGAGAGAGAGAGAGAGAGAGAGAGAGAGAGAAGCAAACCCAGGTGAATAGATTCAATGCCAAAAGATGTCATGACTGACTTGAGAGCCTTAATCCTTTAAGTGTTATTGCTTGAAATCCATCCAGGCTGACAATGGCTCTGCTCTGCCAAGCTGGTGATCATCGTTTGAGGGAAGGGTTCTGGCACTTTCTCCTGGGTTCTCACTGGGCTCTCCCTATTCATTCATTCATTATTATCTATGTTGTCCTGGCACCAGGTGTGAGTGATTTACGGGACTGGTTAAGGAGGTTCTGGTTTGTTCAATAGTTTACTATTCAGTTATATTTAGAGACTTAATATCCAGAAAAAACCCTACATGCTAGCCAACAGGAAATGTTCTCTGAATGTTGGTTAATGTTTTCTAAAAGTTCTCTCAATGTTATCTAATTGTTCTTGCAGTAACGTGCTTGTTTATATATCAAATAAAATTGTTACAGAATTAAAAAAAAATGATTGACAATGTTCTTATAACCAAGCAATAATGTTAAAAAAACATCTAAAAACATTTTCATCATTCCTAGAATATTGAAAATATCTTTTCAATGTTTTTGTTACTAAATTGAAACATTTAGGGTAATGTCTTACAAGCCTAAAATTGTTAGCTGGCATACTGAAGCAACACCCTGATAGTCACCTAGCATTATGGTATTGAGTTTTCTACAGGCAGGAACCAATCGCATTTTCTTTAGAAAATGTAGAAATCTAATTTTTTGTTGCTATCTCATCCTAGTCCATGTTGTGCCTTTAGGTTTTGTCCAGACACTTCCTGTAAAGCCATTGTCTACTGTGTCCATCCGTGCTGACAGGTGTCCTTAAACTGGGATCAGATGATGTCAGCATGCTTGTCTGCCACAAAGAGATGTTTGGGAGTTGAACGAAACCGGTGACATTTAGTGATGTTTGTGCCTGCTCTGAAAAATCTGAGAGGAATTTTGTATTCAGTGAAAGCTGCGTTCTAAATCCTGTTTATGGAAGAGCGTTTAACTCCAGAAAGTGTGTTTGCATGGTGTGAGAGTGCTTGTGAGGTCTTTATATGAAACCAGTGAAAGATTCTAAGACCAGCAGCGATGGATTGTTAGAGTGTCTTAAATTGCGAGGGGCTTCTGGATGTGCGTCAGCTGGTTTTCCCAACGGTCCTACAGAAATATTTATAAACGGGATGGAAGCGATGAACCAATGTTCCTACAGCCCTGTATATATAGCACACAGCCTCAAAACACACGACCCACATTCATTCGTCACTCACAGGAAGAGAGAATCTGGGTCTGGAGTACACTCTCGGCCAACGGGGATAACATATCGTACAACACAACCAGACACATACTTGAAAAGTTACCAGCACACATACATTTAGGCCAAGGGAGCATATATTGACATACACAAAGGGCTCAACAATAAGGGAGTTTGGGGGCCAGTTGACAAGAATGTCAATGGCATTATCATTGTGGTTATGCTTTTCATTGCTTGCAATGAAATAAACATTTGACTTTCTGTATGTGTTAAGCATGTCAACAAAATAATATTATCTAGCTGGCTGGCTTAAAAATGTTTTTGCCAATATAGCAGAAATTTCTTGGGTTAGAACGGGATACCGGTCCAATGAAAACATTGATAAGGCAAGTAAAAATCTGAACCACTGGCCCAAATTGACCAGCAGAAAAATCGTATCTTTGAGTCCTGCACACATACACACATTCAAATAGTATCTCTGGAGGGTCTGGAGTTAAGAATAATCTAATGGTTAATTCCAGGTGCTACTTTTTTTGCAGGTCCCCGTTCGCTGCTGTAACAGACTATTCTGTGACCCGGAACAACGTGATCCAGCTGTGCCTGGAACTCACTACCATAGTACAGCAGGTAATGACACCCATTAGAACCAAACCAACTAGATATATAGATCCAACACATAACTGATCTACAGCTCAGCCCATTAAAATCTAATCTACACTAAAGTCTAATCCAGCTCGGATAAACCTGAGCCTAAGACTGAACCTATATTTATTATGTACATTATAGAACAATAGAGCATATGGCTCTACTGTACTCTAGCTATAGGGGAATGGCGTTTAGAAGAGTTGTGCTGTAACTTTGAGGGGCTACTCACATTATATAGAATAAAAAAGCTTGTGTAGGTCAGTGATATTTTTACCCCTTGTAAAAGTCTTTATCCCATGTAAGCGTACATCATTTGCAATCTATTACTTTCTGCTCTCTATCGCCATCAATGTTTGAAACATACAATTGCAGGTTACTTTACTTTTACTTTTTTTACTTTACTCTTCTGCTTTACTTTACTTTTCTTTTTACGTACGTTGAAGTCATATTAAGCCAAACTGACACCTCCCTGGAAATCGGACCCAACAACTCAAATTATAAATTATTATTATTAACGTATGTTGAACACAGATTTGTCATGTACTCAGTAACTGATCTTTGTTCATTTTTAACCAAACAAGTTACGAATTGCAGCTTTATTAAAGTAATGAAAATTATTTCAAGGTGCACCTTTATGGTATTTTTTTATTGTCCATATTTTGGTTTTAAAGAGGGTGGTATGTGGCAGAGTTTGTAGAAAATACTCTGCAGAATCTGTCCACATTTCTGTTAATGATTTGCAATGCGTTGTGGGTAATGTAGGTTTCTGATAACAGAATCCTGATGTAGCATGAGGCAATAATGAGTGAAACATTGCAGCATTTTGGTAAAAGGCCAACAGATGAGGGAGGAAAACTTGATTACTTTGTGTGTGATTGTGTGTGTGTGTATGTGTGTGTTAACCATGTCAGGAACCCCAGAAACGTGAGAGCAGTACAGTCCAAAGCTCCTGCTGTGATGTGCAAGTGTGTGTTTATTTATGTTTGCGCACATACGATTATTTCTGATAAAGTCATAAGATCACGGCCAGCAAGAGCAGCATTAAATGGATGAGGGTCTGTCACGGGTCAGACCAGTCTGAACACTGTGTGCAATCTCTCTCTTATAATCCAACACAGATTACAGCATGGCAGCGAGAGTTGGAAATCTAATCTCGGCTAATGCAGTAGTGTTGAGTGGTCTGGGCCATCAAGTTTTTTTTCCTAGATCGCCCCTAGTGAGACCAGGTCAAAATGGGCCAGATTCTTCTCGCTCTTTCTCTCCCTCTATTCCTTCTTGCAGGAAAATCTCTCTAGAGCCATTTTAAAATGGCGGTTGTGTTTTGGAAGAGTATGGATCATCCATGTCTGTTAGCTTTCAGACCATCTGTATAATGTTGTTGCTTTTGACAAAAATAATCTTTAGCAGCTCTAGACATTCAAAATGTACTGTCCTTCTCTTCAGGGAAAACTGATAAAATCTTGATGACTAAGCTTGCGCATATGGGCATTTAAAAAAATTTCAGCCATAAAATGATCTCTGTAGTAGAAATGCTGTTTAAAATAAGTGATGAGCCACCTGATAGGCCCCCCCCCTCAACTTCCTGTTTCATCACCGGACAAAAAAGAAACATCTCACTTATGGAGGGTATAAGCCTCACATTGGGGCTTAATATGTGATGTGCTTGTAAAAACTGTAGATATATATGCGTGGGTGTAGGGGTCTCTGTCTCTCTCTCTCTCGCAGTGACAGACAGAGCTATGTGTTATATGTGCGTCTCCGATCCTGATAACACATGCAGACACGCCAAGTATGCATACTGGCGTCCTGCGTGGTGATGCATGGCTTGAGTGGCAGCCCAGCTAACAAATTTAAGGTTTAATGTAAGAACAATTTCCATTTAGTAACAAAAATGTTAATGTGTTTGATTCTGTTACATTTTTAAAATGTTACATTAGCAGTGACAGACAGAGCTAATAATAACTTCATATATAAGTTATACAAGTAGTTTATATATAAGTATATATAATAACTTCACTATATGCAACTTAAGACCAAGTTATATATATAAAGTTATTATATATATATATATATATAAGTACACACACACACACACATATATGATATATAATGCTAAAAAAAGTTATATTAATGTTACTGCAAGAACAAGAACTTTGAGAGACTGTTAGTCAATGTTCTGAGAACATTCCTGTTTGCTGGGAGCTCTTGAGGTCTGCTCAGAGGAAATGGTGTTACTGTGAATCAATACGGTTTCATTTTCCGGTAGCACTTGTTTCTTTTGCTCTCTCTCTCTCTTTCTTTCTTAACCCCTGGCTCTCAGGTCTCTGGCAGTGTATTAGAGTCACAGGAGAAAGGGCTGGTTATTATTTTATTGTGATGAAGGGCAACAGCAGCAGGTGCTGAGATACAGAACGGCATCTGGAGACAGATCTGGAACGGATGGAAGGATAAAACCTAAAATAAGATGGCAAAAAATAAGCTCTTGCTCACTACAGGAAAAAAACGTTTTGATGACCACAGAAGAAGCAAATCGTGTCCAGCTAGTGGCCGTTGTTGGGTTTGAGATCACTGATGGAGACAGGCAGCAATAGAGGGCGTTTCCATGGTGATGGCATTAGGCCAGATTTGAGAACAGTTTCCATTTTCCAATCCATAGACCTGGGTGACCAAACTTTTGGTCCCCAGAAAGAAAATAGATTCATAAAGACACTATAGGTAATATGGTTCATTGGGAAATGTAAAAATACTTTGTCTTTATGAGGTAGTCACACTCAAGTCACCTACAATGCCTAAGCATGAGCAGCGCAAAATTAGAGCATTTCCTTTATAATCACAGTTGCACAGCCTGAATGCATCTAATGCGACGATGCATTACACCTTCAGCAGATGGACTGCATGTTTCTATATTACAAATGCTGCACAAACAGCCTCTTTATTTCTACCTTCTTACTGTGGCTGACCTCTGGTATTAAGCTTATCACTGATTGGTCCATTCTTCATGTGGAGTCAATGCTTCTCCCTGTTTCCCTTTAGTTTAGCGTTCCCCATACAGGGCTCACTCTACTGGCATTCACATCATGTTTTTTATATATTTAGATATTGCTAGCAGAATAGATTGAAGGTCTGGAGGACTGTATATGATTGTGCTGCATATGTACAAAGTAATTCTACCTTTAGCAAGCAGACACGTTAGTTTTCGCGTTACATTTCACAATTGTTCTGTGTTCAGTTGTTTTATTTCTCCTTATTTCTATACTGTTTTATATACTGTTTATATACTGTTTGTTTTAAATATATAATGTATAGGGGAAACATAGGAACGGACTTTTACAGGAGCTCCTTTAAATACCTCCATCAGAGCTTGAATGTTAAATCAAGCCCAGGGCTCTCCTCTGTTTAACCTTCCCATATTAGATCAGCATCTGAGAGAGAAAGAGAGTGTGACCCAGCTGTTTAGGAAAGATCGACATACTCCACACAGTAATTGTTTTCTTAACTGCTTGGTGTGTGTATGTGTGTCTAAACTGTTTAAAATGATGGTAATATCTCACTCTCTTGCTCTCTGTTGCAGGACTGCACCGTCTATGAAACTGAGAATAAGATCCTCCATGTGGTGAGTGTTTCTTTCTGATTTACGTTGCAGTGTCGATGTAATAAGCAGCATTAATGTTCCTCCCGTGAGCTCTGCCCTCATTCCCTGCCAGCCGTGAGGAGCTTCCATGCACTGCATCCACACTGTTATTCTGGCTGGGGTTTTCTCTGCGCTAGACAGAATCTTTCAACTCCTCTGAGAGTTTAAGACTACAAAGTGATGCGAGTAGATGTTTGAATGCGTGTTTGTTTTGTTGGGGTGGGTCGCCATTTGCTTTACGCTCTTTGCACACTTTTATCCAAAGCGACTTACGGTGCATTCGTGGTCCTTTGTCTTTGTTCAGTTCATGGTTTCCCTTAGGAATTGAACTCATGACTGTGAAGTTGCTAGCGCCATGCTGTACTCATTGAGCTTCAGGAAAATTGTAGCAGTGGTGGTCCCTGCATTTTTATCGCAGGCTTTTTACTAGATTTTTGTAAATGTGTTCTACTGTGTTTGTGTCACTCTTATTAATATCCCATTGAGTTAACTTTAAGACCCTGTAAAGAAAATAATAATATTACTAAATACTATATATGATATATATATATATATAAATATACTAAATACTAAAACGCTGTATATAATTTTACTATGTATACAAGCAGCTTCACTCACCTCATAGTTTTTATACTAAACAAGTTTCTTTGTACAGTGCAAATAAATGCTTTAATAATGAAATATTAAAAAATATATATAATATATTTTATACAAATGTAATATTAACAAATGTATATTTAGTAAATTAATGAATGCTTTGCAAATCAGTTAAACTAAATTATTACAATTAATTTGCATGTTTTTAACTTATCGTAATGAATGTATTTCTTTGTAAACAAACCTCTCAAAATAAGCGATGCTTCATGTCAGTATTTTATAATGTTGAAATCCTCAGGTAAACATCAAGTGAACATGTATTGTACAAGGCCCTGTGGTAAAGTTCCCTTTACATTCACCAGAGACCCACAGCTAGTCTCTGTATGTGATTCTTGTCTTGTCCACACCAGTGAGTGTGTGGCAGGTCCTGTTGTCACCACAGACTGCTGGGCTGGGCACAGCTGTCATTCTTGCTGAGTCCCACGGCTATAAATACCTTCACATTGCGCCTGCTAGCAGCAGATTTCATTCCCTGCACTACCCCACCTCAACTACTGACTGTAGGAGGAGAAACAAACACACCAGTGACATCAGATGATAGAAGCAGAGAGCCATGAAACCAAAACGTAAAGTGAATTGAAATGCTACAGAAACGCATAAAGTGAATTTGAATGGTAGGTGGAGAAAATCAAGGTTAATCCGGGTGCAACGTTTCACTCAAAAAACAAATACATGTATATAATGCGCTTTTTAAAATCAAATTCAAGTTTAAATTGGACTATGACAAACTGGCAAAATGTAACATAAGGACAAAAACATGACATCAGTGATTTTCAACAGCACTTTCCCACAAGGCTTTTCCTCTAATGTTCCTTATTTACTGCACGTCCACGTTTCTAAACTTCTCACTATTTTTATCCGATTGTGGTTTACCTTAGTCATGCCACAAAACCGTTGTTGAGAGAGAGACTATAGACAGAAATATAGAGAAATGGAGCAAGCAATAAAATCACTGCGAGTTTAATAGAACAAGCCCAATTTCAAGATTGCAAGACGTCAAGATTTTGAGTGAGAGAAAAAGAAGTGATGAGATATAAAACAAGCTGATGGGAATTGCTCGCCTGCACGGAGTCTAAAGAAAGTTTTAAAAAACAGTGTTTAGTTAGTCGTTGAAAGACCAAAGCCATTATAAGCACTGACTGAACCACCAGCCGAGAACATTTTCAGACCTGTACGCAACCGCTAAACAGTCAACTCACTGCCAACTTACACAGAACCCTCTCCAAACCAAATTATCATCATAAGTATTCCTGACCAACACAATATCTTGCGTCTCAAATTAACACATGGCTTTAGTCTTAAGCATCCTACAATCTTTCACAGCTGAAATCTTCTCAGCGCTGCTTTTTCACAGCACCTGTTTATTTAAACTGTGCCCACAAAAGCTAAACACAGACTAGTTAAATATATGCTCAATGCTCATGGGACATTAACCTTAGATTTAGTCATATCTATGAGACAGAATTGTGTCTAATAAATTAGATAAATGTCTGTTGCAACAATTGCCCCATCTGTAAATGAAAAGTATACATTTGGCATTGATGTAAATAAATGTTCATTTATGCATTTGACAGACTGTTTTATTCAAACTGACTTTCATGTGCACATTCATGTGTGTGTTCTTTGGGCATCAAACCTGCTGTATAACTTTGGCACTGTTAACGCGATGTTCTGCTAATAGAGCTACAGGAACTAGGGGTGGGAGAAAAAATAGATTGTCTGATACATTTTCGATTCAGAATCAATTCTGTATTCACTTCAAATCATGGCAAAGCATGCCCTGATGTTGTAGTGAAATTTGATTTGGACTCCCCTGATTCTGATTGACACCTAATACTGCAGATGCTGTTGTTTCTCCAGCTCTGGGTGGAATCACATAATATGTTTCTTCAAGTTAGTCATGTTCCCAAATGTTTTGAATTTGGCATGACAGAGACACTGTTTGGCTCTTATCAACAAAGTCCTTCTACTTTACAAAGTGTAAACACAGTCACTTTCAAATTTGATGGTACGGGTTGTAGCTGTTTTTTTCTGTTTCCCGTAAATGCTTGGCCAAGATTTAAATCGATTGAGGAACCGATTCTGAATTGTTAAGAATTCAGAATCAATTAATAGGTTGTGTTTTTCTCTCCTCAGTGTAAGACTTTATCTGGAGTGTGTGATCACATCATCTCACTCTCGTCTGACCCGCTGGTCTCACAGTCAGCCCACCTGGAGGTGGTGCAGCTAGCTAACGTTAAACCTACAGAGGGTCTGGTAAGATCTCTCACACACACACACACTCACACACTCACACACACACACACACACACACACATACATACATATACACATACTTTGGATTCACAATGATACTGTACTGCTGAGCAGGTAGTTTATAAGCTACATTTGTTTGTATACCTGAGTGGCTTTACTGTAGATTCCAGTCTGTGTATATTTGAAGAGGAAAGATGGCTAAAAATTAATGTGATTCTGCAGTAACAGAGATTAGACTCAAGCCGATAATACTGTTGCTCCATCTGAGGATTATAGCAAAAGATGTGTGTGTTTATTTGTTTGCCAAAAGCATGTGTCTATATCCGGTGTGTGTGTGCGCATGTGTGTGCGCAAACGTTGATCTAATTAAAATGTCTTGTATTAAAATTTCAAACAGAGCTAGACAAGAGTGAATAGAGTTGTTTTTGTTTATCATTTGTGCTTTTGATGGAGAGGAAGAAGAGCTGGTCATCCAAAAGTGACAATTCTTTCATTGTTTAACTGCATGACTTTCATCTCTGAAAGACAATAGAAGATACTAGTTAATCTGACTATTATGTTTTGCCTGTGTCTGTTGTCTCTTAAAGGGAATGTACATCAAATCCACATATGATGGACTTCATGTTATCACAGGAACCACAGAGGGGGTGAGAACCAGCCTGTGTGTGTGTGTGTGTGTGTGTGTGTGTGTGTGTGTGTGTGTGTGTGTGTGTGTGTGTGTGTGTGTGTTTTGTTTTGTTGTTCTGTGTGTGAGACTAATCTTTCTAATGCAGATCTCACACGCACGAGATCTAATGCATGTTTATAATGTCCAGTATGCTGTGCATAAAAGTAATGATTCTTAGCAATTGATTGTAAGCTTCTACTGCTTGCTGTCCAGTCAGAGAGAGAGAGAGAGAGAGCCAAGTGTCTAGATCTAATAATTGTGATAATCATGTAAAAGTGCTTTGTTGTTGTCTCATATAGTACAATAAAAATATGAACTTTGGGTTAAAAATGTTGTTTATGTTGTTTTATGCTTAAATGTGAAAAAGCGCTGTTTGGCATATGACAATAGCATAACAATGCCAGCTACCATTAATGTTTAAGACCTGTGGTTTGCACCCCCATTATTCTTTTCCTTTATATCTCTCCCTCTTTCCATTTTTGTCTCGTCCACTCTCAGTCTCCAGCTGACCGCTGTAAAAAGATTCACGCAGGTGATGAGGTCATCCAGGTGAACCACCAGACCGTAGTAAGTGTCACTCTCACTCAGTCCATTTTGCTCATTTTATTCAATCCATCCACTCATCTACCCTTCCATTTTTACCCATGTCTCACTGGACATACAGTGGCAGATGCCTCTTTCCTGCGTGTGCATGGACTTATGAAGCTGAAATTCAGGTGTATTTGTATTTAGAGTACATACACTGATGTGGTGCCTAAATTGTCTATAAGATGTGACCATTTTAATTGAAAATGTTTTTGGACTTGATATTTTTCCTCGACTTTTTACTGGATATTTTCTGCTCAATTTGCTATTTTTTTGTAGTAAGACACATCACAGGCATATTTGAATGTTGTTTCTCTGTTAGGTTTGTTTTTGTTTACACACAAAGTATTATCTGAATCAGTTCCAGAATCAGATCTGAATCAGCAGAAGGAGAAGCCGATTGGTTCGTCCACATTCAGGGGCTTTTCAGTGTCTTTGTTAAAGCACAAAAAGGTTTAAGGCATTGTATTTGGAGTGTTATTTGAAGTATTTTTAACACTTCTAGGACTGGGGTAAACATTTTGACTAAATTTGGGCTCTTTAGTGCTGATTGTGTTACACTTATAAAGTGTTTCTGAGTGAGAGTGGAGTGCAGTAAATGAAGAGCAGTGGAGAGTTTTTAAGGGTGGTCGTTGTTCCGTTGCATACTTAAGTGATTTTTGTGTTTATGCATGCGAGTATGGAGCGTGTTAATAGGTACTTCGTTACCTGTACCTATCTGGGTTTACCTTCACATTTGTAATAGCTTTCTATTTCTATGTGTGCGTGTGACTACAAGCAATTGTGAACAGAGTTGGCTTATGAAATCAGTTCTCTTTGAAGGGTGTCCTTATTGATTTGATGTGTGTGAGGTGTTGAATAATTGCATTGAATGGTGCTCTTGCATGGTTTATGAAGTTGTAAAAGCAGAGGTAAATGTTACTGCTTCATTATCTCTGATAACAATTATCTTTTCCGAGGCCAAAGATTTAAAGGGACAGTCACACAAAAATGTGTCATTCAAAAGCTGTATATGTGTGACAGTCTGTTTAAGATGGTCTCTTTCTGCTATAGTATTTTATCTCGCTTCAGAAGTAAACTTTTCATCTTCATCATTTAGTTGTCGTGGTGAAGGATGCCGTTTTCATGCCACAAAAATCAACAGCATTAAGACCATAATTAATCCTGGAATAATTAGATTGTTGTCACCTTCATAATTGGTTAAAAGCACCTCTTATGTGTGATACAAATTCACCTCATAGCGGAAAACACACACACACACCAATGATTGGTTCACACTAAAGAACAGTCTGAGCAGGCATTAAAGAATGGTACATTGTGGGAGCAGCTCCATACATAGTAAACTGAGTGATAATGAGTCCCCGTACCATACAGGATCAGTTTTAAGGCCTGGTATAACCTGACCCAGCCCATCTTAGTGTGTGTGTATTTATGTGTCTGTGTATGTGTGTACAAGTTGCTGTATATTATGACTGCATGTTTTAGGATATTAGTGTAGTTGTGGATCTGTCTGTCTGGAAGGGCATGCTTAGTGTAAACTGTGTGTGTGTGTTAGCTTAGCTTCACCTTAGATACAGAGATACAGAAACGCATCTTATTAATTTTAAATATTGAATGATGAAGATCATGGACTGACATTGTAGTTATGATTATAGTGTGTATCAAGTTACATTATAAAAATTATTGGTTCAGGCTTTAAAATCTGATAGCCAAGGTAGATGTTCAGTAATTACAGCTGATATACAAGCACTTATCCTGCTTATGTTGCATGGTGACCGAAAACAGTATGAAGTACTCAGATCAATAACTGCTTATTGTGAGTAGATGTACATTAATTATTTATTAAACATTGGTATATTTATTGATGCTGCAGCTGTATTATTAATTCAGTAAACTGCTTAAGTCTGTGATGATGCACATTGACTGAATCGTGGTAAGCATTTCCCTAATGTAACAAAAACATTAAAATTGTTATTTTGAATATTCCAGGAATGTTATTCTGTAACGTTTAAAACATTCCACTAGCAACTTGTGGATAATATTTTTATCCTTAAGTTGTATTTGTTATATATATATATTATAAACATTACAAAATGTTCTACTAACTACTAACAAGACTGTTAGCCACGTTCCCTGTTAGCAGGGCTATTGCTTTAATAAAGTGTGTCATTAATAATTTAGTTTTAAAATCTGTAATGGAAACCTCTTTTAAAGCGTCACATTAATTTAAAGTTATTAAAAATTACAACATTATAGTCAGTTTTGTCTGCACCTGTACCAAATTCATTGTCTTGTATTTTTCTGCAGACTGGCCATTCTGTTCATTGTACTTATGCGTTGCCACGACAAAACTCGAGCCTTCAGTTCATCATGTATTACATGTATTCACACATATTGACATTTACTAGGAATGTCAAGTGTCTCTGTAGACCTTAATGTGAAATCAATTGCGAAGATTAGCAAACATCAGCCCTCATTAGGGAGCACTTAATTTGCACAGTGGACTTAATAAACACATGCTGTGTGTGGCAGTGCTTGTGTTTGTGTGATACTTGTGTTACATTCTCTGTATGTTCACCATAAACAAATATAAAGAGACAAATGTTGGTTTATTTTCTAGCGGTTGTTTGTCAGGTGAAACATGGCGTGTCTGTGTGGCGTTTTTTGTGGAGTCTGTGTTTGTTGACTCTGTGTTTGTTGCTGTAGGTGGGCTGGCAGTTGAAAAACTTGGTAAGCTCTCTGCGCGGAGACCCTGCTGGTGTGACACTAACCCTGAAAAAGCGTCCCCAGAGCACGCTCACCTCCGCCCCAGCCCTCCTAAAGAACATGAGATGGAAGCCCCTGGCTTTGCAGGTAGGATTCCAATCAGCCTGTCCCCAAAATCTGTCATCGTTCCGGGCTGCCTTCTGCTACCGCAATCAACCACCTACTACATTTGGACTCCATTTCCCATAATGCACCTGCCTGCTCATATGTAGCGTTCCAGTCAACTCGCAAAGTAGGATTTTCCAACTTCCTGCCAGGGAAAAAGTACCAAAATGTCATAGTGATGACGGTGTATGACATCATGAGAACATATCTGGAAGGTGGACATATCTACAAAGTTAGGAACTAACATTCATATGTAAACAAATAAAATAAAATGATGGTGGTTATTTTACATAAAAGCTGTTAAGGTAAAGTTTGCAGATTTCATTTAAACAGCAGATCATTTTCTTTAATTTTCTTAGATAATTTTTCTGCAGCTTTAATAGCATTATTTTTAACAGGGAATGTTTCTAGAGCATTTGTCTACTATTCTGTAAAAGTTATCTAAAAAACGTTCTGCAGTAATATTAGAAGAACTTTATTACTTTTTAACTGTGTATCATATCAAATCATGATATGTGATGTGTATCATCAAAAACGTTGATCTAAAGTAACATACATGGAACCAAGCAATGGATATTTTGCACATTCCTACAACATTCCAATAATAACATTTTTTATGTATTTGTTGCCTAATAGTAAGGAAATGTAAAGTTTTAGTAAGGAAACCTAAAGTTGTTAGCTGGGCTTTTTAAATAATTCTCAAACAATTGTAAAGCTAATGGTAGCACTGGCATTTTGTTTCTGGCATCAGGCAATGTAAACCCTATGATTATAGATATCCCAAAGTCAAAGACTTTATATGTAGCACAGCAACAGAAAACACAAGTTTGTTCTGTCTAAGAAACAGGCCTGCTGGGTGTAGCAGTTGCCTCTGTGGCTCTTTTCTCTGTGCTTTCCAAGTCATTTGCAGAAACATCACAAATTGCAAACTGCTGTAAAAGCATTATGAGGACTTCTAGTGAGTGAGTGAGTGAGTGAGTGAGTGAGTGAGTGAGTGAGTGAGTGAGTGAGTGAGTGAGTGAGTGAGTGTGTGTGTGTGTGTGTGTGTGTGTGTGTGTGTGTGTGTGTGTGTGTGTGTGTGTGTGTGTGTGTGAGTGTGTGTGTGAGTGAGTGTGTGTGTGAGTGAGTGTGTGTGTAGTGAGTGAGTGAGTGAGTGAGTGTGTGTGTGAGTGAGTGTGTGTGTGAGTGAGTGAGTGTGTGAGTGAGTGAGTGTGTGAGTGAGTGAGTGTGTGTGTGAGTGAGTGTGTGTGTGAGTGAGTGTGTGAGTGAGTGAGTGTGTGAGTGAGTGAGTGAGTGAGTGAGTGTGTGAGTGAGTGAGTGTGTGTGTGTGTGTGTGTGTGTGTGTGTGTGTGTGTGTGTGTGTGTGTGTGTGTGTGTGTGTGTGTGTGTGTGTGTGTGTGTGTGTGTGTGTGGAGGTGAATGCATTTGTGCGTCTGTGCCAGCGGGAGCAGATTAGCTTTAATCGGCTTTTGGTGCAGGATTCAAGTTTGGTTCTAGACTTCTGACTCCAGACTAAACTTTAGCTGTTTCCCCAACCTTCCCCAAAACAAATTTGTGTGTGTGTCTTGGCGGCTGTCGTCTTGTACGCTCACTTCATTTTGAATTAGGTGTGTGATTATGAGTTTCTATGTGAGTCTCTAGCTGTTTCTATTGTCTGTAGAATTAATTTTTTTGGTTTATTTTTGGTTTATCAAAATAGGGTAAGGATTAAACACAGTTCTTACAATGTAGTTTTTTATTTAATTTTTAAAAAGCACAACACATTAGTCAAATGGAGATAGAAGTCTTTGTTTTTGATTGCTGTGCTGCAAGCGTTTCTCTCTGAAGATGCCATGTTAAAAGTAATTTTAAAAATGTTTCTTGAGACTCCTACATTAATTTTCACTCCAAAGCCAAGAATCCATGTTATATAAACGCCCCTTAAGAAACAATTGGAATCAGGTTCGAGTAAACCCAAAACCAGCGTAATTATTCAGAGCTCCCTTAAGGCTGATTATTCAGCTAGTCGTTCAGGCAACCCACAGAGTTGACGATGTAGAAAATGTGTTTTTTTTTTTTACACATCTAAGCTATCTGATTCTTAGAAAGCTAGCATGCTGGTTTGAGCCAAGTACAAAGTTCTTTTGTAAAAAATGCAGAGTCATTTGATTTGTAAAATTATCTATACAAGAATGGACTCTAACATACTCTTTAAAAAAGGTGCTTCACAATGCCATAGCAGAACCATTTTTGGCTGTATGGTTCCATAAAGGACCTTTAACATCCACAGAACCTTTCTAATTCACAAAAGGTTCTTTGTAGTGGAACAAGTTCTTTAGACTGTGAAAAGGTAAGAAAGAAATGCTTCTTTAAGAACCTGAATGGTTTGTCGGGGAACCAAAAATGATACACATAATACTATGGCATTGCTGTGAAGAACCTTATAAGAACTTAAAAGGTTCTGAAAAGGTTCATAAAGACACCACAGGTTATAATACATATTTGATTTGATATTTTGAATTTTAGGAGTGTCATAGGGCTAGTCACAGTCTGAGAACTGAAATGCGTCTGCCTCTTTGTGCATGTCATGTCTGTTAATCCAACACTACAATCCATGTCACAACCCCCATTCTCAGCCTTTCACCTCACTGCAGACAGTAATCACATCTTTGTGGGCTCTGAGGTCATTCTGTTCTCTCCAGTGATGTTACAAATGTTCCCATAGACTGTCAGCCATTATGCCATAACATCCTGACCCAGGTTCAGTGTTTACTGCAGGCAGCACTGCAGAGATACTGCACCGTCTCCCTGCAGAGAGACCCATTCATCTCTATCTCTGTCCTTGTGACTGTTTGCACGTATTAGTGTCTGGGTCAGGTCCTGGAAACAGTGTTCCATTATTAAAGTTAGCTGTGCCATCAGATACAGTATGTTTACTAGTATTTTCAGCTTTAAAGTAGATTTGCACTTGAATTTTTAATCAGCTGATCTTGTTTGCCCAGCAGCCTGTTGCTCCCAGGAGTCCCACCAGCAGCTCGGCCACGCCCACAAGTACAATCAGCACACCCTCAAAGCGTGATAGCTCCGCCCTCCAAGACCTGTATATCCCGCCCCCTCCCTCTGAGCCGTACACACCCAGGTGAGCATGCCCGGTAAAGGCCATATTCAACACATTTTGTATTTAATTTCCTTCAAATTTTCACTTGTAATGTTCGTGAAGGTTCCTGTACTAAAATTAGCCATAGTTTCATTGTAAATGACCATTGTTGGTTGTTGTAAAGAGACTGATTATGAAACTAGTATATATTTCTCTATCATTCTTTAGGACAGACCAAGTTGTGGAATAATGAATAGCTGTTGATATGTAATGTCATAACCATGACAATTTCTCAATTTTGCAAATATCAGTGTAAATATTTTACCCACATGATAAATTTATCACACTTAGCAGTGTAAAATGTGGAGTGAAAAGTATCCCATCCTAAAAGAATTGTTATTTTGAACGTTTAGAGATGATAAAGGAGGTCTCTTCAGTGAAGGTGGGCAGCCTGTGGCAAATAGGTCAGAGTCTCCAAACTCATACCTGGATCAAGAGAACAGACGGCGATTTCCTCTCATGGAAGAGGAGGCCGTCCTGTACTGCTATGAGTACGACCCCAACCATGGACCAACAACGTCCCGTAGAGACAGCACACCCACTTATGGTACGAAAGTACAAATTCACTCAAAGGCACAGAAAGTTTGGTCTCAGCAGGAGTTTAGAAGCACTTATCCACGATATAGCACAACTACACACATTTTGCCTCTCAGTCTCTGCTTCTCTCTCTTTATGCATTGAACGTTTGATGTGTGCCGTTCTGTACACTATAAAACCATTTAGTTTTTTTTTTAACTGGTGTTTTGCAGCATTTGCCTGAGGGACTGGATATTGCCTCAGAAACTCCTGAATACATTGGAAAGCCACTGGGCGCATATACGAATATTTGCTGATTATAGAACAGTACACAATGAACGAAGTGTTATTTCTGTAAGAAAACATCCAGTGCTCCATTTATAGAGCTTATTTCTGTATTCAGTTCAAGAAATAGTTCCCCTGGATATGAAGACTGTCACTATTTACTCACGAGTAACGAGTGATCGCTTTTTACCCAGATGATGAAATGTTCTCAAAACATTGGCTAACTTTCTCTAAAAGTTCTGTCAAAAGTGTTCTTGCCGTAGCGCTAGTATATGTTTTAAAAAGTTATGTTAGATAGCATTCTTATAACCAAGCATTAACGTTACTACTATGTTTAAAACACGTTTGAACGTTCGTATAAACAGAGACACAGGAACTGATTTGACTAGCTGCTAGTTGCCAGTTTGTACACATTTTCTATAAGGTATCATTGTTTACTTCATGGATTATGAGGCTGTATGTGACTGTTTTTTAAGAAGTTTTATAAAGAGAGTGTATCTATATTCGGTAACCAGTTTGGTTTGTAGGGGAGCTGGTTTCTGATTTTCTGTAATTAAACTCTGGGGAGTTCGGCTTCACTTTGTTGTGTAGAGTGTGTTTGTGTGTACTAGTGTATGTGGTTTATGAGGGCACAAGTCTGTATAATGATGTAAACATGGTTTATGGGGACACTTCCTGTGCCCTCATAATCCAAATGGCTTAAAACATACTAAATGATGTTTTGTAATACAAAATGCCAAACGTTTTTTATGAGAGTTAGATTTGGGGTGAGGTTAGGGGAAGTGGATGGAGTCTGATTAGCTCTCTATAAAAGTCATTATGCCTATGGAGAGTGCCCATAAACCACATATGTGTGTGTGTCTGTAGTGTTATATCCAAAACTAGAGAATTCAGCTCCAGTCATTAAATGTCAGCATGAGATTCTGCAGTAGCACAGAACTGCTGACACCCTCCATGCCCGCTGTTTCACCAGAAAAAGAGAGGACACATTAACTGTGACAGGCTGTCTTACACAAACACACACTCACACAGATCCACACAGGCTTCTGTAGGGAAGACAGATTGTGCACTGTCATTTGACTTCCATCTCTCTCTAAACACACACACACATAGGATGTGACGTGTGTGTACAAATTGATGTTTGTATTGTAGGTCGATTGAGGCCCATCTCTATGCCTGTAGAATATAACTGGGTTCCTGACTATGAGGATCCAGCTAGACTGAAGAGAGAAGGTCGGAGAGGTGAGTTTATTTATCCTTTCTGCTCCTTTCTTTACTCTGCAAAATATTATTTAAATTTGGATGAACATTGTCATCAGGAACGAACAGCATCTTCTGTTTCTGTAGTATACACACACAGTTTACCTCTTCAGTATTTTATCATCTCTTGTATCTTTCAAAGCTGTAAAGGTTACATTAATAACCTGATAATATCATGCAAAAATATATGAAAAAATTATGTGACTTTCAGAATGATTGGTTTAACAGTCTATATACTTACATTTTTGGATAAAGTATTCTTTAACATTAAAGGCATTAAGCATAAAATTAAAGGCATTAACTTAGTTAATTTGACATTTCAGGGTAAAAAATATTTTTTGTGAAATGATGTAGATTGGAACTTTTTAATTCACTTGTATTCAATGGCCCATGTATTCGATAGACATGGCCCATGATATTATTGGTCAACATAATTTAATAATCCCCGCCCACATAACCTTCGTTACATCATCAGAAGAGAAAAGTTGTTTCAGATGGAAAGCCATTTTCAAGATTTTATGAATATTTTTAACTTTGTGTGCCAGGGATAACCAGGGAAAACCTAAATTGGATCAGTTTTGATTTGATCCTGAAATCTTTTATACAGTCAATCATTACTTTCAAATGGATTATAAGTTTCTATCTATAGATCCTTCTCGTTTTGATGTCCCATTCTGCCTGCATTTCCATTCTTTCTCTCTGTTATGACATTCTCATGGCACTCATTCAGCAGTGATGCTCAGATATGCCCTCTTTCATGGATTCAATTCTCCTCGCTGTGCAGTGACTCTGGACTGTGTTGTGCATTGCTGATTATTTCCTGTGGCTGCACCGCATGCGCTGCCAGGAAAACAGTGGCAGTCTTTGAGCATTAACACAGAACCGGTATGCAGTAGGACTGTAACCATCTGAATTGGCTACTGCAGTACAGTAAACTACCGTAAACAGTAATCCAGAACTCCAACAGAAATGGTTGAACTGCAAAAATATTCAATAATGTAAAAATGAAGAAACTCTTTCATTACTTTTAAAGCTGCAATTTTAAAAATGAACGAAATTGGTTATTGAGCAAGGATATGACAGATCAGTGTTTAAAACAGTCTCCTTTACCTTACCCCGATTCACAATGCTAAGTTTATAATAATGATTTATAATTTGAGTGTTCGGGTCCAAATTCACGGGTAATGCCAGTATGGCTTCATTTGACTTCAATATATGTGAAGAAAAGTAGGTAAAGTACCCTGCAATTTTAGGTTTTAAACAGAGGTGGCGATAGAGAGGCAAAAGTAATGGATTGCAGCTTTAAATTACAGTTAGTTGTTGAAGATGTCTGCAAGACCATGCCATCACTTCCTTAATCTCATGACCAAAGTCTTCCTCATGACCGTCTACATCACAATTGTTATGGGGGTAGCAGCTTTGTTTTGACTCACTTATGCTTTTTGTTACTGCTTTCCCACATGAATGCCTTTTTCTTTCAGTGGTCTCTTTGAGGACCAACTACTGCCCAAACCTTTATCTTCTCCTTCCTTTGTGCAACGTGTGTCTGTATGTCTGTGTTTGTGTGGTTTTGTGAGGGGGTGGATTCTCTTGATCACCTGGCTGCTTCTGTCTTTTGGCTGCGATTCGCTCCTGTATTAAATCTCTGTATATCTGCATTGTGTGGAGATTAGTGTCTTCTTGGCTCTCTCACACGTTCGCTTCCTCTGTCATTCTCAGAAAAACATTTTCCGGGGGGGGGAAATGCAGGTGGTAGGTCTGCCAGATGGTGTTTAGATGAGGATAAGAAAGATGCTTAAAGAAGAAACAGGCACTTGTCAGAGATTGCGAGAGCAGAGATGGAGTGATGTTGGAAAAAGGAGTGTGATGGTTAGAGGAGAGTCTGGAAGAATAAAGATGCGTTAAGGTCACACACACAAAGTCATTTTGACTCAAAACTGTGATTTCCCAGCTAACAGGGAATATTCTGTTGGCTAATATTCTCTAAACGTTCTCTCAGAATTATCAAAAAAACGTTCTTGCAGTAACTTAAGTAGAATGTATTTTCAAAGTTATATATGTGAAGAGCGTTATTCTTAAGTTGTTGTTGGAATGTTTTAAAAATGTTACAGAATTTAAAAAATGTTTAAATATTGTTCTTATAACCAAGCAATAACATTAATACAACATCTACAAAACTGGACATTTTGAACATCCCTAAAACTTTAAAATAGCATTGTTAATATTTTTGTTCCTTAATGAAAATGTTAGGGAAATGTTCTTACAACCTAAAATAGTTAGCTGGCTTTTCATTCCCGTTTTTTTAGCTGTCGGAACAGTTGTTCTACCAAAGGCATCTTCTGAACTGCAGGCTTTAAATTCAGATTATGAGTTTTGAGGCTGTTTTTCACAGTCTGAAGGAACCTTAACAGAAACCTTAACCTGATTTATTACGACTCTACACACTGTAACCTGCCTTGTGAGACGTATAAAAATGTAAACCTGCAACTTTTTTCATAGCAAGGTAAACCAAGGGGTAAATAGGGAACTTATTCTGAAGGCATGCTGTTGCCATGGAGACTCTGACAGGAGCTCTCCTGAGTGTTTTACGTCTCATTGGCTGCTGCTGAGCAACGGTGGACTACGGAAACCCAACAATGGCTGTGGTGGTTCGTAAATCAAAGGGCACACTCAAATAAGGGCTACTGGGAGCCTGTTCATTTGGCTCACTAAAATGGCTGTGACCAATTGGCTTGTTATGCCCATTAAGTAAGAATAAGCCTATAGAGTTTGATTGGTTTCGACTGATTTGGGAAGAGTACACAGGCTTGAATGGCGCTAATGATAGACTTTAGAGGGAATGAATAAATCAATGTGATTGGCCAGTTGAGGTTTTGAGTATTAGGTGGTTTAGATTGGTTGGTTGATGGAATACTGATGATTTGACACAGCAGAGTCCTGGGACAATGGGAAGAATTGTCTGCACGAATATAAATTTGATTTTCGGCCAATGCCACAACTAATGGCAATTGTTCCACCTAGCTAGTGGTTTATACGAGTTGGGAGTGTGTTGCTAATGGCTGATTAACCATACGTAAGGGTAAAATTGTAGTAAAATATCTTGTATGGAAATGATGTAACCTAGTGTGTAAAAAGTCCCACTAACTGCTTTTACAGCCAATTTTCAGTCATAAATTTCATTTGAGAAAGTTGGTGCACTAAACTCTCTCTCCTAGCGGCAACTCCACTCCCTACTGGGGTAATTGTCCTGCTGTCTCTCTGACAAAATACAACCTGGTTGATTTTATGGAACTGACAATCCATTTTTTGCTTGAATCTGATCCAAAAGTTTTCTTTCAGGTTTGAATCCTGCACGAAACATGAATTATTACCATTGCAAAGCGTTTAATCCTAGTTTACTCTAAACACACCCTCACCTGTCTATTAAACGACTAATTAGTAATTAGCATCTGAACAGATCTTTCTTCCTCTTAGAAAACACAATGTTGCGGTACGTAAGCGAGGAAAAGGCTGCCGATCTGGCAGTAAGGAGCATGAAGAGAGACACAGGAAAGCGCACCAAGAAGAAGAGTGAGAAAAGTGGAAGCCCTGCCCACTATGCTCACCTTCCGACCCTCCAGATGGAGGTTCTCCGTCAGGAATCCATGAACACGCCCAACCCAGACTCCACCTCTCATTACCATGTGAGTGCTCTGTGTTCTGTGATGGCAAATTGGTTCATTATATGTTCATCCTGGGCAGCTGTTTTGCATTTATATTTTTGTATTTTGGAGATGCCGTCAAAATAATTGACTGACAGAAAAATCTCAGAATTTTGCACTTTACAGTCCTGAGCTTTTGCATAGATGTAATATTTAAAGACTTTTAATTCATTTATATATGTGTGGTAAGTAGGCGTGTGTGTGTGTGTGTGTGTGTGTGTGAACTGTAGTGTGATTTTTCTCAGTGGGATCAGGCTTCCTGTGTGTAAGTCATTAGAAGCAGAGGTGAGATCTGGCTGTATCATGAGCTCTTAGGAGGAAACAGTAGCTGATGTTCTCACTTCATGCACACAAGAAATATTAAAATTAATTTGTGTCAAATGAATAGTTCTGGAGTAAGTTCTTGCTGTGGTGTGCTACAGTGTGCATATGGATCGTGGTTCTGTAGGGTTAGGCGGGGCTCTTTTATGGTGTCATCTTTCACAGGCATGAAGCGACATGAATGGCCGTAATTTATGCAGCTGCATACATGAGTGTTTTTACAGAGCTGTGATTGGTCCAGATATTCACTGCATTCATACTAGTATGTCAATTTATGTCTAAACTCCTGATACTGTGTACTCAGCAGCCTTCATGAGAAGGGATTGTTTTGGTTTGGTTCTCTTTTTGTCTTCTTTACAGATCCAGTCTAAATATAGACCCTAAAAAGATGTGTGAAAGGAAACTCTGAGCTCCCAGCTGGGGTGTGACATGCTCGCATGAGGGTGCCTTTACAGTGTACCTCACCTGCAGCTTCTGTTTATAGACACTTTCACCAGAGTATTACGTGTGTGTGTGATGTGTGTTAAGGCGTGTACTTAAGAAAGCTCCATCATCATGGTACTGGACCAGAACCACAGTGCTGTTCTCAGCAGTCTTGCTATTGTATAAGACAATACAATATTTTTAAAAAAAAGAAAAAATGTATGTATATATGTAGTACAAAAGGAAAGGTAAGGTAGCTGATGAGAAGATAGGGACCACCCAGATAACAATTTAGGTTGTGAGAACATGTACCTAATGTTCCATTAAGTAATAAACTTTATAAAGGTTTTTTTGAACGTTCTAGGAATGTTAAAAACCTTTCAAGACGTATTAACGTTATTGCTTGGTCACAATTGTTACTCAAACATTTTTTTTAAATTATGTAATGTTTTTAAAACATTCCACTAACAACTTAAGAATAATGCATTTGATGTGATTGTGTTACTACACACACAATGTTACTACTACAGGAATATTTTTGAGAACTTTGAAAGAACATTTAGAGAACATTTTGAGAATATTCCCTGTTGGCTGGAAAGATGAAACATGACAGAATGTAACAGATGCGAAGATAAGATAGGAGACAAGACAGAAAAAGGAAAGATACTAGACAAAAAGACAGAAGAAAAGAAGAGATTAAAAAAAAGAAGGTGCTCCATGAGATGATGCATTGAATTGAGACCACAGTCAGGGTTTGTGTTCATTAGCTTCTGTTGGTATGTGTTCTGAAACTGCATCAGTTGCTATTGTTTACAGCGGAGCTTTATTGCTTGCGTTGCAGTCTGCAATGAGAGCTGCAGTTTAATCAGTGCCAGAGCCTTGACCTCACACTCAATGAGATGCTCACTCAGTCTGTCCACTGGACACACACACACTGAATGTCCAAACACTTTAAATGCCAACTCAGACCTTTACAAAACAAAGTCCCACAGATTGGACCAAGTCAAAGGTACAATTATTTGCAATGTATGATGTGGACGGTGCAGATCACGTGAATGCTTTGCGGCCATCGTGCAGAGCATATGTGGGTCGGTAATACTGTGAATGTCAGGGCAGAAGATGTCTGTACCATGTGTCATATGAACGAGAATGCCTGTGTTGTCATGTGACATCAATCTGTAGCCTGATGGCAAGTCCCAGTGTGTTTTCTTCAAAAGCGTGTGATTGAGAACAACTGAGAGAAGCAGTTCACTTCATTATGACACTTGACCTCGAGTGAGACTCAGAGCATCAACAGAGACCCACAAAAGAGGGGGTATAAATATCAAAGCCAGAGAAGCATGGTACAGACATTAAAAAACTTCTGAAAATGCCAGCGTTGCTTGTCACTAGCATGTTACAATGTGTTGCTGTAGTTCAGTTAGCAGAGCATACCAAGCTAACAGGGAACCGTCTCAGAACGTTGGCTAACGTTCTCTAAAAGTTTTCCCAAAGGTAACAGAACCGTTTTAACATTGTTATTCTTAAGTTGTTAATAGAAAGTTTTTTAAATGTTACAGAATTAAAAAGTTTAAAAAAGCAGTAATGTGAAATGTTTCGAAACATTTTGAATTTTTGGACAATTTTAATGTTTCTAGATTATTCAAAATAACATTTTTAACATTTTTGTTACTTAATGAAAACATTTTTACAACCTAAATTGTTAGCTGGTTAGTGCTGGCAATAAGGAATATGCATACTGATGAAATGTACACCTTAAATCCCAATAAGTCTTTCTAGTGAAGCTGGTTAACCAAGAAATACTAGATGTTTGGCTGGTGAACACCATGGTCCACCAGCAAGACCTGACACTGTGGATGATTTATGCTGGTCTAAACTAGTCTTGTCAGCTGGAAAAAACAAAAATAGTTAAAAGAGAGCTGCTGTATACAGAGATGACATGACATGCATAGCTGAAGTGCCCAACCATGTCTATGCCACATAGTGAGACGTTACACTGTGCTTGCTTCTGTCACAAGATTTGAAGTCCTTCCATAGACCTTCTCTTTCTCATTCTGAGGACAATGATTCACTTGGCAAAAGTAATGAATTTAAGAAGACCTTTGGTCTGCTGATGTACATCTTAGGTTGGTGTCTTGTCTCATTTTTTCAGGAGTATCTAACTTTGCTATTCTGTTGGCCTGTCAAGTTGCCTCATCCATTTGTAGCAGGATAGAAGTCCTCCAGCATTTTAATTTTTTACCCAACATGATGTCATGAGACTAACCAACCCTCTGAAAAGACTATAATAGGCTGGTTCCATTGCAATAATTTATTCCGTAAAGTACAAGAGCCTGTTAACATGCATTGTGGCCAACATTTTATTCATTCTTTATGTATGTCTAGGTGTTGCATCTTTGGGAAATGTTTTTTTAGGTTTAGCTGTGTCTAAGCATTTTTACAAGTTTCACAGAGCGCTTGCAGTTCACACTCTGAACGAGGTGTTTCCCACAATGCTTTGGGAGTGTGTCTTATTGACACTAAAGTGTGTGATGAGGTGCAATGCTGGGGAAACCACCACTTCACCAAACAATCAATGAGGCCACTTCAGCAAATAGCAAATACATGAAAACATTATGTCCACGTCCCCAGCTAACAGGGAACAGTCTCAGAATGTTGGCTAACGTTCTGTCAAAGTTTTCTCAAAGTTTCTTCAAAATGTTCCTCAGTGTTCTTGCAGTAACATTGGTAGAATATAAAAATAAAAATGTTAAGTTGTTAGTGGAATGTTTTAAAAACGTTACGGATGTTTTATTTTTAAACATTAATGTTTACAGGGCTTTTGTGTGATGTTATTTGTTTTTGGAAGCTGTGATTGATATTCATGTAAACTCTTGTGTTCATGTTTTATCTTCTGCTTTATAGACATTCCAGGGATCGTCTCTGTTATCCAAGACCAAGAAAAAGAGTAAAGGTATTTGCATATCTTACATGTTTTGTAATATTATCTTCATTCTGTTCACCGCCTGCAAATTTTGCCTGCATAAGGCAAAAAATGACCACTGACATAAACCTAAACGACTCCTACAAGACTAAAGGAAGTTAAAACAACAACAGAAGAAATTACTTTCTGTCCTGCTTATAATGCGTTCTGACACTTTTTGGAAGGTGCCTAATGCATTCCTTTGAGAGCTGGAAGAATATTATTGGATATCCTTCCCAAATAATTGTACTTTATGGTACCATTATTTCCTTAAAACATTAAATGGTGATTGAGATTGATCTGTTTCACCAAAGTACAGTAACCAAAGTACAGTAAAAATAACTCTTTCATCATAGTTCAGTGCTCTGCTTTAATAGCAATATAATCCAGGAAAGTTTCCCAGTTGAAACATTGTCCAGTGTCCAGCATCCATTCAGTCGGTTACATTTAAATCATTCTAATAAAGTAATACGATACGAATGACTAATACATAGCCTTACAGTGCAAGAGCACGTACAAAGTGGGCACAACTGTAGTGTATACTGTGCTGTAGCAACTTCCACATTATCTGTATTTTATAATATATTACATTTGTAGAATGCTGTGGTTGACCAGTAAATATCTTCTTATTTGGCATCCAGCGGGTCCGCTGTCTTCCATCAGTAAGAGACGGATCTCCTGTAAGGACCTGGGCCGTGGAGACTGTGAGGGCTGGTTGTGGAAGAAGAAGGATGCAAAGAGTTATTTTTCCCAGAAATGGAAGAAGTACTGGTTTGTTTTGAAGGATGCCTGCCTATACTGGTACATGAACGAGGAGGTGAGTGTGTGTTTGGCCAATATGGTTATCTTTGTTGTTATCTTTGTAGTATCCACCAACGCAACAGAAATTGTATTGATCTAGGGATGAGACTTTAATTGGTGCAGGCCTTACCCTCTTGTGTGGAACAAGATTAATGCTCATCTGCCTCAACAAAACAGCCCTCTTCACAGCTTGGCTGTAATGAAGATAAGGAATTTCGCCAAACGAACGCTCCACTTTTCTCCTGCTCTCGTTCACTCTCTCCCTTTGCCTCACTTTTGATTAATTACCCTCCGTGTCATCTCTTTTTAATCACTGCCCGGGCTTGGATAAGACTGCTGTTCTGGGGGTACACAGGAAGGAGGAGGAGGGGCTCTTCACGGCTCTGTTTTTGGTCCACTGAGACTTCTGCAACATAGTCCGGCTCTAGTATAATTGATGATCTTCTACTGTGTGGGTTTTGTAAACACAGGCAGGCTTACCGAGGGCTGCAACAATTTCTGCTTTTCATTTATTTTTACAAACTTACTGTCAATGGGCTTTAGTTGCGCCACAACAGTTTAATACCGGAAAGAATAATGGAAATAGAGGAAGGGAAAAAAGAAATGAGAAGGTGTAGCTTCTAATGAGGGTGTAATGACATGATAATGTGTCTATAACTTGAGTGCGATAACTCGTCCTGTCATTCTCTTTCAGGATGAGAAGGCCGAAGGGTTTGTTAGCCTTCCAGAGTGTAAGATTGACAGAGCTAGTGAATGTCGCAAGAAATAGTGAGTAGCTGTACAAGCACTGTTTGTGTACGACGTGTGCCTTTGCATGCAACAATACATGCAATGCCTGAGGAATTCTTACTGTATCTATGCTCCCTCCGTAGTGCATTTAAAGCGTGCCATCCCAAAATCAAGAGCTTCTACTTTGCTGCGGACAGCGTGGATGATATGAACAGATGGTTGAGTCGTCTCAACATGGCAGCCGCCGGCTTCGCCGAGAGAGAGCGGATCCGACAGGAACAAGGTGAGAGGGGAGGAGCAACACGTAGTGGGAGTGGTAAACAAAAGAGAATCCAGAGGCTTGATTTGTTTTTGATATTCAGTGATGCAAAGATCAAGCTGTTTCTTCTTACTCATGCTGTTCAAGTCTACTGAGAATTCTGGTTCTCTGAGCCTTCTTTCCAAATTCTCTATCATTACTTTTTCTCTCTTTCCCTGCTCTTCATCCCACTTCACTTCTTCTTCAGTTCTTTGACCTTTCCAGAGCTAACTCTATACTAAAAAACAGAAATGCCAGTGAAATAAGGAAATGCCAATATTAACATTTGCTGTGGCTCAACTGGTAGAGCATGGTGCTAGCAACACCAAGGGCATGGGTTCAAACCCCAGGGAATGCACACACCTCTGAAATCTTAAATGCACTGTAAGTCACTTTAGATAAAAGCGTCTCCCTAATACAAACCAAACACTGACGTTTGTAGACAAGCATCATTACCACTCAAACACCCACAGAGACAGATTAAGAGCTCAGGGGAAAGATGGGGACAGAGATTGTGTCTGATTCAGTAGCTGCGATTTTACCGAGATGATGAGCATGAACACAAGCTCATGTACTCCTACTCTGTCGCGGTCAGATAATCGCTTCATCTCTTACTGTCTGGACCCCTTGTATCACCTCCATTTACACTGTCTGTCTATGTTTTTTTTACCAGTGGACTAGTTGCACAGAACGGCCGTTGACTAGTCAGTATTTATGTTGTGTAAATGACTCAACATGCAGCTTTAGTTCTCTTTGCATTTGCAAGCAAATCCATGTTTGTGGAGACAATCATGCAGCTGAGATGATGCGGGTGAGAAATGCAAGCATGCAGGACCATTCACGCTGGCTGCATTTTCAGTGATGCAGTAGGCAGCTATGCCTTACTTATTTTGAGTTTCAGTCAGCCTTTAAGCGACTTGAATAGATTCAACGCTGTTCTCAAGAACTTTGTCTTGAATGCGGTTATATATTAATATATCTCATTTTGACCGCATTGATCTTATATTGTGCTTTGTGACTGCAAAGTGCTCCAGGTTTCACTTTATTTGATTAACTCCAATTGTTACATGATGTCCTAAAAAATGTATTCTTTGAACAACTCTTAGAGTGTGTGAACACTACATCTCTTGGCCGAGATCCAGTCATTTTACTGCAAGTCCTCTTGGGAAAAACTGTATCTTTGTGGCCCCTTTGTGATCTCTAAGGCTTTAATTTAATTATTGTTTACTTTATGTAAATGTTTTACAACAAGCTAATGACTCCCTGTCTGCATATCTCTCTCTCTCTCTCTCTTTTTCTTTTTCTCTTTCTCTCTCTTTCTCTCTTTCAGCAGACTACTGGAGTGAAAGTGAACATGAAGACAATGAAACGCCCTCGACACCCAAGCAAGACAGCCCGCCGCCCCCTTATGACACGTACCCACGACCACCCTCAGTGAGTCAGCTTGCTAACTGCCACTTCAGCACACAAACACGCACAGCTCCCTCTCATTGTGTAATCCCACACAATAGCATGACTTCATAATGCTTGACATTTGCCATTGGTGAAAGAGCTGTTTTGTAGCGCCGTCCTCCAGACCTGACCTTAGTATGTTACTGTGGACTGTATAACTGTGTGTGTGTGTGTGCTGAGTCGGACCACCTTTCTATTATGAAGCCCACTGTTGAATCCTCTGACTCATCTCTATGTATCTCTATATCTCTCTCTCTTTAATAAATGGAAATAATATATCGACTTAAGCCACTTTTTGTGATTTAAGCCACTTTTTGTCTACGTAATGCTATATCTCTTGGACACAATTATATATACCATTTAAAATACATTGTCTACCACAATGACATATGTTTAGATAATTTTCTAGGTTTTTCTATGTTGATATATGCAATTAATTAAATCATGTATAGTAATAAATTTTTACAGTAAATGAATTAATCAATTGAAAGCCCTAATTATGACATTATTTTCATGACAGTTAAGCACATTTCGCTTTCAGAATTTGCAGTAGTAATGCAAAAATATCATTACTGTAATGTAAAAGACTTGCATTTAAATTGGAAAAGCATTTGTGCTTGTATATTAATGTTGTTGAAACGCCTTTATGCAGATTTAAATAACAACAAATCATTTTATGACAAATTCTTTACGGCTGCAGTCAGGTATATGTGCCTGTAGAACACAATAGACAATAGCGTGCAAGTGAGCGTGCAAGTGAGCGTGCAAGTGAGCGTGCAAGTGAGGGTGTGTGTGTATGCACTGGTTAACAGTGATCGTGATCTGTGTGTTTTTGGTGGCAGGTCAGCCAGAGGCCATACACAGCAGTAAAACCTTTATTTAAGAGCAAACAAGACATGAATTAAACACATTCTTGTTTTTCTTTTCTCCAGCACACACGCACTCACACACACAGACCCACATTGTTCCCAGAGAAAATGAATTGGGGGACATTGGCAGTGTGTAAGCACGAGTCTGATTGTTTTTCACAAGATTATGAAGAAGAAACCCATTAAAAGGATTGAGGGAAGCAGGATGCCTCCCTCTCTTTTTTCTTTCACTTTCTTTCTTTCTTTCTTTCTTACTGTCCTACACAGCTTCAGGTTCTCATCTCCCTCCTGTCTCCCCATCCCTCCATTTTTCTATATTCATCAGTTTTTTGCAGAAACCAGATCTCTCACTTGTCATTATTCATCTGCCTGTCTTGAAGTATAGTATTCAGGGGCCTGGTCCACACTCCAAGTCTGTTCATTAGCCCACTTTCTTCTTCCCTTTTGCCTGAGGGTAAACTGTAGAGAACGAGAATGATTCTGTGTAAAATCTTCCTAAATTGTCTCCAACAGATTTTAGCAACACTTAATGTGTAACAGATCTTAATGTTCAAATTCTATGCTGTCTTTTTTCTGTCTCACCAAGAACCAGATGACCTGTGCCAGTCCTTACCTGGAACCCAAGCATGGTCGCCTCTCATCCACAGAAACCTCTCAATCTCGCTCTTCTCACGAGGAGTACCGCTCCGAACCACAAGGGGGCAGCAGCAGCGGAGGGGGTTCTCCTGCTCGGAAGTCCACCAGCCAGCGGCGTTCATGGCAGGACCTGATCGAGACGCCTCTGACCAGCTCGGGCCTCCACTACCTGCAGACTCTTCCACTGGAGGACGCCGTCTTCTGCGAACCGGGGGCGGGGCTTTCTCCAGAATACCGCCGCCAGTCCACCCTGCCTGCCCAGCGCACGCTGATGCAGGAACATTACGGCCCCTTCCCCATGGTTGAGGGCGAGAGGCTTCGAGACCCTGCCGCCGTGGCCGGGAAACCCCGCAGCTTCACCCTGCCGAGAGATAGTGGCTTGCATGCCTTCCTTACGCCATCCGCTAGCATGGCAGATCAGCGAGACCCCAACCGCAGGGAGATGAGCCGCAGTCACTGCATCAACAATGGTGGGTCCACAGTACATTTACAGATGTATTACTATATTTAGACATAAAATCGAATTAACCTAGAAGTGTGATATTGTGAAATCAATGACATGTTATATGCGCCGGGCTTCACTGAGAAGATGGCGCTTTGGAGCATCATAGTGGAACATCCAATGGGAACTTAGGGCTGTTTAACACCTTTAATGCCAAATCAACATCTTTGTTGTGTTGTCCCAGTTCTAATACTGTCAGAACAATGACATTACAAACAGGAAATGAAATATGAGCAGGCTTATGTGAAAATACTGCTGAATCAAACTTTTGTTTATTATTTTGCAATGTGCGTGTGTGCAGCTGTGCTTGAATATAAATGGTTGTGTGGACTAGATTATCTCAGATCAGTCCACTAAAACCTCTCTAGCACATTCCATTCGATTTTAATAACATCTCTCATTAAAAAACCGTAGGCGCAGCTGAGTTATTTTAATGCCTGCGTGAAATTATTTGAGGGCCTTAGTATTACATTATTAAGAGCAGTGCTCTTACAGAACACGTGAGGATTTGAGCTTAATGCAGATATGTTGGTCTTTCTCTCTGTTGGTGCCTCTTGCTGTGCTTTCTTACTCAGTCTTTTTCTTTTCCTTGTTATGTTATTCCCTGCCTAAATGTGTGTTCGTGCTGTAGAAAGCATAAACAGTGTGAGATACAGGATTTTTTTAGCTGTGCTGTGAGGTCCCCTGTTGAGAGCTGTCCACTTGTCTTTTTGTACTGTATATGCACACGTGCACACACGCATATGCAGGCATCTTTTTCCAGAAATAGCTGCATGCTGGTTTACATGCAACTCTCTACCTGCAGCATTGGCCGGATTCTGTCACAAGCTTCTGACCCACTTTACAGTACAGTTGTTTAGCCTCATGGTTCTGATTTTTAAGAACAGTGCATATTAATTAAGCTGCCTGGTTTACGTTTGTTTTAGGCGATACTATTAAAGTCACATGGCAATATATAAGACAAATTATGTTTGTTGCAAGCCGATAGAAATCAGAGCATAATCATACTGATCATGCTGATACTGTGATTTATACAATGGATTGTTCCAACTCGATTCTGATTCGCAATATCAGTGGATTCAGATTAATTCGGAATAACTGTTTCGTATTAGTTATTATAAAGTGTACATTTTCATGAAATAGTGGTTTATTTTTTTAAACCTGCTGTTTATTCTTCACATTATACCTTCAAAATCTCCTCACACGTGGTAAAGACTCTTGTACACACTGTCTTTAAAGGCTAGTTACTAGTTAATGAGAGATATTCTGTACCGTCACTTATCTAAACAGGCTATTCATTCTGTCACTTGTGCAGTTCACTCTGGTGTCCTGCTAGACATACTTCTCTCTACAAACCCCACAGGAAGTCATCTATTTGCTGCCAGCATACCAGTCTGTTTATCATATTACTTTTCATCACACCCGACTGTTTATCGCCTCACAGCTCACCACCATCTTCCTTTATCACACGTCTATATTCTCCATCTCACCTCCACAGTCCGCCTGTTTCATTTTACATCAGCCCCTTCTCTCACTGCCCATGTCTAGCTGGTTCTTCTAATATTCCCCTTTATTTCCATTCGTCATCTCAGACCGAGCTCGGGCAGCAGTCTATATATAATTCCAGTGGCCTTTAATGGGTATCTCTTATCTGAGTTTTCTTTATGGGTCGCGCTCTCTCTCTCTCTCACTCTGGAGGAGTTGGGGGAATCTGTTAGTCATCCATATGCGAGCCGCACCACATACTAAAGAGAAAAGGAGGCACAGCATATTGATTGTGACTCTCAAACGCATGTTTCCCGGCAACCGGAGGAAAAAAGACTGTTGCTGAATGGCAGACTTTTGTTGCACTTTCAGAGCGTTCTAGAAAGAATCATGCCATTTAACAAGTTAATAAAGGATAAAGAACTTTACTCGTTTATTCGGGTTGAGCAGTTTTATTGGAATTCTACTTATAGCTGATGTGTTTAAAACTATTGCAATCATGTAACAAAAGCGTACCCAAGAGCGGTGGCTTCAAAACAGGACACCCACACTTAAGAACAAACAAGTAATGCAATGAGCAATAGATGCAGTACTGGCTACTGCGTAATAAATTGAATTGAATAAATTGGTTTAGACTTAGCTTACAGGGAACGTTCTCTAAAAATTCTGTCAAATTTATCAAAAACATTCTTGCAGGAATGTTAGCAGAAAGCTCTTTAACGTTATATATCAAACCTCAAACGCTTTACTCTTAAGTTAGTGGACCGTTTTAAACATGTTACAGAATAAAAAAAAGGTTTGAATAACATTCTTATAAGCAAGAAATAACGTTAATACAACATCTAAAAGCCTGGACATTTTGAACATTCCTAGAACTTTCATATAACATTTTTGTTACTTTTTTGTTAGTTTTTACAATGTAAGCTTGTTAGCTGGGGTGTTACATGTTGCTTAAAGACAGGTGTTTATATGCAATCTTAGTTTCTAGGTAAAAAAGCAATAGCCTTAGGAAGGTCGTAGGTGGTCTTCCTTTTTTTTTTTTAGTAGGGTTTGGATTGGAATTAAGTCGTTTTCCCGCCTCATTCCTCTCCCAATAATGTCTTGTCACTTATCATAATGTCACTATCAATAGAACGTGTCAAAACAGCCCAAAAATAAAATAAGCAAAGACATATGCATAACAAATCACCTGTTCCAGACAGACTGTTCATGTCCTTGAAGCCATGGTGCATAAATGAATGTGTCTAAATGGATAATGATTTAATGACTTTTTTGTTCCAGAACTGATTTCCATCTAGAGACAGTCTGCTTTAACCTCATTACCATCAATATTTATGAAGACTTAATTCCCTTGTAGCATACAGTCTACCCTGCCCCGCATCTGCAGCGTATGCTGGGGACTGCTGTGTGAGACTGCTGCCTCCTTGTGGTTATTTAGAAATAATGGCCAGACACACACCGCCATACAAAGTTTGTGAAAGCCTCCAAATTACAGTGGAAACACCAGCTGATGGAAGCCAGAATCATGCCTGTGTAGTTTACGTGTAGTTTCCTACCGAAACCAGGGCTACACAGCTAAGCTATTTAATTTTACATTTGCCCTGCTAACAGGGAACGTTCTTAGAATGTTCTTGCAGTACCATTCAAATTTTTTGTGTTATATCAAAGATATTAGTTTTAAGTAGTTAATAGAACTACTAGTAGTTAAAAAATGTTTGAATACCGTTCTTACAACAAAGCAATAACGTTAACACAGTGTCTAAAAAACTGGATGTTTTTAACGCTCCTAGAACTTTCAAATTAATATTTTAATATTTTCGTTACTTGAGGACATGAGAAACATGAGGAAAAGTTCTTACAACCTAAAATTGTTAGCTGCATGAGAGCCAATATACGCACACACACAAAAAGAGCGAAGCAACATGGCATCCACACGCCAGTCTGTCAGAGTGATTAATTGCTCAACCACAGCTTCCAGACTGTATCACAGTCCCTGAGATCGATTTTGAAGTCACTGTTGGAAGTTTGGATTTTTCCTTTCTTGTTAATGGGGGCTGATGTTGAATGAATGAACATGTCATTTTAAACTGTGCTGAAATCTGTCTCCTTTATTTTACTGTCGTTTTTTTAACTCTCTGCCAGCACCAAGCCTAGTTACTCAATCCCTTTTGCACCACGACATTTTGCCATTTCGTGTGTGTGCTGGTGCTGTTGGAAAATGCAGCTGTTTTGGAACACAGGAGCTGGTTTCTAAACTGGTAACTAGCTGGTTGAAACTTGTTTGTAACTTGTTTGCTGATTCAATCTGGTCATTAGCTAGTGCAAGTTGGTCATTAGCTGGTTGACCAGCCACTATGTTCCAAAATGCCCCCCCTTTGACCACCTTAAGATGGTACAGTATGAGTTTTGCAGTTGGTCAGTTGTCTAAGAGTTTAAACCAGCCAATGACCATCTATAAACCAGTTACCATGTTTCAAAACACAGCTACACAGCCTAGTTAGTTTAAGAGTTAGTTTAAGCATGCATGAGAATTGTAATGTTTTCCAATCCTTGTTCTTTGGAACACAAAGAATTTTGATGCTGCTGTTTTTCATTAAGTGTATTTGAACAGGGGCTGTAGCTGTCAGTCAATAACATTATGTCTTCAATCTCTTTGTGTAGCTTGAAAAAACGTCATACAGGTTTGGAATATCATGGTGGTGATTAATAATGACAGAATGTTCATATTTGGAAGCTATATTAGCTGGATTTTCGTGTGTGTGTGTGTGTGAATTAATGTGTGTGTACTTTATCATTGCAGACAGAGGATGATGGAGACAAAAATGAAATATTGTGTTGGCAAGGAGAAACCAAACGCTTTACTGCTTTAGACAATGATATACACACACACTGAGGCAGAGGGAAAATGTTCCCATATTTACATAAATCTGAGCCATAATTAAGCATTTATCTGTGCTAGGCAAGCACAGGACATTTCTCATTTATGTCTCGTCATTTCTCTCCTCTCAGAGACCTTTGCAAAATAACCAAACAAGTGAGCTGGCCATCGCTGTCCAAATAACTGCCTACACACCTGAACAAACTAAAATGGATACTTTAAATGTTGCGACCTAGTCCCACATAATAATGTGTGTTTGTGGAGGTGTACCCTTAATTTTGGCTTTCTGTGGCGCCCCCAACAGGCGGGGAGCGGGAGTGCCACGGGCAGGCGGATTCGCTCAGTGATTTGTACCGGGTGCTGGAGCGTGCCAGCTTGTCGCCCATTGGTGAGCACCGCCTTTCCACTCGTCTGGAGTACAAACATCATTTCATCCGGCGTTGCAACGACCCGCAGCTAAATGACAAGCTGCATCACCTCCGCATCCTGCAGAGCACGCTGAAGGTATCTGACCTCTGCTGCCGCATGGGTCCCACTGCACCCTGTGTGCCTGTTTCTCCCATTTGTCTCGTCTGTTCGTTTGTCTCCCTCACTCCATCTCTCTGATGTCTGTGGAATTCTGGAATTGACAGCAGAATTGCTTGTTCACGTAAACACTAATTGTCACGAAAACATTCAACGACCTTTTCGTTCAAGTTTTGCTGGTTTCCCAGAATTCCATTCATGTTAGATGGAGTTCTCTGCCGGATGTGGGCAGAGGGTGTGGCCAAACATCCTGGCTGTGTTGCTTAGAACCCTGCTTTTTGGTCTGGGTTAGGTTTTGGCTCTGCCTGGTGCACTTGGGCCTTTCTGTGCTTGGGTCAGTCGGTCTGCGCCTGTGCTGTGACCTTGGGTCATGTTCCATGTTGTGTCCACTGTGCTTGTTCTGTGGGGCATAGACTCCTGTTGCATTGTGGGTATCATAAACATCCCTTAACACTCAGACTTGAATGAGAGAAGGTTAATTGGGGGCATGAAGGCCCACAGTGCCAGAGGACTCCAGTCAAATCTGAGCATGCTGTGTTTGCGCGTGTATGTGTGCTGCTCTACCCATCTAGTTGAGTCCACATAGCTTCTTGTCTGAGCTAACATCCTGTGGCGTGTTTATGACATCCTAACCTCTATATGAAAGAGACTGTATCTGTAATCCCCACCCTCCACTGCTCTCTTTCTTCACTCCCATAGGACAGGGAGGGCGAGGTAGCACTGATTGACAAGCTGCTGGCCAATCCTAAGCTCACATCCTCAGAGTTCCAGGAATGGAAGAAAGTTTACATGGAGCTGTTTTCAGGAGAGCCGCAGCAGGACCTTCAGCCCAGCCCCGCCTCTGAGCCAAGCCCCGCCTCCACACCTGAGCCCGCCCCCCACACCCTCCCTCTCACACACACACTCCTACATCGAGACTCACGTTTGATGCACACGAATGTGTACTTGACACTTGACTTCACTTTGATTTTTCCACTTACTCTCCACAATACTGACACATTAGCTGAATTAGTTTTCGCTTAAAAATGTTCAGTCTTGCTTCCATTCACCTCCATCAGCCTGAAAGTTCAAGCAAAAGTGAGGCATGAATTAGTGTTTATAGACTTGGTGTATGTGAATGCAGATGGCTTATTTCATTTGACATCAGGGACAATCATGGCTGTGGGGAGTAGCTATACTGTCAATAAAGAAATAAAAATTGTTTACTTATTTTTCATTTTAAAAAAATTGAGTCCATGTCTATTAGCTTGTAAGCTATTTGCGTTCTTCTAAAAGCTGAAAACCTTGCATTTTATTAGATACACATTTAAAATGTACAGTTTTTCTCTGTACAGTGTAAAAGTTCTAAAAATATTGATTGTGCACTGTATAGATTTTTGTCCACGTGATCTCAATGTCCCCCCCTCATTCCACCTGCACCCAACTAGTCAGTATCAATCCACAGTTTATGGCTGCAACATAACTTAAGCTATTGGCTCACAGCCTCAGTTTTTGAATTACAGTGTGCATTGTTTTACTAAGGTCTATAACGCAGATTCACACCTTACTTTTGCTTGCACATGCACATCTCACAGGCTCGGCATCTACCTATGCTTGAAAAAATGTTTACACACAAACAAAGCACTCTCAGGCTCGAATCGCTACATGCAGGTTTCTAAGTACACCACTCCGGCACATGTGGTTACCATGGTTACCAGACCTCACAACAGCTTAGACAGGAAGAGAAAATGCAGTCACACCAAGAACAAATCTGGCCCACCTCAAGACAGGAAGCCAAGGTAGAACCAGTGACCTGAACACTTGGAAATGGAACCCAGTCGACCAAACACCCAAATTAAACAGAGAGGAAATGCATGCCAGAGGCGGTGTTTGAACACTGAAACGCACTAACTCTCGCTCTGGTGTGCTGCTCTACCAGTGTTTTTTGTTTGGCTGTCTTTACACACACATACACACAGGCGTCCAGTCATCTGTCATGTTTATATGCCATTTAAGCATATTATATACTCTACTGTATTATAATACTGTATATTTATGAACTGCTGTTAGACATCGGCTGGCCCCGACTTATAGCACTTGTACATTTGCGTGAAAGGTGTGCGTGTGTGCATGATCGTGAAGCACAAATGTGTTTACTTCATCTCACCAGAATCTCCAGAGTGTTCCAGTGAAAAGCCTTTCAGAATGTTTCAGAATTTGGGATAATTCAGGATGTGGAATAGGCGTTTACTGTATAGGTGTGTTCCAGGTTCGAAACAAGTTCAGCTTTATCAACAGCATCTGTGGAATGCTGTCAGTTAGCACAGAAAGTATTTTGGTCACAGAAAGTATCTCTCAAGAGAAAATAGTTTACTATAATACGCTTAATAATAATGCAGAGAAAATCTATAGGGCCAAGACATTGCAAAGGATTTAAAAGCAGAAGTGCAATGTAGTTTTTTTGGTTAAGATTTGTTAATTTCTCTGTACTAAAATGTTTGTTACTTGAGGTGATCATTTTTAGCCATGGGACTACTTTGCTAGGCAGGTGAATTTTGGATTATAAGTCACTGACAGTTCCAGTAGGTGTATTTGTAATGTAAACTGTCCTTTTCTGATGTCCTTGCATGTTCACACAAAAGTTACTGGGAGTTGGATGTAAGTTTATTAAGCAATTTAATCACTCTAGTCTTATGTTAACACTAACATTTTGTAGCCATACTTTGAAACACAGTGTATATTTTAACGTTTATTCTGTTGCAGTGCCCTGCCCAATATACTTCCATTATAAATGCATTACTGTAAACACAATTTCTACTTGTTTTTACAAAATTAGAGCTTTCATGGCATAACTGACAGCATGCCACAAATGGCATGTAAATAGGTGTCATCTCACCTGATCGTACCGTTTTGCCGCTCTGATAACACATGAGCGTTCAGTGTGTGGGCTTTGATGAGAAAATTGCACAGGCCTGATTTTCCAGAAGCAGCATTACAGAGTCTCTCTAACTTGAGGCACATTGTAAAAGTTCTTCACCGCTGTTCCCGAATCTGAGGTGAAATTATGCGTCTTCTTGCAAGTGAGAGCTCAATAACGAGAAGAGACGTGAACGTGCTGCTCTTGGCCAAACGCACACGATAAGGGCGGCACTGACAAACCGTGCACATGGCTATTCATTGCAAAGACTTGCATTTCAAACCTTTAATCTGAAAGAACTGCTTTTTTTGGATTGTGGACTGTCATGTTTAAGTCAACTGTTTCGGGAGAATAAAATGGACAGTATTATGTTTCTGTATGGCGCACCTGTCATCGCACGTCTCAGAGTTGGCCGTTTCTACAAGCTGCCATGCAGTCATTCAGCTCGGAGCTGCTTCTGTAGTGACATTGTGTCAAGATAGCACTGTTTTATGACATCCAGGGTCATCAAGACACATCGCTGGTCCCAGTCCAGGAACTCAACACCCCTGTTATCATACGTGTGAAGCAGCAACTTGACTCCTGATATTAAAAACATGTCCAAGTTCTGGAGGTCATCCATCTATTTAAATGAGCAGAGCACAAACTTCTCTTGCTGCATGGCTTGTAGATAAAACACAGTCATATTTCTGCTGTGTTCCGTTTGTTAGTTTGTTTTGTTTTGTTTTCTAATCAAAAGCTGCCAAATAATTCAGTGTCACTGTTTGATCGGGTCAGAAAGGCCGTTGAGACCAAGTTCTCAGGCTGTCAATAGAAACAAACACTTTATGTGTGAGATGATCACACTGAATGTTCAGATGAGAGTTTATTGTATGATAAGATGTGTATTATATCATGTATATTGATATTTCAGGTACAACTCTCTCTGGGGACATGCTGTATTAGAGCACATTGTATTCTGTATGTAATCTAAGATGATATAGAGTGACTCTAATGTGTCCATGGGATTCCATTAGCCTTCAATGGAGAGAGAGTATGAAAATGATTATCAGTGGAAATAGATCTATTAAATTGAATGTGTATTAGTATTTTACTTTACTAATATATCAAAGTTATTCCTAATTTAGTGCAAATCTTGTTACGTTTCTTTAGTAACCCATTTTTTAACCCAAAGTTGTCGTAGACAAATTTAGTTAATCTGTATGTTTTCTGCTGCCTGTCTTTATTTTGAACAAGGCATGTAATTTGGGCAGTGCAGTACCTATGTGTTGTGTTTAGCGTACAACCTGGTAAAATTTACTTTATTTATTACACAATTTAAACAAAGAGTTATTGCTTTCTCCAGATTTAAATGTGGTTGTACCTAGAGTCAATAAACATTTATGGATGTAACGTTGAAATTGCACCATATTTATTGCATGTATTTGTTTTAAATGTACCAGATATTTATATATACAGTTAAGTTAAGAGGCCAGTTGGAATTCACATTGGAGAAAGGTGTCCTTTACATTGCCTGACTGTTCAGTCAGTATTAAAATTTTATGTGTTTAAAAGCCCTCCAAAAATTGTCACTTGAAACCATTTACTGTAAATTAATAAAATTGCAAAGAATATCATATGACATATATGTTTAAATGGAGGTAAATAGAGAAACATACTACAGATAATGCTAAACCAGACCCTTTGGTTAAGAGCTTGGCAACCTGACTGGTAATATACAGTGTATCTTTCTCCGATGGGCACTTCAAACGAAAGCTTTCTTTCAATTTCCCAGAGAGCTGTTCCATTTCTCCCATCAGCTTGCAGGTTTCCAGGCTGCTCAGCGAAAGTAATGGATCCAACGTACAGAATTAATGGAGGATGGAGACGAAGTCTTGAGTTTGCTCTTGTTCTTGGGTTAAGAACTGGCATTAAAGCCAGTTCAAATGGACCTACATCTGTCCTTTGCTCTCTCTCTATCACTCTCTCTCTCTTTTTTCTCTCTCTGTCACATCTCTTTGTCATTTCTTCTCCCTCTTTCTATTTACTCTTTACCCAAAGGTTTAAACCAGCCTGGTCTGCTGGTTTGTTTTAGACACTTGTCAACTGGCCAGGCAGAAGGACCAGCTGTCTAACCAGCAAAACTAGTTGATCACTACATGCTTAGATAAGGTGAGATAAGATAGATAAGGAGACCAGCTAAACTACTCTTAAATCATGTTAAACCAGCTTAAGCTGGTTTATGATGTTTTTTTCAACAGGGCAGGCAACGCTAATGAGCTTAACTCAAGCTCAAACTTACTCAAGTCTCCCATATTTGCCTTTATTACCACACCCTTCTCCTCACTCCCCCCATTGTCTGTTTTTCAACTTATTTTGGATAATTTCAACAAACAGAAAAATGAACTGGTCCCAGTGACCTTACGCGCAGCCTGTTTTTATTGAAGCATTTCTGTCTATGCTGTTGAATTGAACTTGATCCATTGATTTACACCATATAAATCCAGATAAATCCGGCCATATAAATCCCATAATAATAACCGTTGTACAGACTGAATTATATTGCTTGCTTCTGTATACTAAACTTAACACAGAAATGGTTACTACTACTGTGTGCTTGTCTAAACATTTCACGTCTCACTGATTACAGGATTTCTGCTTAGCTATTTACACAGTTCAGTTTACCCTGAAATTATAGCAGTGATCACACAATATTATCTGTAAAGAAAACTGTAGACCTTATTTTCACCTCAATGTTTTATCTCAGTGCAGGGCCTGATTTTGAGTTGTCTGAAATATTTGTATCTATACAGTTGTGTTTAGCATTGTTTACTAAAAACACCTGCTTTCCCTCCAATGGCTTATCTGCATCCCACACACACTCAGGTGGTCTTAAAGGGACAGTTTACCCCAAAAAATGAAAACTCTGTCATCATTTACTCATGTCTTTTTTTTTTGTTTGTTTTAATGAATTTCCAGGCAGCTGTAAAGTGAATGTGAATAATGACAGGGCTGTGCTTCATAAGGCAAATTGTTACTGAATATTCATTTACAGTTCTGTTTAATGCACATGAGTTTAATGCATGAGTTATTGTGTGGCCTTGAAAGACCTGATTAATCGACTGTAATGTTACTCATTCGTTCATTGTTTTGGATCATTTTTTGTTCTTTTGGAAGATTTAAAGCTTCTAGTCCCCATCCACTTTCAGTGGAAATGAACAGCTTAGAACAATGTCTGATTAGCATCTCTATATAAGATGCATCCCCATACAATTTTTATGGTGACAGTTTTTTTTGAGGGGGGATGAACTGTCCCTTTAACACATGTTTGCCTGCTTTGACCTCCCGTTTACCCTTTTGAGTATTTGGCTTCTGTCAGCATCTGTGAGTGTACCCTCCTTCCGTTTCACTTTCACTGTCTTTTCTACCAACCACAGTCTGTCTCCAGAATTCATGGCAGCTGTCTCTCTGTTATAAGGTGTTTTTATCGTCACCTTTGATCTTCACATGATGCCAGATATTCAGATCTTGTCCAAACTGGACTTCAAGCAATTTGTCTATATATTTTACAGTTTATTCCTTTTGTTTCCTCCTATAGCATGGTACAAAGTCAAAACTTTAGCTCTGTTCTTTGCTCCAGTGTTCGTCCTGGAATTATACAATTTCTTAGGATCTCTCAGGAAGTTTTTCATAAGTCATCTGTATGTCATCTGTTTTCCCTATTTTTATTGACCCATTTTCAGGAGCTCTTCAATGCTTTCTGTAAAACATTCGTAATGGAATTTTACTCCCAACAGTTTCCTCTGTAGTTGGGTAAAAGAAAATTCATGGTTGTCCATGCCACTTCACTTTACAATCCAGATACTATGATGCAAAGGTACCCCATGCCCATCGACTTTCTCTGGTCCTGCAAGGAGTGACGGCCATTTATTTATCTGTGTGTATGTGGGAAGACATTTGTGAAGGTCTTTTATGTTTCTGGAGGGTCTTGAATTGCCATTAGGGCACACTGAGTCCCACACAAGGGCCCTGGTAGTTTACACACTTCCCTCCAGGTGTCATAATCCGTGTCGTACTCCAACACATTTGTGGTGCAGACCTCCTGTCCTTCCTGCCATTTCTTTCCACCAAACATAAGCACACGTCTTCTCCCTATTGGTGTCAAGCCATAGCAGGAGCGGTCATTAAGTAGGGGCTGTAGGCGGGTCCACAAGTCTTGCTCAGGATTATAGCGTTCAATGTCACAAAATGGCTCATACATTCCCAAAAAGGCATATATTTTTCCCCTCACTGTTGCCATTTGGTGGCCAAATCTGGCAATAGACATTTCAGAACGCCTCTGCCAGGCATCACCATCAAAGGTATTTAAAAACACCACCTCTTTACTGCTCTCTGGGCTGTTGCCATGAATGCCCCCAGATATGTAGATTCCTGCACCAATAGTGGCACAGGCTTGCCCGTGGATTGGATTTGGTAGGGACACTCCACTGCGCCAGCACCCTGCATTCATATTGTATCTCTCCACAGATGATAATGCAGGCTCGCGCTTCTGTCCCCGCCCACCTATGGCAAAAATAACACCATCCACTACACAGCAAGCAAACTGTGCCCTCTTCTGTAAGAGTGGTTCCATTTCCTCCCAGTGCTCGAACCGTGGGTCAAAACGCCACACCTGGTCAGTGACGGTCATCACAGCTGTCTTCTCATTTTCCTCATCCACATGCACAACCTCACCGCCTAGCACAAACAGGAAGTTTCCAACAACACATATTGCCTGGTGTTGGAGCTTATTTGGCAGGGTGGCGGAGAGTGGGTGGAACTTCCTGCTTCGTGGTTCGTAGGTCAGGATCTGATTCTGGGGTCTGTCTGCTTCTGGCCCTCCCCCCACCAGAAGAATTTTGCTCTTTGTGACTCGTAGGCTGGTGTGGGCACTTTGTAGTAGAGGTTGAAGGGGACCCTGAAGGTGATAATGAAGAGCTTTCTGCACCAAGCTGCAAATGAAGGGTGTTTGTAGAGCAGGCTTGAACACACTAAGCTGAGATAGCAATTCAGGTGGCACCAATCCAAATCGAATGCGACTTAGCAATGCATTACTTTGCAGGGCAGACAGAGGGTTGCATTCCAGCCAGTCCAAAGCTAGCTGTAGAAGGTCTGTCTCTTTCACTCCTGGTATGTCTTCAGCTGCAAGCACCTCTTGCAGAGAATCAATGTTTAACTCCAGTAGCTCCATTTTGTTATTCTCTGTTGCAAGTATTCTGCACATGTTACTGGCGATAAAAGAGTTGCTGGCAGCAAGTGCATCAGAAAGGCCATAGCGAGCTGCTATGTTAGCAAAAAAGCAGCAGTTATCAAGAGCAATGCTTTCAGAGATGTAGTCAGCGCAAAGATCTATCGCATGGTTGACCTGCAGATATGAAGCAGCTTGCAGTGTGACCTCCAGAGTGGAGGGAGACAGTGAGATGCATGATGTGTAGATGAAGTCAAGTATCTGCTCCAGGCCCACGGAAGACAGGGCTGGCAAGCTGATAGTGTGGGCTCCAGATTCCAGGGTGTAGTCCTGGAACAAAGACCAGAAGTAGTCACTGGAACAGGCTAGCAAAGCACGATGAGCAGGGACTTGCACACCCTCTGCCTCCAAAACAACATCACACATTCGACCTTCCAAGCGCAACTTCTGGTACCGGGATAGAACACCATCTCCGTGACTGTTGCTGAGCATCAGGAAGTAATTCATTGCTAAGAGAGAAGAAGAGAAAGGTAAGACGTGGGTCAGGAAAAGTGACTTAGGACTAAAAGACAGAAAGTCACGTAGAGGAATTAGAGGGAGAGGTCAGCAGAGAAAGAGTTTGGTCCTCTTGCTCCTGCAGAGTTGTCCAGATTAAAACAGAGAGGTCAGTACGCCAGCTCTGTCTGTTAGAATGTGGTCCATTGCTTCTGCAGGGATCTAATGAGTAAACTTGAGCGTGCAAAGGGGAGGGTCAACCATTGCTCCACCACCCAGTAGACAGCCCCCAAACCATCAGTGTTACAACCCATCCGTCTGTTTTCAGCAAGATAGGCATGTACATTCTACCGGATCTTTCAAAGGGAGGGGGAAAGGACAGGCAGACATTTTGGGGTCATTGGGGAGTAAACAGCCTGCCCAAAAGCTTGCTGCCCTTTTCCTTTAGTTATGAACATGAGCGGGTGGGGTGGAGCAAGCTGAGGGTTTATTATGATCAGCCAATCTGAAGTCATCACTTGGTAAATAAAGGAGTTAGTCAGCACTGAGGATTTCTGTCTGTTGACACCAAATGCCATATCTCTACCCACATCATCAATGTAACGGAAATAGAAACATAGAGGACGATTCCAGGGGGAGACTCAGGACAGAGCTTAGCCGTAAAAGCAAGGGAATTGGTGGAATAACGCACCAAATTAGAGGAAGATAAGAATCGAAGGGAGCAACAATCAAAAAGTCATAAAGATAAGACAGTGGAAAAAAGTTGGTTTCTCCTAGTTGGAGATCCAACTAACGGAATTTTCTTAGAACATTGGCTGACATTCTCTAAAAGTTCTTTCAAAGATCTTTAAAAAACATTATTATAGTAATGTTTATAGACTGTTTTTTAACATTATACCAAAATGATATTCCTAAATAGTTATTGGAATGTTTTAAAACATTACAGAATTAAATAACGTTTGAATAACGTTCTTATAAAAACACAATAAAATTAATACGATTAAGTTTAAAAAATTGGATGTTTTGAACATTCCTAGAACTTTCAGAATAACATTTTTAACGTTTTTTTAACGTAATTGCTAGGGAAACATTTTTATAACCAAACCTTGTTAGCTGGGGACTTGTTTACGTTGGATAGATTACTTAGCAGTGTAGCTAATTTAAAGAGCTGTATTTGTGTGTGTTGTGTGTAGGTGTGATCCACATCGAAATGGACACATCCCAACCTCGTGAGCATCGTACCATCCTCCCTGAATAGCTGCTGGCAGAGAGTTGGGACTGAGCAGCACCAGGCTGGGTTGAAGAGGGGTATTAAGTATAGAAGCGAGGGGTGATTATGATAAAGCTTCTGGTTACATTCCCACACCCCTGCTCCTGATCCCCTTCGAGTGCTTTCTTTACTCTAGAACATTTGCAGTACATCGCATCTACAAGCTAATTGGAAACTGGAGTCGCTTGTAAATTCACTAGCACTTAGTGCCATTGTGTATTAGGAGTGAATTGGAAAAGAGCCATGACAAATTGTGTGAGCTTCTTGTGTCTCAAGAACATTGTTTACATTTTGTATACTTAATTGTTTGTGCTGACAAATGCTGCACTCATCTTACAACACATTCTTTCTTTAAAAAGGAGTCAGTGGCCTTTTAGAGCACTTAAGATCTGTGTATTTTCTTTTCTGCAATCACTAAATTAGTGAATCCATTTAAATGCATGTTACGACCGTCTAAATTAGAAGCACTAATTATGTAAAACATTTTATATTTCATCAACAAAACCAGATACCACTTCTTTGCAAGATCATACCCTTTTCTGCCACTACAACATCTAAATATACCAGATGATCTCTGTATTTAACTATTTTTTATCTGATAGATTTGTTTATGCTCATTTTATGTGGCCAGGCACTGTGTCTGTGTTCTCTGTTGTCCCTGTTTTGACCCTTTGGTCCAGAATGCTATCAGACCGAAGAGCCGTTCTAAATATAACAGTGTCTGTTCTGTCTGTTTGGGGTTTTACTGGATTTGGTGGTCATGGTGAACTATATTTGCTGGTGAGCATAAGGCTTTAGGTGAGAAGAGCCCTTTTATGCAAATACTGTATTGATATATACACATATGCTAGAAACATATAAAACCAGAGACTGTTGCCTGTTTGTGAGACATTTTAGAGCTATAGGTTCTGCCTTTCTCTCTGCATTGCATTAAGGGTAAAGAGAGAATTTGGAAGGCTTTGTTGATTATTCCAGCATCTATGCCAGATGCTTAATCCTGAAAAATTCAGTTCCAGTTCAACAGAACTGGCAGGTTGTGTTCCACAATTGTCCTCAGTGTCTTTTACTGATTGGTGACCTCTGATAGCCTATAAATTTAACACTGTCTAAACCCCACAATGTTTATCCATTGTTCATATGTAATCTGTGCTTCACATGTGAGTGGTTGGTTAATTCTTTCTTTTTTTATGCAGGCAGTATGTAAAACAGGAGCCTGCCAGAGACATCCTGTAACTGTTATAGTGTGGAATAAGACTTCAGGCTCAGATGTGTATTTTTTTACGATGACATCATTTGTACTGCTGTTGTAGCTTCACTGAGCTTCTGACAGTATTGTCATAACACTACACATTAAGGGCTGTATCATTAACAGTATCGTTGTACTGTAATGTTGTATGTTTTATTTACGTCTTGGTTTTACTTATAGTACCAGTAAGTGTGGACCTCTATACATTCTATAGTTTTAGAATAATAGTGTAGTCATTAAAACTATCATATTTCACATATGGCAATTAAATTTTTCCTGTAGCTCAATAGGTAGAGCATTGTGTTAGCAGCACAAAGGTCATGGGTTCGATCCCAGGGAACACATGTATTGATCAAATTAATACCTTAAATGTGTTGTTTTGTGTCTGCCAGATGCATAAATTTAAATGTAAATGTGAGATTTTTAAAAGTAGCAGCCCTTTTCTTAGGTCACATCTTACACTTCTGGCATTCACTCAACCAGCTTCACGAGGTGCCACCTACACATTTCCAAAAAACTTGCAGAAATTAAGTCCTAAATTAAGTCAGTTTAATTTGTATAGCACGTATACAAAATCTATAGCACTTTACAATGTGTTTTTTCAGAGTGTGTTTACATAAAACAGTGTCTTACAAATGTTTATTTTTGTTTTGTAAGAAAGTCTTACGTAAGACCAAATATTGGTCTGCAAAAAGTTCATTTGAAGCATTTACACAAGTGTTTAGATGAAAACCTCAAGAGAAACATGCTGAATAGGGTGTTTCGAAGCCATTTGCTGGTATTATACATGTTTATAGGTAATTGTTGTGTACTTGTAGCTCTTAATGTAGACTGACTCTGGTATAAGGAAGAATACATGATTTTTAATAAGGACACTTTCACCGCACATCTACTATTGCTAGTAAACTAGACCACAAACAAGTACAGACACACATGATCTGGTTTAGAGGGGAGGGAAGAGTAGATTTACACTGTTAAACTGCTCCTGGTTTATGTACATAACAAACTGATGGTGCAGCATTTGAAATTCAGTTCTGTTTGTTCAAGGATAACAAGTGCTGGCTTTATCCTCCTACAGACTTGCTCCTGGAAAGAAATTATGTTTTATTATGCAACAACCTACTCATGTACTGCAACACACACTAACAAAGACAAAGATGTGTTGGGAGTAAAAATGGGGCTACAAAATGGGGATTTCAAGAAAAACAATTCAAGAGCTGCTTTTCAGTTTCACGTTAATTCAAGATTAGATTAATTCTTTGTCAATTTACTTACCCATCGACTTACCGACCCATGTGACTTTTTCTGGATCACAAGAGGAGATGTTTAGCAGAATTTAACATTTTCATTGTATTAAAACTAGCAGTGTGAACTAAAACTATCTCCTCTTTTGTGTTCCAGAAAAAAAGAAAATCATACAGGGTTAAAACAACAAAAGAGTTAAACTATTCCTTTAATGTATGAGATTATTTTCTCTACATTTTGTTATGGAGCATAGAGAAATTGTTGTGCACAGATCTATGTATGCGGCCTCATAAACTGTGTCTGTGATTTATAATAAAAAACAATAATTGATTCTGTATATGATAGAATAAGGATGTAGAACTGCTGTAAAACCAAACATACATTTAACAGTATATTTAAAAATACATAAGAGAATAGGATACAGAAAGGTTTAAACAGAAATGACCTATTGTAGACAGACACCAGACTCTGGACTTAATGCAGCGCGTACAGCTGCTCATTTCTCATCAGTCTTTGCTCTGATAGATTCCGCCCCCTTTCTCATTGTATGTCAGTGGTTGGTCGTGTCATCATTAAGGCTTGTCTTTGAATCCGTCATGACGTTGTGATCAATGCTTAGGGAGTTTGTAGTAAATACTTGAATCTGATTGGATGGAGAGTGTAACCAATGCGTTGCAAGGAGTATTGAAGTGTATTGAAGGCGAAGTCTACAGGAGACACCTGTGAAAATGCCGTTTCAACATTGGTTGCTTTTAAAATACCACACTTGTCATCAAAATTATATGCAAGAACCATTATACTCACACAGAACCGTCTTGAGTTTAAAGCCTGAACACACACACATTCTGCAGATGGACGGATTGGGTCACAGAGCTTGTTTTGCTCTATAATAGGGAAGTCTGGTGAGGCATGCTGGGATTGTGCACAACAGACGGACTTTCGCTGCCCCACTGATTGACTGTCTGTCTGTAGGGTATTAATAGAAACTGATTCAGCCTCTTACACTCTCACTGACGGCAGCTTCATAGCTGACATATGCACGCTCACGTGCAAAGTATTTTGTTACATCTACTGACACCATGTGGTCATTTATGAACACAACATGGGAGAATGACATTTAAAAAGCCATTTGGTCCCTCAATCCTTTCTGTGTGTGTGTGGGGGGTTTCTTAACCATACATCAGGGACAAATTTGGGAATGTCCCCATTTAGATAGATATGTGTGTGTGCACATAAGCTTTAAACCAACTGATTACCAGCCACCAATGATGGTAGACTAACCAAACACGGTAGACAGAAACAATTGGCTGTGTTTGTGTATGTTTGACTGTCAGATTTACCCGTGTCATTTAATCCTTGGTGACCCATCTGAGCTCACTCTTTACATTCTGAATCTCTGAGAGGTTGACGGCCGGGCCCGGGAGTTTCACAGCACCAGGCAGGGGCTTCTTCTCTTCTGGAGAGGCTGGGGTTGCCTGCGAAATGAGCCATTCAATATCATTACCATTATTGCTGAGAGTGAATCCTACAAAACCTGACACAATCATTTCTTATTTAGACATATTTGACCTAAAAAATCAAAAGTAGGAGAAAAATGATGTTGCAACAAATCTTAATGATCCTAAAACTAGAATAATCACTGAATAATTTCAATACTTGTTATGAATGGTCAGTTTTAAGTTGTTGCAGATAGCTGAGAGACTGCTGTAATGTAATGTAGTTGTAATGAATCTTTCATTTCCCATTTTTCACATTTTAAGCATTAGCGTGTCGTGTATCACAGTATTTTTAAGTTATTTTTAAGTCATTATTCAGTATCGTGCAGCCCTAGAATGTACATCTGTGTATGTTTCTCTACATGACATCTGTTCTTCTGTCAGAATCTAACCTCTTCTGCTTCCACTGTATCTTCTCTCCTCTTCACAGGAAGTCCTCCCCCAGGACGCAGAGCCCCCATTGGAATATTAAGGTTAGCCTTTGAGACAGACAAGAAGAAGCACCAATGAGACGCCTGCCACCGTGGCCACGCCCTCACATAGGAGTGAACTTAAGCCAACCCGTTCCTGAACAGCTCCTGTAACCATGCCTACAATGTAATCCCCAGAATACCAAAGTTTAGCTTATGTAATACTGTGCAATGGCTTAGAGTAAGTAGTAGAAACCGAGCCTTTCCACAAAACCTGCTGGACGTGTCTTCCTGCTGAAGTTTGTATTTCATAAAGAGCAAAGTGCCTGTATGGAAATGAGCTGCGAGCAACAGAGATCAACCAGAGAGATGACAAGCGATCTCTTTGTCCCTCTGCTGAAGCCTGAAACAAAAAGCTCTCTGTCTCTTTTAGCTCAATCTACATTGTGGCGTCTTCACCACGCATGTATTATGAAAACAAAATGTTAATGTGAAAATCGAAATGTGTTTACAACAGGGAAGCAAAAGTAGAAGTGTCTCACCATGTCTCATATTTTTACTGAATTCTAGAAGTTTTACATCCTTCTTGAAGTTCCATCTAGAATCATAAACATCTTTTTTTAGCCATCTTATTCTGCATCTTTTTGTTTTAGAATTTGTTGTTTTGCCGTTTTGGCAACACAAGGTCAAATACACCAGTCAATGTACAATTTTGTCATTCAGTGTTTCGATCAAAGCGAGTGAGATGCCTCGACCAATCGTTTGTTGTGGAGCCAAATCTGTTAAAGATTAAAAGATCTTCAGTCAGTTTTGCATGTACTGTACTTCAGGGTCAAGTTAACCATTCTCAAACTTTTCAGGCAAAGTTTCACCTTATTAGGACTGAGATAAGACCTGTTTGATCTTAAGGACAGCGTGAGTGACTTAATGAATTTTGATTAATAACAATATTCCTCAAGATAAGATAAATTGCTTTGCCAAGCTAACAATTTTAGGTTGTCAAAACGTTTGCCTAACGCTTCAATTAAGTAACAAAAACATTAAAAATTTTATTTTGAAAGTTCTAGGAACGTTCAGAATTGCCAGTTTTTTAGATGTTGTATTAATATTATTGCTTGGTTATAAGAATGTTATTCAAACATTTTTGAGTTCTGTAACATTACTAAAATGTACCCCAACTACTTAAGAATAACGTTTTTGATATAATATATAACGTTCTGCTAATGTTACTGCAAGAACCTTTTTGATAACTTTGAGAGAACTTTTTTAGAGAACATTAGCTAATATTCTGAGAACATTCCCTGTTGGCTGGTACTGGCTGGCCCTTCTGCAGATCTGTGAAAGGAAATGCCAAATAACACGTCAGAATTATATTATTTAGAGAGAATATAAAATTGCACATGCTAATGTGGAAGGTTTTCAGCCCAATTCAAACATATTAATATGAAATATTTATTTCAAAAAAACTTACAGACTGGTTACATTATACTGGTTACCATGCTTAAAATTGCATGGTGTTTATTTGTTTCAGAGCCGCAAAAGCTTTTTGGTCAATCGATTTTGTTTTTGCTGCTTCTGTTAGTGTGTTATAGAGGAATATAGGCTATGCATTTGTCTTAGATTCAAACTTTTATATAGGGATCATAAATTGGAAATAAAATGTGAAAGTTACTATTTTTTCTAAATATTATATATTTTTGGGGTTGTGGCACATACAGTACCACCTGAGGGCACCTCACATAGTACCACTAGACCATATTATTTCCTTTAATGAAACAGAAAATCATAACTACATAATTAGATTCATTTTCTAAATAAATTCTCTCTTGGGTCTTTTTTTTAACGTTTTTTCCATGATTCCCCAAAAACAACAACAACACAGTTGTTGCATTATAGAAGACAAGCCTGTTTTACACCCACAGCAGTAATTGTTTTTGTTTACAGTAAATCATATAATAATGATAATGTTGAGTGATTTCTAGTATAATATCAGTTAAAGGGATAGTTAAACAAAACATTTTCCATCATTCACTCAGCCTCATGTCATTCCAAACGTATATGCCTTTTTTTTCTGTGGAGCAGAATTTGAGAAAAGTCAGTGGTTTTGTGTCCATACAATGGAAGCCAATGGGTGCTGTTTGGTTACCAGAGTACTTCAAAATACCTTCTTCTGTGTTCCTCAGAAAGCAAAAAGGTCATACTGGTTTGGAATGACATGAGAGGTTTGGGTGAGTAAATGATGGAGAAATCTTCGTTTTGGGGTGAGCTATCCCTTTTAGAGAAACACATCTTTGATTTGGAGTTTATGATTTGGGCCTTTATGATGCTGCTGTGGACTCTGTCCTTGCAAAATTCATCTCTATTGATTTCTTTGTTTCATTAGTAAACGCTGCTGGATTAATTTTCTTATGGTCGTTGTCCCAGGCTGTACAGTAGTGACCATGTGCTCCTGTTTCTGCATGCATGGACAGTTTTTACTGTGCCCTGAGAGATCATCTCCGATCGTGCGTATGTTATGGCCTTTCACTGACTTATCTATATATTGAGCGTTTTTATGGAAAGATACAAGGTGTCTATTTTTGGCTGAAGTTGTTGTGTTTGTAAATTGCTCTCTGCACCATGTTTCTGCACTGTGGTGAAGCATTATAAAAATCGATCTTTTCCTGCTTTTTTCTTACGTGTGTGTAAATTCTCCTCATAGCCAGATATACAGTATTATACAGTTGGCAATAAGGAAATGGAAGTACTTTGAAGTCTATTTTTATATATACTGTCTCTGTTTGGATAAGAAATGTTTCCTACCCAGAACAGTTCAAATGAAAGAGGACAACAAATACTGTACGTTAACTCCATCATATATTTAATGTGCTCACCAATGGCCTTGTTGTAAGTTGTGAAACACTTCTGTAATGCCATAACGCAATGTTTAAAGTGGGGATGTGGCTTTTCAGATTAAATTATTGAATGCTGAAACGTCTAAATGTGTTCATGAAAGAAAAAGCACTTCAAGGTGCAACACAAAAGCAACCATTTTAGTTTCTTTGGTTATGTATAAACCAATGACACACATGCGTTGTACTCACCTGAAGGGCTTTCACGTTGCTCGATGGCTGTTTAGACATTCTGTGAGGTTATGCCAGGATCCTGCTGTAGAAAAGACAGGAAGACAGAATGCATCGATCAGATGGACACAATGAGCCTGTATGGATGTGAATACATGTATTTTTTTACTGACAGTGTGTATGTATGTTACAAAAAGGCCCAATAACAGAGCCGGGGAAAAACAGGTACCCGTGGATAATCTTTCTGTTGCTTAGTGACTCCCACAGTGAGGAGCAGGTAGTAACTGTTACACCTGAATCATTTATGTTAACCGGGAGAGAACAATACTGGGAAACAACACACACACACACACACACTGTCTATACAGTATATGGAACATAACATGGAATGTTTAAACACGGATAGCGAATCGGTTCTTTACCTCTTTTATAGGTCAGAAGGAGATTTAGTGAAGTTATATGTTTAATTCAAGAATCAACTTTGATGGGTCTTCTAAATCTCAGGAGGAATAAAAACAAATGGCACTGGAGTATAGAGCTATGAAGTTGTCGTGGATTTCATATACCAGATCAACTGGTCCTTGATCAGTTCATATTGAAATCATGTACAGTACTTCATATGAGTGCTTTCAAATTAGTTGCGTAATAGTGTGTATAAAGTCTATATAAAAACTATATACATAAGGTATAAAACCGGCAACTCTAAATTTGTTCCTTAGACAGTGTTTAAATATTGAAATTGATAAGGTCATAAATGTAACCGTAATGACATGCTGTTATCAGAAAGACTTATGATGTCACTCAGGTATGATGTCAGTAACAATTATTTTTAAAGGGGAAATGTCACTGAATAACAGAGTTGAGCAGAAAATGAAACCGCAACATTTACCAATTACTTAAGCAATTACAGTTACATAAATATATTAACAATTAAATAACAGTAATAAATGGGGAATGTTTCCTGACCCACACGTGGAACTATCTAGAAACTCACAGAGAAGACATTTACATATTTGGCAACGCAAACCAAACACAGAAATTAACATTTCACCTTTGCATTTACAACAGGAAAGGACTCTCTTAACAGTAAAAGTTCTTAGAAGGTTCTTCACAGCAATGCCGTAAGAGAACCATTTCCCCAAAGACCCATTCAGTCAAAGGTTCTTAAAAGAACCATTTCTTTCTTACCTTTTAATAGTCTAAAGAACCCTTTTCCACTACACAGAACCTTTTGTGAAACATAAATGTTCTGTGGATGTTTAAGGTTCTTTTTGGACCCATACAGCCAAAAATTGTTCTTCTATGGCGTTGTGAAGCACATTTTTAAGAGTGCAGAATTGTTGAATTGCTTCAAATTTGTATCATTGGTGAAAACAGTAAGATAAGTAAGACACCATGATACTGTAACACCAATATTTATATTAATACATTCAGGTTTTAATTATCTCTATGCTTTTTTCTTTTTTCTGTAAGAAACAGGCGTTGTTGGGACAGCAATGATCAGCCATGGAACTCATTGGGACGAGCTCACCTTAGCAACCGTAGCCAGGGATGTTGTTTGCCCGTAAACAGTTAGTATTTAAAGTGGCGTGGAGTCACTGCTGCCCAGCGAGGAGCTAAATTTACTTTTTAAAGAGAGCAGAGATTGTGGCAGCTGTCTGCGCTCATCTGCGCAGTCTACTCCAAAATACTGACCCTAACGTTATAAAAACAACCACCTTCCCTGCTAACAATTTTAAGTTGTCAGAACATTTCCCTAACATTTCCATTAAGTAGCAAAACATCAAAATGTCCAGTTTCTTAGATGATGTATCAGCATTATTGCTTAGTGTAATTTTTTAAAACGTTCCACTAACAATTTAATAACATTGTTTAGAACATGTTGTACAACATTAGCCAGTGACACCTAATATTACTGCAAGAATGTTTTTCGATAACTTTGAGAAAACTTTTAAAGAATGTTAGCCAGTGTTCTGAAAATGTTCCCTGTTAGCTGGGTTATACTATAAACAGATCACCATCGGTGCAAATCAGTGATAAACATTTACAATTAGGATAAACCTAAAACCAGGACCAAACCTGAGGCAAATACTGAAGTCTACACTACAATACAAGCCACGATGCAAATATAACCCAGTCTTATAAAACAAGACAAATCCAGTTATTTGGTTATATGTTAAATTCTTTCCTTTCCCACACCATTTGTGATAAACCTCATCAGATGTTACAATCTACCACTGAATATTGCATTCCTAAAAACTCCCACAATGCTTTTACAGGCATAATCTATTTGCATCAATTGCCAGCTATTACCAGAAACTCAGACCTTTCCAACCGGTCTGACATAACTGTCTCTTTTATTCAAAGTGATAGGAAATGTATCTGACACAACTGTTTCTGTTGATATCTAACAAACGTGCCCTTCCAAATGATAACGAATGAAACGAACAGCATAAAGACTCATAAAAAGTTTTTTGCTGTGAATCTACAGTATGTTCAGATACAATCTGATGCTCCTGCAGTAAAACCGCAAGATAAACAAAAAAAGTATCATTTACATGTTTCATCACATGCCTCATGTAAAGACCGTTCTGAATACCTCTGCCAACATTATTTTATGAGCCTTTGCATACTGTACTCATAAATCACTCTTTTATGAAATTATGAATAAGTTGGTGCACTTTTAGAGGAAGAAGAAAAGGGGAAGCAATTTCTGAAGAATTTTGAAAATTAAAGAGAATTAACATTTTCAAGCTATTGGTTTCCTTTGGGTTTTTAAAATGGCCGTTTTTAATTTATGACCAAAACAAGGTTTGTTGTTAACATTACTTTAGAAAACTTCACCTTTTTGTTCTACAACATAAATTACAGAGTCAATGCCCTAAATGTACATTTTTAAGCTTCTGTAGTTAAAAACACAAGTTGCTAACAAGTCACTAAAAAACTACAGCAACCACAAAGGTTTATGTTTGTATGCTTGATGACTCTGACAACAGTTGTAGTCCTTACATGGCAACATGTTAGCATTCATTAAACTACTTGTTTTAAAGGAAAAACACTAAACCTTTAAAATTAACATCTGAAGTATGACTGTATGAAAACGTGAAAGTCTGTTTATGTAATGTTAACCATATCAAATTGTGAAAAATGTATACCTAAATTATGAAAACGTACAAGTATTGGTCGTGGATATTGCTTATTATTTCATTGCTTAACTAATATTTGTGAATTAAGCCTTATTTATTTATCTACTTATGTCGATTTTTCAGTCTAGTTTTAACTGTTCTGATTGATGGGCATTTTTAATAACCTGATGTAATCATACCATAAATCTTTCTAATATCCCTGAAAAAAACACGGCCCATCTCCATTATCTGCTGTGAGCTTTACACACACATATCTCACGTGAACTCACACATGCTCTCTCTGCCCTCCAAAGTTGCATACCTGCTGCTGTAACAGTAAGTGGCCGTCGTCCTCTATGACAATAAAAATGCCAATCTCTCTCTCCTGTCCTCTGGTTGTTTTTCTCTTTTTTGACCAAAGCAATCTGGACTTTTGTGGTTCGGTTCTGGTTCAACTCTCTCTCTCTCTCTCTCTTCTCTCTCTCTCTCTCTCTCTCTCTCTCTCTCTCTCTCTGAGCAGGGGATTCTGCTCATATCTGGCATTTGTTCACACTATAAATAGTAGTGTGATACACAGAGGGGACCTGCTTTCTGTCTGTCCTGCCCATTCACTTCACTGACAGCCTTTTATGTATGTGTGTATATATATGATCCACACACACATAATAGCTGTTTCCAAAACATATGCACAACAGCCCTTCGAGACCCTATGCAAAACTGTCACCATATACACACACATTAAGGTCCAAAAGTCTGAGACTGTATTGAAGTTCTGGGATACAGAATTTAAACCTGCAAATAAACAAAAAGTTTACATTTTTGAAAAAAGAAGTTCAGCCAAGAACTCTTTGTAAAACAAATAAGAAATATTTAAGATTCTGCTTTTCTTGATCATTAATCAAATCTAAACAAATTTGTGACATTGAGCACATTAGCACATTTGTGCACAAGGTCAGATTTCTTTGCATTTTATTGAAGCTCCCAAGATGTTTTTTGGATATACTCGAATAAAACTGGAAAAACATTTTTCAAATATGTAGGAGAATTGCATTATTAGCATTGATCCCCCCAACTTCTACTTTAATTTTTATGCTAATATTAAATTGAATAAAAAAGTAAAACGGGCGCATTTAACTAGCGGTCTCTGAATCTGGACCCTCTCTGTACAGTACCCCCCAGAACTGGTCATTGTTAACTGATGCGTTTAAAGCAGCGTATACACATCTGCAAAAAACATGCATTACTCATCACTGCATTCTCATATCTAAAACTCAACAGCATCACTTTACAATTGCATTTTTGAAGCATGTGCAGTATGTGCATATGCATGCATGTATAAATGTGTGCTAAGTGGGTATATTTAGAAGGCTATAGCCTAGATCAAAATGTTCTGAAGAAATTAGAGCAGTACCTAAACAGCATCATCACACAGCATGTATTCTATAGATGAAGATGAATGCGCAAGAGAGATGAAAGAGTATATGAATACACTATGACCCTTCCATGACCCAGGACTCACTGTACACTGATATCATGACCTCAGCATGTTCCTACCTGTTCAGCTGCCAGCGTGAGGTCCACACCCCCTCGCTGCTTTGTGTTCTACTATGATGGCCAATATAAATCCCCTGCCTGTTCTCTGTGAGGTCCTCTTCTTCTCTCTTCCAGAGAATCACAGAGCGACAATACTTATTAAGATCATGACCTAATTTAGGCGCTGGCATGTGGAAACCAGGGAGTCATCTCATTGGTCCATGGTTTGACATGACGACCTTTTCCCTGTGGTATTAGCCCTGCCAGGCTAAAGGAATTTCAGAGCCTGAACTGGGCTCATTTTGAGTGACAACTGGACAGGTGTAAACAAACCATGTCACAGTACAGACTGCCATGTCAACTTAAAACATAATTTTTTTGATTATTTGGTAGCCCACGCTGGTTCATTCTGAATATAGTTTATGCTGCTTTGATGCTAGTCTAGCTAATGGACCAGCATAGTTTAATTAATTCTGGTTAACCATGAAAAGCCTGCTGGTTAAGCTGGTTAAGAGACCAGGTATATGTACATCAGCACACCACCATACAAAACATAATGTATGCTCACGGACCGATACAATATACACTATTAAGTCCTTTGGATAAAAAACAAATGCAAAAAAACCCATTATTGTTTAGACAGATTATTAGAATACTATTGTATTAAGCTTGAAGTACTACGCTAACAGAAACATTTACAGGGTTAAGCATGGACAATCAGTCATGCAACAGAGAAAAGTTTTCTATCCTTACCTGGACGTGCCACTAGGTGTGTGTCTCTGCTCCTCAGTATCTTCACTGCCGTGTACTGAAGCTCTACTGGAACTCACAGCTGATGGTGCAGGTGTCCACTACAGACATCAGAGCTATGCAAATCCTCACCTGCATGCTCCTCCCCCCAACCATCATCACATTCCTTTTGTTCTGCTTCTTTGGACTTATATGATAAATGAAACAAGCTTTATTGGTTCACTTGGAATCAAAACATGGGCCCACTGTATTTTTTTTTAATTCTGTCATTTACAGAATCACTAACATTATCCTTTCTCATGTTCCACATAAGAAGAAAGTCATATGGGTTTTGAACAACATGAGGGCAAGAAAGTGATTACAGTTTTAAATGAAATATCTCTTTATGTATAAAATGGGTATAACAACTGAGCGTGCATATCCTTGTATAATCTGACTTGAAAGAGGGAAATTGGAAAATGCAGAGAAAATCCAATGCAAATAACACTGAATTTTATTATCACTCTGAGTGACATATTAAAATGAACAGCACAAAGTGTTTTTAAACATATGTTGTCTGTTTTACATTAATCCTGTTTGGGCACACAGCATTATGAAGCTGGCCACGTCCATGCTTGTGTATTTAAAAGACATGTAAAAATTGTTGTTTATCTACACCACCGACCTCGGATAACTAATCATTAAATTAAAATTCATTTAGAGCCCTGAGGGTTTGTAGCCTACACTCGTCTCTTTGCATGCAGACGTCCACCCAGAAAGGTTTGTTTCTCTTGTGGAAATGTAATGTTTGTAGCTTATCACTGAGCTTCATGTTTAATTATTATAGCTGAATCCGTCATTCGCTTACATGAGCTTTAAAGTCATGACACTGTTTCCACAGCAGTTCTTCAAAGGCCTTTACTGACACAACAAGCAGCTTTCTGGTTGAATGCTTTAATTTGCTTAATGGTCAACAACAGGCCCTGATACAGCTTTGCTAAAGATAAGGAAGGCAATTTTGGAGAGGTTAGCAATAGAAACTCTCCGATCTCCAAAGGCCATGCCTCCTTTAATAGTGCACCGAGGTATGCAAATACAGCGCCTGACAGGCAAGCAGCACAACCTATCATTGCAGTCGGACCGAATGCAATGAACGGATGAACATATCTAATAGATAAAGATATATATTTAGACCATTTTACTTAGTGATCGCTATCAGGATGTGAAGAGACTTTCAGCCAGCATAACAAAAACATGTTTCAGGTTACACTTAATGAAAATTCAACTCAATTGACAATTCAATGCAAAATCAGACAGAGAAAATCAGACGATCTGGTGTTTCCACCAATGCAAACGACAGCACATGAAATTTCACACGTTTCATTGAGAAACAACGCGGACGGGCGATCGATTGCTCCGTGACGCTGATCTACTACACGGCCTGACTCCAGTAAACGATCTGACTCGACTTACTCGACTGCGCTTGTCAAACGCGGAAGTGACGCTGTTTTGTTTACGCTGGAGATCTGGCGACGATAGAAAATTGTATGCCGGTCATTTGACATTTTAATCGGTCACTTTTGGAGACGGTGTGCCATGATCCCCATAGCGGTGGTGGTGTGTGTGATGGGCGGCTGGTGTACCGTGTATCTGACGGACACCCTACTGCGGGTAGGCGGATCACATCTGCAACCCGTTACATATGAGTGTACAGTACCACCAAACATGAAACTGCAACTAAACATGCTTTTATTAAGGGCTTCAGTATACACTGTGCTACTGAATGAGTGTTATATTTATGTGATATATTATATATATATTAATCAAGATGCAATCTGATGATCAATCTTAATGTTCAAGTAACAGATCAGGGTTCAACACCATCGCCTTACCTTTCAAACTTGAATATCATACAGGAAATATGCATACGTACAAAAATAATAAATAATAATAATACTAGCTAGACCATTAGTGACAATGCAGTAAAACAAAGTGACAAGTTGCAAAATTGGTATACTGTTATAGAAGTGAACAGTATCATTGTTGCACATTACTTTATGTTAAACAATCTTATGGCAGTAGTCCTAAATCTTGTAATGAGATTAGTAACTTTAGTTAAACTTGTCATTAAAAGATTCTGAAACTATACTTAAAGTCTTTGAGGGACATCCCATAATTTCTCATGTAGTTCTGTGCCCTGTCCTGACTCTCTGTGTTTGCCCTGCAGTCGTCCAGTTCACTGAAGATCCGATATGAATCGTGGTTGTCCTCGAATGGATTCACTCTCTCCCCCTTCCACATCAAATGGCACACAAACATCTTCAACCGTCTGTTTGCCAGATGCGCACATCTTAATCCTCGCTTTCTGTACATCTGGTATGAAAACCATTACTGTTCTCAGATCAGTTACTTTGCGTGTTGAATGAATGTTTGTCATTTTTAAGGTTCGGAATGCAAGAAGTGGGAATCAAACCTTCTAACAGGTCGCTGATATGAGTCTTCATCTTCTAAACTAAACGTCATTTCTAAATTAAATTTCATTTTCTATTGTCCCTCCTCCTGTTTTCATCAGTGTTGCTATATGAAATCCAGTTTTTATTTCTGTGAGGAGAGAAGGCTTCATTACAATATCATTAAAATATTTATAAGCTGCTTATGTTGAGAGCAGTGGTTACAGCAAAGCATTATGGGAAACTGCCACATGCATACACATAATCTCTCTCTTTCTGTCTCTTTCTCTCTCTATGTCATATCCATCTTACAATATTTGTTGTCATGGAAAGCTACAGAGCTTTACATTGGCTGACATGTTCATCAAAGCACTCAACAAAACAAATGCAGTCATCATGGACAGATGTGTCTAAATCACTAGTGCTGTACTGTTCCAGGTTCAGTGCTGGTATGGTGTTTGGGGTTCTGGCGATGTTTGGCTCTGTGTTTTTGCTGAGCAAAACTCTGCTGCAGACACTGAGGCAGATGATGGCAGAAACACCAGAGGGATCTCATGAGCAGGTCTTGCAGGTGGTGGTGAGTACAGGATGTCCAGTATCGTAATTTTGATCTACTGATATGCTTTATTGTTATGGTTATTCCATAACAAGTTATAGCATTGGTTATTCCAAGCTTTGTTTTGTCTCTCAGGTGCCTGGTGTGAACCTGCCGGTCAGTCAGCTGGCCTATTTTTTCATTGCTATCTTGGTCAGTGGTGTCATACATGAGTTTGGCCATGGGGTGGCAGCACTGAGGTAAACTGCTGATTCTAAAGACTTGTAATTTCACCAATATTATTAAAATTTAAACTATGGTATGGGTTGATTCATTGTTCATTTAAGCAAAGCAATGAGCAGAAGTGTTTACACTCATTTGGGAGAAATAAACCGATGAATGGTTTGTCCCACGCTTCACTGGGAAAGGACCAACAAGATAATTGAGCAACAATCTCCTGTTTAACAATCACAAACATAAATGCTACAGATATTTTGTTTGTAAAATGCATTTTGTTCCAGAGCATCACTGAAGTCTACTTTTGCATAATTTGTGTGGAAAAACGTATGTGTAACCTTCTTAAGTTTTCTGAAGTTTGCATGCATGTGTGTGAGTGAGTGAGTAAGTGTTGATTGTTTTTGGAAATTTTGGGAAGGGCCTTTTCATCACAAACCCAAATCTCACCCCATTTGCCTTGTAAAACATTTCTTATTTGTGTATGATGAAAGTCGAAATATCCAGGACTTGGGCTATGATAATGTCCGTCACACTTGAAAGTCATTTAAACACAGGCTCTGTGTTTTGTTGTGACTGTGTTTGTTTTAGTTTTACATGAGGTGTAAATGTTTGTTTTTTGCTGTCTTGTCAGAGAGCAGGTGAGACTGAATGGTTTCGGCATGTTTATGTTCGTGATTTACCCTGGTGCATTTGTGGATCTTTTCACCACACATCTGAACCTCATCTCTCCGGTCCAGCAGCTGAGAATATTCTGCGCAGGTGAAACTTTACAGACGTTTTTCCATGTAGAGTTACATCAAGCTGTCATGCACCTCATAAAACCAACAGGTGGCAGCACACTGTATTATGAAACAAATTGTTTGTGTTACTGTGTGATGTATCTAGCTTAATTTACATAAACATTAAAATCAAGGGCTGTCAGTCGATTAAGCTATTTAATCAAATTAATTACAGTCAATAAATGTATATTTGTAGAGAAAGACCCTCAAATTAAGTTTATTAAAATACAGTATTGTGGCAGGTGATTGAACAGACATTGCAAAAAGTGGCTTTAGAGCTACAGTGTTTATTTCCATATGACTGAACGTAATCCTATCACTGGCCTACAGACCTAAGCAATCCATTCTCTTCACCCAAAGCAACAAGAAATAGTTCATCCAAAAATAAAAAGATCATATCATTTACTCACCCTCAAGCCATTGTAGGTGTATATGACTTTCTTCTTTTAACCGAACACAATCTGAGTTACGTTAAATATCCTGACTCTTTCCAGCTTTATAATGGCAGTGAATAGTGTCCGAGATTTTGAGACTCAAAAAGCGCATTCATCATGAAAGTAATCCACACTTAAGTGGGTTAATAAATATCGTCTGACCTGAAACTATGTTTTTGAAAAAAAAGATTAATATGTGTGGCAGTCGATATGTTGCATTTGAATGTTTGAAAGAAGAACGTTATATACACCTAGCATGCCTTAAGGGTGAGTAATATATGGGTTAATTTTCATTTCTCTGTGAACTTTTCCTTTAACCTAATTGAAGCGAAATGAAAAACTGTCTAACATATTCCTCCTACCTTATGCATCTTTGTTTAGGTGTGTGGCACAACTTTATGCTGTGCATTGTGGCTATCAGCTTTCTGTTTCTGCTGCCCGTCTTCCTGTTTCCCTTCTACTACACGGGTGCAGGCGCGCTGGTCACGGAGGTGGTGGAGGTCAGGACACCTTCAGTCTATAACCCAGGAACACTGTTTTAAATGATAATATGCTTTAGGTTCGAGATCACCTTTTTGGCTTCTGTCTCTTGCTGTAGGGCTCTCCCTCGAGTGGACCTCGTGGGCTGTTTTTAGGAGATCTGGTGACCCAGCTGGAGGACTGTACTGTTAGAGGAGTGCAAGACTGGCACAACTGTGTTCAACATCTGTCCCATAATCCACAGGTGGGCTACTGCGTCCACACGGCCAAGCTTCAGCTGAGCAGGACGACAGGGAGAGGTACTGACCTCTGACCTACACAAATAACAATAATTTAGCTTGAGTTTAATATGTAAGTGGTGATGTACAGTCAGGGTATTTTGGTCTTTTATAACCTAAATGGGGTTATGGGGATAAGGTACAAGAGGCTGTACTATATTATAAATATAGTCACAGCTGAGGGGCTTTCCCAGCTAATGGTTTTAGGTTGTAAGAATGTGTTCTTAACGTTTCCATTAGAAAAAAAAACCTTAAAAATGTTACTTTAAAAGTTCTAGAAACGTTCAGTTTTTTAGACATCTTGTTATTTCTTGGTTATAAGAATGTTATTGAAATATTTTTTAATTGTGTAACTTTTTTAAATGTTCTGCCAACAACTTCCGAATAACATGTTTTTCCTTTTTTTAACCAATGTTACTACAAGAATGTTTTGATAACGTTGAGAAAACTTTTAGAGAACATTTGCCAACATTCTGAGTGTTCTCTGTTAGCTGGGTATTTAGACATGACTGAAACCAGTGACATTAAACTAGCACAGCTAGTATAGCTAAGTATAGCTTAGCTGTAATTATGCAAAACAAATTACATGATAGAACGTGACCAATCACAATCAGACCCTCCAGAGCACTGTGTAGTAAACTAGATTAATAGTCACACAATGGTGTTTGGCCACAGATTTGAAAACGTGATTTTTACGATTCTTTTTGATGATTCTTTTTGATGATTAATATTGATTTTATTCTTCCACACAGCATACAGGAGACTGGATGGCACTATGGAGTGCTGTGGAAATAACAGTATGTCCGATCTTTGCTTCACTTACAGCAATAATGTGGAAAGCAAACTGGTAAGACAGCACATGGACGCACACGATACACCTGCGTCTAAGACCTGTGTTCATTTTTACAAAAGCTTGAAAAACCGACTGCTGTAAAACTGACAGTATGTCGATATTGAAAATAAACGTGATTCTAGTGTCAGTTATCGACATCTCATTGATAAACAGGGAACAGTTTCTCAGTGAAAATAAAACGCTTTATTTAAATGTTATTTGCATAATTATTGAAAAGATTAATCATTTCTGAAATAAGTAAACTATGAACATCATCCCACAATGGTATGATTTATTCTGAATGATTTATTCTGAATTTTTTGTGTGTTAAGAAGGGAATACAGTATTTCCCTTTTTACAGCCAAACTGTTTTTTAAAATCTTAATTTTTGTCTTTTTTCTACTTTTCCCTGTACACTAGTTCGCCTGCCTGCCAGTCAGAAAAACCATCGAAGCGAGTCGCACATGTCATACCAACACAGACTGTCAAACAGACTTCATCCCCAGCTTGTGTTTAATCCCGTCTCTGGAGAACCAAACCAGACTGGTCCGGGTCAAACATCCTCCCCAGTCAGACATGCTGTTTGTCGGCTACCCTTCCCACCTACAGTACTCAGGTCAGGCAGATGGCTAATTTGTTTATTGGTTTCATTTGACAGATTAAGATGTGACTTGGGCCAGAAAATTTGTTTATGTTGATGTTTAGAAGGTTTCTTGTTGAAACCCTGAATAGAGTAAAGGTCCTGAGCAGTCTAGTGTTGTCTGGTCTAGTCTAGTCTAGTCTAGTCTAGCCAGTTGCAAGCAAAACATCCTGCATATTATACCTTATGATACTTTCTTTGTACTTTCAGTGAGTCTGACCAACTTTGTTCCTCGCTTGGGTTTTCTCCACCCAGACCTTCCCGTTATGCTGGAGACTTTTTGCAAGTATCCTTTTCACAAAACGAAATTTGCAGTGGCTCATTAAAACCTGTGTCGACACGTTTCCTGCCGAAACAGAAAGCTGTGGCTGGACATATTGAAGGATTTGTTGCATTGATTTACGATAGGCTGATGAACTTGATGTTTTATGCCTTAACCTTTTGTGTGCTCAGATATCTGATATCATTATCAGGGGCTCTGGCGGTAGTAAACGCTGTTCCGTGCTTTGCGCTGGACGGCCAGTGGATTCTGACTGCGTTTTTGGAGGCCACGCTGAGTGCCATGATCCCAGAGCGGAACAACCGAGAGCTGATTGGCTTCTTTTTTCTGCTGGGGGGCAGTGCTCTGCTGGCAGCCAATGTGGCTTTGGGCCTATGGATGGTCACGGCACGGTAACGGACAGCTGTCTCCTCCAATCAGATTGCTTGGGGGAAATGTTTACAGAAGAACCTACTTGAACTGAATGGACTGGGTGTGTCTCACCATAACTGGTTGATAGTAATTGTCAAGTTTCCCTCCAGCCCATGAGAAGGCGTCAGAGGGGTAAAGTGCTGCTGTGTTCTTAGGTCTAGATTGCCCGTCTAGAAACAAGCAGTGAAAGTTTTGAAGCTGCATGTTTTTACACCGTGACCTCAGGACAGCACCAATAGTGCCCTCATTGATACATACGCACACATTCAGCACAATGTGTTAAAAGTCTGTCTAGTTCATCGTGTAAAACCACCAATGACATGCTGTTAACATCAAAACAGAGGCTTTTTAGCAATGTTCTGTCCCTATAGGGCTTTCTTTTGTCTTCCTGAAGTATGAAGACACACAGAGGATGTGAAGTTTTACTTCAAACTTCTGTTCTCCACCATCTCTTGTTTTGTTTTCTCTGTACACCACCTCAAACCCAAACATTTCCCTTTGCAATACATAAGGAAAGCAGTTCAAAAGACTTTTTAGGCCGCAGGAGGGAAATTTGTTTTTTAAAGCAGCTAGGTTTTGGTTAAAAACTAAGAAAAATGAGCAAGAAAAATTGCCTAAAAATGCAATCTGCTATGAAAACAGTACACATCAGTGCACAAAACATACGTTTGTAAATATACTGCACAAAAACATGGTATTGCAGTATTGTAGACAGTGCAGAGTGGCTTGGTTTCGTAGTGGGAATTTGAAAAGCTTCTGGTTAATTTTAAGCAGAGTTTGCACTTTGCATTACTGTGGACTCTGGCAGTATTCCCTCAGATGCCATGGGAAGAGAAACCTGTCATATAACAGTCTTCAAAACATGCAGTAACGTCTCAATTACAGCAGATGGTGAAGCGTTCATAATATGTATGTTTTCATTTCAAGTGTATGCTGTGAATATTTAAGGAAGCAAATTTTCCATCTTAAATATCAACACTGCTGCGTTGATATTCAAGCTTGAATTCCCCCAACAGCAATTACCTAAACTTCCATTATGCCACAGCACTAAACTGGGGTTTATTTGTTGGTTATTGTATGTTTTTAACATACTCGGATCTCCTTTATCTTCATTTGTTACTTTCAGTGTCCTTCCTGAGCTATTGTACATAAAGTTTATAAAAGCAATTTGCTTAAAACTGTGTCATTGGTTTATTTATTTGGAGATCAGACCCGAATGTAGCTGTACGCCGTGTGTGTGTGTGTCATTATAGTCATTACAAGACATTACAGTTAGTAAGTGGATTTTCATCAGTGTGCTATTGGTTTCTGACTCTGAGCTGTACCCAGACCTGAAGATCTCCTTCTCGGAGCAGGTGATGGTATGTACCTCTCAGGTAAGACCTCTTCAAAACCATCAACGCCACTGAAACCAGGTACCCATCCAGAGCCCAATAAAACCTCCGTCAGGGCCCTGAGGGTCCGCCTCTGTTTGTCTGGACACTGTCAGCAGGGTATGCGTCTCTTTGTTTTTGTGTGTGTACCCTGTTAACAGCTAATTGCCTGCTGTGTCTCAAAATGACTCTGAGATTCATTTAGGTACCTGCTGTCCCTTCCCTCCAGCCTTTAGTACATATGTTGTTATATCTCATCTACGCCACTTTTAAATAACTTATATATAAAGTTATTTACATATCCATAAGTATTTATATAGTCTATGCATTTTTTAATATAATCAGTCATATTTGTGTAGTTAATGGTTTATTCTTTGGCTCATGTGTTCACATGGTTTTAGATGGTGTTTGCCTCCATCTAGTGGCACTCATCACAAAGTATAAACAGTAAATGGTATTAAACTTGTTTTATAAATGGTATAAAAATCACATTTTACTGAACACTGTGAGATGATGATACATTTAATGCTTTTCTGGCCAATGTATTTTAACCTTTCAGATGGCAGAATTCATTGATGGTATCCGGTGGGCGTTTATGGACAAGCTGGAAAAAGAGAACGACTGGATGGATGAAAAAACAAAAAAAAGCAATAGAGAAGTGCAGTTTTTTAAACATTTTATTAACGTTATTCACACTAATATTGCTGAATTGAGATGTATCCCATATCTGTACAGGTCTGGAATTTGTTTTTTTGTAAATATACATGTTTAATTTCAAGGTTCAATGTAATTCCTACAGGCCAGAAGCAGCACAAGATCAGATCCAGAGTGAAGCTCACAGTCTTCCTAAATACAGGTACAATATACACATATACATAATGCTCATTTTCATCTTTATTACATCATCTCCATCACTGTCACTCACTTTTTCCTTGTTACTATGGTGAAGAGTTGTCAGGGAGACGAGCAACTACAAGGAGTTAAGGAAAGCTTTTAACTGTCCTGAGACGTCAGCCCTGATCTGATCCCTAATCTGATCCCTAATCACTGGTTTCTATAGAAAAACAGAGGTTACTAACACTGAACTGATCACAGCACAGGCCCTTGTTGTCCTTGTTGTTAATAAAACTTTTTTTTAAGCTGTATTATTTAATGTTATTTCATTTCATTGAGATTGAATTTTGTTAATGGTCTCTGTGGTGTTGTTTTTAGAGAAACAATTTCATATGTTTTACACTGTAAAGTGTGACAGAAATGCATAGATAGTCTGCCATTGGTCAATCAGAGTGATTGTCCCGTCCCAAACTCACTTGTTGAGCCAGTGTTGCTTTGCTGTAAACAGAGCTACAGTGTTTACACTTTTCCAGATATCCAGTCTAAAGAAAGCTCACTTCGACTGTCATTGCATATTAAAGATCCCATGAAATCATTTGATGAGAGCAGTTTCTCTTGTTTTTTTCCAGTTTTTTTTTTCAGTTTTCTTTCCTTGTTTCCATTATAAAAGGAAGTTTGGGTGCTATTTGTTCTTATTTGGTCTTTAGGAGTTAATCAGGCATATGGCCTCAAATCAAACTAACATAGACTCAAAGTAATAAATAGCCATTTTATATCCTAATTAATACAGCAAAATAATCCTTTTGAAACGCTATGTGCGTTCGTTATTGTATGTGTGTGTTTTTTAAAAAGAGAAAATTAATTATTTAACATTTCAGATCCTAAGAAAGCAATAAAAAGGTTATTACATTACAGTTTTTACATGTCTAATCAGAGAAATATTTGAATGCACTCTAGCCCAACAAGAAGAAAATGTAGAGAATTAAACCAGCCCTGCTAGACATAAACTCTCACCCCAGATTATCTTCCAAGCATGAACAAAGACACACACAGCAGCGGTCCAATAACGCAGACAAGGCGAGAGAACCTAAATCAATTTCTTTGACCTCCATTTAAGCGAGAATAATAGGATGTCTTGTGGGGACAAAACTGTGAAAACACAATTTCATTGATTGGAGAGCTAAAAAAGGACACGTCTAAAAATAACCCAGAGTTCCTGAGGAGATGCATCAGTCGGGCTGCGTGTAGTAGCTGTCATTCTGAAGCATGAGAGGAGCAGAGAGACAGCATGTAATGGGTTTAAATACCCAGAGGCCAAATCTTCACTCTGGCTGGAGGGAAATGAATTTGAAAGACAGAGTTTTGTAGAATAGCGCCAAAGGCGTTCAGTTCATCTACTGAAGCACAAGGCTTATCAATCAGACCTTCCCCTTGAGCCCACAAATGCAACCAGAAATACAAAACATGAAAAACTTTCAGTACTTGGAGCTGCCACATTATGAGTGAAAAATAAAAACACACCCTGGACTGCCTTTTCTTTGCACGCAGGTAGACAACAGTGGCCTGCAGTGTCATAAGCAATACTTAATCTAACACTTTTTTAATTTATATATAAACATAATGCATGCAGATTCTTGTGGAGTTCTTGAACTATTCCTTTTAAAGAAATGATCGGTCACAACATTTAATAATATGCACTTTCCATTATGCATTTTCCTTAAATGTCATTTAAACTACCCATCAGTTAGCCAGCATCCAACATCCAAACCCATCCATTACCTATCAAAACAAAAACCCATCAAATACTTCAAACCCATCAAATCATCAAACATCTAATCTGAAAGAAAATTGCATGCACTCAGTTGAGTCATGGTTTTCTAAGCTCACACATTTGTTATAATGGTCAAGAAGGACAGAATGTGAAAGACACACCACATTTAGCAGGATATTTATGCGTGCATGTGCGTGCTTATTCTGCGAAGGCATGAAAGCAGGTTTGTGATCAGTAAAAGCCTAAGAAAACCTCTTCACTTCTTAATTAACGGTTCACCATCCTTTCTCTTTTCTTTCTGAGACAAGTAAAATAGTCTAATTATATGACTTTATGTATATGGTTCCTATGGTAACACAGGGCCCCATGAATACATCTTTAACCACTTGAGATTTGCAGAGGGGCCACATGGAGCTGGAAAAGCGCATTACTAGTGCATGCTGGAGAGACGAAGGCACGTCTTTACCGCAGTCAATGCGATCACAAGCCCTATTGATATATGACTCCCCATAATGCACTACGACTGATGACTTGAGCTAATAGGGAAGCAGAGCGAGCCAAGAGTCAAAACAGCCATGACCGGTCCGGTGGTTAAATAGGCCCGTAAATCTTTAACACACACACACACACACACACACGGTCTATTAAAAGACAAATTTATTAACTCATCCTTTATCTTCTTGTCTTAGTATCACTGCCAGTCAATTACAATTGCTGGTTTTCTATATGAAAGAGATAGAAAGGGTTCACACAGTTCAGTGTTGTTCATAGTTTGGCCACTAGAGGGCGTTTGAAACGCCTCGCATTGTCACCAATATCTAAAATAAGACACGACGTTACATTAAATTGTTTTTTTGCAGCTTTGTATAAATAGTGCAGGTAGCTTAAATAAATAAAACATAATTATTCGTCATCTTTTTATTCTTCGTATCTCATCTGGACCTTTGCGTCACGTTTTCCGCAAGCTAGCGAGCGTTTTATATTTACTATGTTTTTTATTTGATATTTATGTAAGTGCACCGTATTGTTTGCGAATAAAATGAAACAAATCTGAATAAAATGCACACCGTGTTCAGGGCTTTGAAGGCGTGCCGTGTTTTGCTGTTTGTTTTGTAACCTGAACGCTTTCAATCCATTTCTACGGAAGCCGAGCGGCGCGCTGAAGAGGTGCATTGTGGGATTGACCGCGACGCGGAGACGCAGGGCGCACGGGCGTCGCGGGCGTCGCGGGCGTCGTGCGGTGCAGGGTCACGGTAAGAGCTTCTGCAAGCGTTTACACAAAGCTGGATGAACTTTTCCAACAACATCCTGGACATCTTCTGGACCATCTTCTGATGCTTAAATGATGCAGCGCTCACTGAATCAACGCTTTATGAATAGATCATTTATAGCAAGAAAGATGAACTGAATGAATAAATGCGCGGATAAAAAGCACAAACTGGAGAGATCGTGCCAAATGTAACCCCTGCTTTCATTCATGCAAAAAGGAAGCTGACACATTATGAAATTCGTGCACATTTTTCACTTGTTGATAACACAATTTATAATGAAGAAAGAATAAACCAAATATAAATTGAATAGAAAAATCCAAATTGAAGTGTTTACACTGGTCTTTTGAATACCACTGTATGCTTGTATGCATTCATCCATTCATCCATTGCTTTCATTCATGCAAAAAGGATGCTGACACATTATGAAATTCGTGCACATTTTTCACTTTCTCAAATTATTGTTGATAACACAATTTATAATGAAGAAAGAATAAACAAAAAATGAATTGAAATCCAAATTGAAGTGTTTACACTGGTCTTTTAAATACAACTGTATGCTTGTATGCATTCATCCATTCATCCAATGCATTCATCCATGCAAAAAGGATGCTGACACATTATGAAATTCGTGCACATTTTTCACATTCTCAAATTATTGTTGATAACAATTTATAATGATAAAACAATAAACAAAAAATAAATTGAATAAAAAAATCCAAATTGAAGTGTTTACACTTTAAATACCACTGTATGCTTGTATGCATTCATCCATTCATTAATATATACAACTGAAGGCTTTAATCTAAATAAATGGGAGACGTTACCTGAATAGCTTTAACTGTAAGCGATAAACAGTAGCCATTAGCAAAATGGTCATCGTGCTGTCAATTGACATTTAAATAGTGGCAGAAAATGATATCCATCTCAGGTGATCCAGGTTATGAATCATAGAACAGCAGGAATTTAAGACAGAAGACATGACTGAAGCAACATGTGATCCTGCAGTTTATCTGCCTGCAGTTTCTCTAGATATAATTTTCCATCAGTGCCTATTAAAGTGTAGGCGAGAGATCCGGTGTTAAGATGTTATCAGGTATGGAAGAGCTAAACTCGGAGAATGGACAAATTATTTATTGATGTGTGCAGTTAAGATGCAGCAGAAGAATGCAGGAGCCAAGCAGGTTTTAAAGAACATTCTTTGAGAGCAAATCTTTCTAGAAAACTCAAGATGCTATTTCATCCTAACAAAACTGTTAATCAATTATGCATTTATCAATATATGAGTGCAGGCGAATTTAGCTGGTGAAGTCGAGGTATGAAACAAAAGTGCCTTTTCATTTAAGAACGTCTTCTAAGGAGTTTTTGCTCTAGCATTTGAGATTTCTCTCTAAATCCACCAAAATCTGAAAGGAACAAAAATATGAGGAACGAAAATATGAATGATTTCTGGGAATTACTTCTGCTGGTTTTCAGTGTGACTGTGGAGTAACGTTCTACTTCATTCTAACATCTAACAGTCTGTGGATGGAAAATTGGAAGTCAGAGGGAGGGAATGATTATGGAGTTAATCAGAGTAACAGGCAGGAGCTGTCGGACAGGTACCGACGTGAGTGATCATAAGTATGATTTATGACCAGCAATCCTGAAGGAGTAAATTATTGCCTCCCCCCTTTAAAGAAATGCCATCTGGAGTTGGCCATGCTTAAATTACATTTGATTGACTTGGGTTTATGGTTAAATGCACACACATACTGTATGTTACTGTATCTTGAATATCATGGTTCATAGTGTTGTTTGGCAGGCAGAGTTTGTTTTGTGCAAAATTGTATGAATTCATTACACAGTTTTGCCACTTTTGTGTGTGAATTTTAGCACAAAACCCTTTGTTTTATTCAGGAAGCATCTGTAATTCAGTTTTAACCAGTTTCTACAGTAGCTGTGCGGGTATAGCTTAACTGTAAGTTAAGCGCTTGACATTTTTTTGATGTAAATACTTTTTACATTGCTCATTATTAAATGTCAGCGGTATTTGTGTGGCAGAATATTGCAATTATACCATGTTTAAAAGAGATATTTGTGTGCATTTTCTAGTAAAAATGACAGCAGTGCAGCGATTGAGCAAAAGATGGAAAAGAGCTTTAGCTCAATGTGAAAACCAGGACTAAACCCATTAACATGCAACATGAACGATGAGGGTTAATACCATCTGCCAAAGACGCTGAACGGTGCTAGCAAATTCACTCTTAACCTGTAACTCTCTCTCTGTCTATCTCTCTACCTTCAGATTTGAGCGGTGTGCCATTCAACAGGATAACTTGGATCAGTCAATGACAAGAACATCGCCTCAGGGTCTGGCGGACGGAACCGTCACACACCGTTGTGACCTCACCTCAACTCACTGCCTTTACCACGCTGAAAGACAAAGATGATTCATGATTCTGTAAAGGCTGTAATCACGTGCTCTCACAGAATTGAAATCCAAAACGCAATGTTCTCAGCGACGCACCCTCTTCTCTGCCGGGTAGAGGTCTTGGGCCGCGCAGTCACAATGAGAAGGTACATTTCTAAAAGGTTTCAGTGGCTCTGGTCTTGAGTCAGACTAGGAACTAAACTCCTGGGACTGAACATGATCAGGCCTTTTTTAAATGTGCTTATCCATCATTGTTTTGCTGCTATCTAGCTTACAATTTTAGGTTGTAAGAATGTAATGGAAAGAACATTTCCATTAAGTAACATAAATGTTACAAATGTTTTTTTGAATGTTAACATTTGTAACAGTTTTTCTATGTTATATTAACGTTATTGCTTAACGTATATATACAAACATAAATATACGTATATATACAATAATTTTTTTTTAAAACATTCCACTTAAGAATGTTTTATGTATATATATATAATGTGTGTGTGTGTTATATGATATATAACAGTAAAAAAGTTCCACTAACATTACTGCAAGAAGATTTTTGATAACTTTGAGAGAACTCTGTAAAAACGTTTAAAGAACATTAGCCAATGTTCAGTGAATATTCCTCGTTGGCTGAGTAAAAGCATGCAGGGCTTTACTCTGCTTCTACTGAGTGAGACGAGAAAGGCTGAGAGGTTGATAAATGAGGTGAAAAGAGAGAAAAAAGAAGAAAGAAAAACAGAAAGGCAGAGAAAGAGATTAAGAGGTAAAGGTGAATAGGAATGACTCAGGAGTGCTCAAACTCTGTCGTTCAGCAGTTAAAGTCAGGAGAAAGCCGACAGATGCCGGAGCAGGAAGAAAGTCAGACCAATTGATGTCAGCGCTGCAGAACTACAGATTTTCCCTGTTGAGAAACGAGCTTAGATATTTGTTCTGCTGCTGGGTGGCCCAGAACAGTGAAACTGGTGATCCAACATGGTCTTTTGGTGAAGCTGGGAAATCAGTGAAGTCTTGTTTTAAAACTGACTGTATTCTTTATGTCTGAGGTCCTAAGATACACTAATACTGTGTGTTTAAAAATGAATTTCTTTTTATATATTCAGTTATTTTTTCCTTTATGTCATGCAATTTTGAAGACCAGAGGTGCTCTCAGCTGTCCACACCCTGACAAATATGAAGTGTATAAGTGGAGACAGGAGTTTTGAGATAACACAGAGATGTCTGATAGCAGATTGCATCAGTGGAAACTTTTGATTCAGACGGCATCGCCACGGTAACACGCTGGAAAATATGATTTTCCTTTGAGTGATTTGTTCCAATCTGATTTGACAGGGAGCGTGACAAGAATCTCTAAGGATTCAGAATATTCTCTGTTAAAGCTCAGGAGATTTAATGGAGTTCTATGTTACATTTCATATCAATGTTTTAGACGTCTTTGCTACAGTTCTGTACAAATACAGTAAAATAAAACAGTATAAATAGAACAAAAACAGTGAAAATAGGACAATAGTTAATATTGTAATAAACATACACTCTTAAAAAAGGTGCTTCATGATGCCATAGAAGAACCATTTTTGTGGTTCTATAAAGAATGGTAATCGTTCTAAAAGAACCTTTGACTGAATAGTTCTTTGGGGAACCCAAATGGTTCTTCTGTGGCATCGCTGTAAAGACCAACCCTATATGTTTACGTATATGCTGTAAAATGTGGATGGAATAAAGCAGATGATTTATCATTTTGAGAATTTGATGAGAAATGTTTACGTTCATATTTAAATGTCATATTTCGGACTGCAAATCTGGGCACAGTTTGTGGCATTGTTGCAATCTGCTCTGGAACTCTTTAAGAGGTAAAGTACTAGAGTCTATTTCTTAGGAGATAAATCTGAACAGCAGAAGACAATTGAGCAAAAATGAGAAACAATTGAGATGCTTGAGGTGACCATTTGTAAAGCCTCTTTCTTGTGTGCTCCATAACACTCCAAATCCAAGTTTTATTGATCAGATTTGTAGTCTGCTGAAGTCAGTGGGGGGATGTTGGAGTTGTGTTGCTGGTTACTATGGTGATGGTTGCTGTGGCGACTGTGTCCGGTCCCCCAGAAGGGGCTGGTGTTAGTAGGTCTTCCCATTAGCTGCTTTAATGAGCAATTTTTCTTCTCTCTGTGCCCTGATGATACTTACAACGCCCTACAAACACATTATCACACACACCTTTCATTTATATGTGAGCTGTTGACAAGTCTGTGTTCTCAGAACACTTCATACAGGCACCAAACATAAACTACACAAACACACAACAAGTGTCACAGAAGAGCTCATTCGGTTGTTTGTTGTAGCTGCAAACTCTTAAGATTTAAAAGCATGCTGCCTTTTTCAGTGTTTGTTCCTGGATGAGTTTGATAGTTACAATGCGTCTTAACTAGGTGCGATGCTACAAGCTTCCAGCCACGAGGGATTTGTCCATGCTGGACGCGAAATTGCTGTGTGATGTAATAAGGTCAGAGTCAATCGGACGTTTCTTGATGTTTTATGTACAGTTAAAGAAACTGGATTTTATAGTGGCTTTTAATAGTGGGTGGGGTTTTCTCTGTCCGGTTGATACATTTTTATAGATCTGTTTTTTTTTGTGGCTTTAGATGTTTCTCTTAAAAATGAGAAATAAAGGTAAATGCAAATGACATTTCTTTAGGTTTGTGGTAGGATAAGAGGATGGTCGGTTATTAAGCAGCACTAGACTACAATAAAGACAATACAATCAAATACATAATATACTAAAATAAACCGTATTTACATTTAATCCAAAACAATTTACAGTCTATTCAAGCTATATATCTTATCATTATATGATAAATACATTCTGCCTTTGTTTCCAGCTGATATGATGATAGTTTTTCTACATTTTTCACTCTGTGGAATTCAGAACGAATGATCTTATTAGAGAAATACATTTTTCTAATGCCATCATACAGTGTTTCTTGAAACCAGTAAGACGGTGAAAACAATTGTGATTTTCTTCCCTACATTATTCACTGGCTTCTTCTCAACCTCCAGATAAAATCCCGTATGCAGTTATATCTTCTGTAACAAATCACTGCTGTGAGGGAAAATGAAAGTTTTGTGCGTTCACCTCCTCATCACAGCATCTTTAAGAGACCGCGTAGAATTCATCAAACTCGGCACCCTTAACTGAACTTCATTTTTCCTTCTATTTTTTTGTAATTTTTGTCTTTGTCTGCACTATTGAGCTCTATCACTGCCACAAGAGCCTTGAGATTATTTTGTGCTTTTGAAAGCACAGCTGAGCTATGAAGCAAGCAGGAGCTTCTATGGGTGCGCGTGAGTCACGCTCTTCATACAATCCCACACCTACACGCAGACACACAAATACAGCCGCCGGTGTGACGGCGCCCAGAATCTCAGCTGAAAAGCCTGGTGACCTCAGCTTTGGCAGCGTAAGATGGTGTGAAATAACATGGCAGGCAGTGGGGTCAGGGGCTGAGCGTATGCCCACTCGCTTCACAGCGAGACACAGAAGCAAACCGTCTCTCTCTCTCTTCCACATGTAGCAGTACTGCCAGTTAGTTATTAGTTATTTTCATGCTTAGAAATGCTAAGGATTGGTTTATCTGGATTATGTCAATTTTATAGATTTGTACACTAAACTGAGACAAGAAACAGGGCTGTGTTCAAAAATAATATCACACTCTGATACATTGATGCAGTACGGTAAGTATTGTGAATGAGATCTGTTTGGGTAATTGATTTACTAAATTAACACAAAATAACAGTTCTCTTTCATTTTTTGCCCAGAATTATTCACGCGTCGTCATTATCAAGCTAAAAGCATACATTTTTTCCCTCTGTACTGTCTCATAATTACCAGCCATTATCAACAGAATAAATATTGGATCAGCATTTGTACATTGGCAGTTTTTTAATAGGCAGTAGTTATTTAGCTGTGTGTGTGAGTGAGAGAGATGAGGGTATTTCAGTCCAAACAGTCTGTTTCATGGTAAAAGCTTGCAGCAATTTATACAAACATAATGATGCACCTGTTATGAGCACTCTAAAATGCTCTTACTGCAATTCCAACAAACACACTGACACCCAAACCGTTCCAAACTTAACGAGAAATTGTAACGTACAAGCAATGTATAGTGTGTGTGTGTGTGTGTGTAAGACTGGATGTGCTGAGTCACTGTGTAAGAATAGTGCTCTCTCTCTCTCTCTCTCTGTCTCTCTCTGTTTTTCTATCTGTCTCTCGCTCTTTCTCTCTCTCTCCCTGCACATCACTTGGAGGTTTGATGGTTTGAAGAAACGGCATGGCATCTTTAAGAGAAGCGTCAGATGCACGTAACATGAAACGTTTGATGAATGAAATATTTTTGTGTGTGTAGCGTGCATGTGCATGCAGGTGTGTGTGATGAATCATCAGGCAACGCTTACAATAGCCCATAATTTACATACTTAACTTCCAACTAATAAATACTAGCTTTGCTTGTGATTGATGCACACTAGCCCTTTCTGTCCCAGCGTAACCTCAGCCCCATACAGTACAACTTGTCTGTCACAATGTCACATGACTTCAATATAGCGTAGTATATACAGGTATACGTTACATATTCAATACTCTATAGTACCATAGTGTGTGTGTGTGTACATGTACATGTACATGTACATATACATATACATATACATATACATATACATATACATATACATATACATATACATATACATATACATATACATGGAGCTGTAGCCCCAACTATCCATATCATCATCTAGCTGTCGTCTTGATTTTCATCCTGAATACGATGTTCATCGACTCCATCAGCCAGTCCCTCTGGGTAATACTCTCCGGCAAACAAACCTGAATTAATTATAAGACAATAAGACAATGAGTTATTAGGCTGACTCAGAGGATCTGTATAGAAAGTGAATTAGAATGATGAATGGCTTGAATCGATCTGTCTTATTGAATCATGAATATCTGCTCGCTTTCACTCAATAAACTAAATGATACATAATCTGCGACATCCTACGCAATTATGTGCTGAGTGTTATCTTGCTTATTAGCTAATTAATTATTAAATATCTTCTAATAGACCCTGATATTCGGTCCCACCTGGGAGAGTGGCTTGCCTTTTCGTGCCAATAGTTTAATTAAGTTCATCTAATATTAAGATATCTAATATCTAGAAAGGTTTCTAGATACAAAATGAGAAAGTTGCAATCTATAACTTTCACCTCTCTACCACCATCTCTGTTTGAAACATGAAATTGCAGGTTACTTTATGAACTTTTCATACTGTATGTTGAAGCCAAACTGACATTTTCTGGCAAATGGGACCTGACAGCTCAAATTATAAGTTATTATAATAATCTTACCATTGGGAATCGGGGTAAGATAATTAGATTGAGCTCTGATCTGTCATGTACTTGTTAAATAATTGATTTTTGTTCATTTTTAACCCAGAAAAAGTTACGGATTGCAGCTTTAAATAGCTCAGTTCGGGAGTCCTTTTTTTAAAGACTGCGTATATCAAGGAAAGGAAAATAAGAAATTACGCAAACATATTTACTCTGCATGACCAAAAGTATATGAACGCTCTACCTTTCTTACTGTCTATCGACTGGTAGAGAATGGCCCTAGCAACAGCAAGATCATAGTTCGATTTCAAGGTTCATATAGCCATGCAAACGTTCTGGAACATTTTAGAATGGAAAAGCTTGTTAGCTTCAGTATGAACTGGAATGCTGGTCAGGCCTCATCAGCCGGCATCAGTTTCCTTCATAACCTCACTGATGCTTTTTTATCTGGATGAAAAGCGGGAAGGGTAGAAGCTTTAGCAGCAAAGGGAGGAGCAGCTAGTATTGCTCATGGTTTAGAATTAAATGTTCATCAAGCACATATACTGTAGTCTGTTGAGTTCAAGACTCTACATCTTTGACCATGTGGTATATTCAATATTCAAGTGAATGCACTTCTAGACCATAATTAAAAGCAGAGCGGGCCAGAGACGACAGAGGCACGCTTCGCCTCATTGATCCGTGTACAGACATCTCAATCTCTTCTCATTAGTTTTCCCACTGCTGAGCTCAATCTAACCGGCTGGCCAATGAAAGCACAGCTCTCAAAGTAATCAACAAAGCCTGTGTTTTTGTAAAACTGTGCCGTGTCTTTATACTGAAAACCTGTATATAACTCCAAATACTGAGTTTTTTTTCTTTTATTTTTAAAGAAATATTTATTTCTTTTATTTCTTCTATAAAGATATTTCTTTAGGGAGCTGAATGGTGAAGGACAGTAATGAAAAATTCAAAATGCATACTGTAAGAGCGTACAGTACCATAACTGAGAGTGGGTACAGCCTGCTAATATTATTCTGTTCTTCATGTGTGTATGGAAGACAGGTGCATTAAAATTCATAGAGTTGAAAATGTTAGTTTTATTGGCCATGGTGTGCAGGTGATCAGCAGAATGTCAATGCATATTATATTTGCAACATATATTTGTATTACACTTACTCCTAATGCTAATTCTAAACAACCCTATAATGCAACACCTAAACATGCAGTGTTTATAGATTAATATATATTATATACCTTTATATAAAAATGATGGGGTCCAAAACCAGTAGTGAAAATGCTTATATTTTTGCATGCATTTCTTAAAATAGGGCTATTTTTATTTCAGATTATATTATATTGGGTAAGTAAAGTACTTTGCAATAATGACTTGGCATAAGTTAATGACATAAAGTTGATCTGGGATGGACTCCACAAGTTTGTACGAAACATGATGACCCATGTTTTTCCCAGCAGGATTTGAGAATATTCCAAATAGCGTGTTGTGTGCTTGAAATGTGTCCTATAAATAAAGCAAAGACTTCTGTTTTTCATTTTGTCGTCAAATTTGTGTGTTTGCAGGATCAAATGACACATGATCCAGTTAATGGATTCCGTAATTGGTGCACATTACAGTACAGTTCTCGTGTCCCGTTTGAGTCAGCAGAGTACGATGAACCAATAAGCTTCAAGATTCATTTTCTCAAGGTATAATCTCATTATGTACGTCCTTGTCTTTCCTGTCTCTATCCATCTTTTCATGCTGCTGTCTTTTATAAACGCCCTTGATTTGTTTTCCCTCTGTCAGTTCTGTGGAACGGCAGAGACACAGGAGTGGTTTTATAGTCCTCTGTCATCAGATATGAGGGACTCGCACAAACACACATAACACTCAATATCTCTTGTATCTCTTCTGTTAGTGTGTGTCCTCTCCGGATGACAGACAGCAGCAGAGATGAAGCAGATGATACAGTATATGGGGAGGTAATATAATGAAATGTGTTGGTGGCAAACAGAAAAAACCCTACAAAACTACAAAGACATAAAAGCAATAAGATGAATCAGGTGAGCCTGTGAAAGAGTCTTGTATTCTTACTCAGACATGTATACACAAACTAACATGGACATACACACAGTCCTGAATCACACACACTCGATCAACACACCTAAATCTCTCATTTACCTCATGCAAATGCATCTGTCGGTATTAATCAGTATTTTTGTCTTGTTTTACCAATAAAAACATCTTGGACTACTTTAAACAAGGTCAGATTAATTAAGAAGCAAAATTACCAAAAATATTAAGACCTATTTTTAAGACCTAAAATATAAAACCTAAGCTTTATGTACAAAATAGGTATAAAAATGTTCATACTTCATTGTTAAACTGTTTTCTTGTTTTATCTATATTATTACTGTAGTGTATCATTGTAGTGAAACAAAATAAAGTTTATGCTTAAAACGAAAAAAATGTCAATGGCAACATTAACACATTAAGAAAAACAAAGCTTATTATCGGACACAGTTTTGTTTCTTAAATAAATGCATATTGTTTAGACAAGTACATATTAAAAATAATGTCCTGCAGTGTAAATATCTTTAAATTTAAACCAATATAAAGACTAGAATGAGGAAAATCTCTCTTTCTCAGTTTCTTTCCTACTCACTCAGTCTCTCTTTCTCCTCTTCTGTCATTCAAGGTCTCCTCTTCCTTCCCCCTGTTCCCCAGACTCTCCTGGATGTGAGTTTCATCCACTCCAGGTTTTCTTTAAGCTCAAGTGAGATCTTTGACTATTTCCCGGAAAGATCAGTTCCCTGATAGTTCTCTTATAGTTTTTTTCTCCCCATTTCTGCTTTAAGTCCAAACAACTAGAGAACTAAAGATCTCTCCCAAGCTGATCTGCTTTACATATTTATGGTAACAAACCTCATCTCTCTTTCAAAATAAACTCTCACTCTATCTTCACTTCACAAAACTTGTTTCATGGACTTTCTCTTTTTTTTGTGTGTCAGCTGATTCTGCAGTCTGCACTGCAGGTGTAGTATGAATTGCATTTTCTCGTTTATAGACCCCAAAGCCATAATACAAGGAGTTAAGACACTTTCTGTGATACACTTCCAGTTAATTCAATTAAAGCATCAGAGGCACAGATCCCATCCCACCATCATATTCTTTTATATAAAATATTAAATTAAAATTAATTTTACTGTGAACTTAAACTTACTGTATTTCTTACTGTATTTTTATTTCTAATTACCTATTAAATGACATGACATTTCTTAAAAAGCAGGAAGTAAAACCATTTGGACAAGTAAACTGTTATAACTATTAAACTATCAATATATACAAACCAGCATTTGGTCCCAAACTAGCTACCCCTATTGAGTGACAGCTAAATTTGTCCTTTCAGATTTCAGTAACAGTGTTGCAAAAACATTGCAGAACTCAAATAAATGAATAGATAACAAAAGGGTGCATATGATATTGAGTTGGAAGTTGATGGAGTTGAAGTAATTTTCATCAATGTCTGCACACCTTATGATGCTTAAAGCATGCATCAAAACGTGGAATCTGACACATGCACTTAAACATGCATCACTGACACTAAACACAACCAGCACTTTCAGCTGTGAAGTCACGCTGGTGCCCTAAAGCTGTAACCATGGAAACCACTCTTTGTCAGTTTGCCGGCGCAATATGGCAAAGCATGGAGGTGTCAGCAGTGGTTACCATAGCAATAACCATATAAAACAATGATGATCATTACACGTTCCGCTTTTGTGTCTAATTCACAGGTCAAAGTTTAGGGGAAGGAGGAAAAAATAGTTGCGTGGAAAGCAGGTTTCCATTTGCGTATCGTGGGGAGCTTCCCTGTTGTGGATTTCAGTTAATCACACAGTAGCACGCAGAACCCGTTTTCTAAATTAGACATGCAACATTAGAAGAAAAAGTGAATAACTTGCACAGAGCAGAAGGCATGGAGCAGTCCAGGGAAAAAGCAGTGCTCAACCACGGACTCAGTGTTTAATAAGACATGCATGGGTACGTCCAGAGACATGCCCCTGTATTCCAGCAGACTGTGCCAGCTTTATTAAATGATTTGTCTACCAGAGTCTGCCTGAGGGTTTTACTGTGAGCCAAGGACCTTTAACTCTGGTCTTGATTAATCTTTCTTTACATATGCATTGTGAAATATTTCAACTAAATCTTTCACACTCTAAGCTATGTTACATAACCATATGACAGTTTGCATTTATTGAAGAAAGACAGCATTGTATCATTTGTTTTGGGAATCTACTATGCCAATGTTGAATTGATCCCCATTTACAAAACCAGACATAAGCATCTCTTTGTCTGGTTGTGATTGGCAAACAAATCTCGTATGTGATTGGCTACCTACCATACACTGATAAAGTGGTGTACATTTCAGCCAGAGGATGGGAGATTAGGAAAATAGCCAGTCAGAGCTATCAATAACACTAGAACAGAATTGTATTATGGTACAAATATATGTGATCACATATATGTATGTGATATTTACTGTTCTTAAAGAAAAAGCATGGCACTAAGGTTTAACTTGACATTTATCTCTGTCCATGGTGCTGAATCAGGGTCAGATTGATGTTGTTAATGCTATTTATCTGATGGAGGAAAATCAAGAGACTGCAAGATAGCCTTGATTCAGCACCATGGACAGAGACACAACAGCCTTATTCTTCAAGGTCTATTGCATCTATAGATGTCTTATCACAGCTGACACATCTTTAATATTTACTATGATCACTGTCATGAATACAGCTGTTATGGCTGTCACAGGAACTGTAAAGGGACTAAAAATTACAAAAGTCGGAATAGAGAAGGATGTCAAATTTACAATCAGCAACTCCATTAAGTGTAGTACAAAGTATGGTGATGTATGGTAAATATGGTAAATATATATAAAAAAGAAAATATACTAAACATAGTTGATTATTAAATGCGTCCATAAAGGATCCATTCAAGCTGCTTCTGAAAGTTGTTATATGAACGGGACACATCCAACTGGAGGGTCACTCCTATAGGAGAACCAAGAAGATCCACCCCATAATCTCTGTCCCATAATATCTGTGTACTGTTCAACCTTAACTGACTGATCAGAAAAGCTTTGTGCTCATTTCGGTCCGCTCATTCCCTTGATTTGTAGGTTGGGGTGGGTGATGCTTACATTGCGCACCCCGCCGGCGCACTCCGGCGAGGCGGCGTTCACCGGCCGGCCGGCTCCCCGGAAAACTGCAACTTCTTCAGCAGCTCAGTCACTGTGCAACTAAGTGTCGCATCGCCTACGATTATGCACCGTTTGTGTGTCGCTTTCTCCCGTCTTCTGGACCACAAATAGCAAAAAAAAAACCAAAATGCCTTCGCCTTGAATCTTGGCTTCACCGGTAAGGAAATGCCCACAAGTGGCCGAGCTGGAGTTGCGCGGCGCCCGCACGCATTCTGCACCGCGGGTCGGTGTTGGCGTTTCTCGTCCGGTAATAGCGGATAGCCGTCGTGCTGATGAATCGGTGACATCTCACAGATGATGAAATATACAAAACTGTATTTGTGTATTGCAAACTGCAATTGCAATTGCAATGAGGCGTGCATGACGAGTCCATTGCCGACAATACATCTATACTGTATAGTGAACGACATGCACTGGATCCATTGGGTGAAATGAACTTCGTCCCTGGCTTTCCAAAATCGCCTTTGTGTTGCTCTTAAGACATTTAAAGGGGGAAACTGGCTCTCTTGGTTAGAAATCACCCTCGGATCCACGACGCATTCCGGGTAATGCGCTTTACGGGTTCGACTCCGGCACGCAACGGTTCAGCTGTGTGTCCACAGCGCTTTCAATGCGCTTTCGTTTGGCCTTTTCTGTCCTTACACAGCAGGAAAGTCAATGCAGCCAAACAAAAAAGCATCTGACCCGAACCGACCTGGTTTGATTCATCGCATCGCTTCGGTGATCCAGCTGCGCGGGTTCAACGCGGATGCTCCGGATCTCTGACGCGGGTGGGAGAGGCTCGGGACCCGCTGCTGCGTTTTAGGATGTTGCGGCAAGTGTTGCACGAAGGGCTCAGGACGTCTTTCCACAAACTGGGCCACTTTGTCGCCAATCACCCGGTGTTTTTCGCCTCCGCGCCCGTGCTGATCTCCATCCTCCTCGGGGCGAGCTTCAGCAGATACCGCATAGAGGAAAACGTGGAGTACCTGTTGGCTCCCAAGCACAGCCTGGCGAAGATCGAGGGGAACTTGGTGGATAGTTTGTTTCCCGTGAACAGGTCCAAACACACGCTGTACTCGGACCTGCAGACGCCCGGGAGGTACGGCCGGGTCATCGTGACCTCTCGCAGGGGGAGCGTGTTGGACCCTCACCACGTTAATTCTGTGCTGAAGGTGAGGGACGTTTTACTGGGCTTGGTAGTTTGTTTAGATACTTTATTGTTAGGCTTTCTTCTGCTTCAGAGATTAAACTCCAGAAATATGGGCTACGTTTTCACCAAGATATTGATATCAGACTCAGATTCGTCTTTTTGGCTTTACTGGTAAACCTGTAACCCATCTGGACACCCTGTAAAACGCACAGTGATCACACCCGTGTTTTTGGACTATTAGTGGATATTTCTGTCCACAGTTTAACAAATCTGTCATTTAACTTCTTTATAGGAGTTTCAGCGTTTATATTCATCTTTATCTCATGGTGTGTATGTTTTTTGGTATGACATTACTGGAATTTAAAGGAACGTTGTCTTCTCCCAGTAGGTTTTCTTCATATTAGAGGGACAGCACAACAAGATAGTTTGTGACCTACATTATCATCCAACCTCAGACTTCCCCAGATCCACCAACATCCCGAGTTGAAAAATGAAATATCATGGTGGCAACTTAATGGTAGAAATCTTAACTTTAGGCAAGAAAATTTAGGCTTTCTTTAGTTTTGAAAGAGAAGTATTCACATGTGGTATGTGCTGCATTAAGACTCAATCGTCAATTGTACATTTTCTAAAACCGATGGAAGCCTGAGCTATGAGAAGTATCTACATTTTATGATCTTCTTATTCGTGGTATTCTGTTCTCCAGAAATAGAAAGCTGCTTTATATTCTCTCTGCATCATAACACAGCAGGTCTCGGTGTAACCTTGTACACTGTATCAGTAATACACCAGCCTTTGGGAAAGAGTTTCGCCGTCTTCAGTGCTGAGGCATGAACCGATTGAGTCAAATGCAGTGTGACAACTGTGTATGCCAAGATCTGATCTACATGTGAGGAACAAACATAGTTCCAAAGATTTCAGCTGGTCATATCCAGTATGTAAAGCATTATTTCTGTACTTTGTGTCTAAAGAGCAGACAGCCTGTTTGCAGGGTCTATATAGATCAGAGACTGTGGGCATGCAGATGTCATGCTTTGGTCCTGACAGCAGCTTTCTTGGTGATCTGGGTCTGACACAGTCCAATCACTCTGACATTAACAGTGTAAAGAGACTGGCCTCAGAGGATGGTCCATCCTGTACTCACAGGGGTCGCCAGGAAAAAAACCCTGAAAGTTTTTCATGTTTTGTCTGTCTGTGAGTGTATTTCTACAGGAAATAGAAGTTATGGCCCACTTTTCCTGGCAATGACATGCTTTCTTGTTGCCTGGCAACAAGATAGTTGCAACTAAGTGCTTTGAAATGTTGACATCATTTGCTTATTCAAAGTTTCTAAACTCTCCATTTATCTGTCAGCCAGATTTTTTTAGCATAATATTTACTCTTTGTAATACTTGATGACAAAGATATCCTACATGGTAAAAAAGGGTTATATTTAAATGTAAAATAATAAAAGAATACTTAAATTCAGGCCAAAAATATTGTTGAATATGAATGAATCGGCCTGATTACATTAGTTTAGACTAACAAATACAATTTTAGGGATTAGATAATGTAGAAATAGATTTATAACGTAACAATTACGCATTATCATTTTTATACATTTTTATACATTTTATACAGTTTAATTGTATATACAGTACTATTTATTGACTCATTCAAATGTATTACCACTTGTATTTAATAAGATGTTTTTCTTATCTTCCCCCAATTATAACCCCACCCCTCCACCCCAAGCTACACAACACCATCACTCAGATCCAGGTTCCTATGCTGGGTTTCAACTACACCTTCGCCCACCTTTGCCTGCTGGATGACAGCAAGAACTGCATTGTGGATGACATCCTGCGGGTTCTCGAGGAGATGCGGTCAGCACGGGCATCCAACAGGTCAGTCCTTCCTCTGCGTTACCCCATCACCAGACTCAAAGACGGCAGGGAGGCATACATCGGGCATCAACTGGGTGGTGTCCTGACAGGTGGAGGGAGAGATGGGGTACGTTTCGCTCGAGCCCTTCAGCTCACGTACTACCTGCAAGCGGTCAGCCCGCTGAACGAGGTGGTGGCGGCCCGCTGGGAGCTGCTGTTTAGCAGGGAGCTGGAAAACTTTGGAATGGCTCATCCGGAGCTCGGCCTGTATCCTTTCACCTCCTCCTCTCTGCAAAGGGACTTCCAGAGGACCAGCCGGGTATCAGAGCGGCCGCTGCTCTTCAGCTTGGCAGTTTGTCTCTCGCTGGCCATGCTTTGCTGCTCAATGCGGGACTGCGTGCGGACTAAGCCCTGGCTGGGCCTGCTTGCTCTGGTGAGTGTCAGCCTTGCTACGCTTACCTCTGCCGGCATCTTCAACCTCACCGGTGGAAGGTACAATTCAACATACCTCGGCATCCCTTTCATCATGTTGGGTAAGATTTTTATAACTCCTTTCTGTCTTTGCTAGATCCAAAAATGTCATTTTGACTATAATCCCATGTAGTGAAAAAAGTAGTCTGTCCTTTTTAATTTCTAGTCATAGTTGCTGTTTTTTTTGTTCATTGCATTCATTTGATCTTCCATTTACAGCTTTCATTTATCTCTGTGACTGTGTTCCTACCCAGATAACAGGGAACTTTCTCATAACGTTGGCTAATGTTCTCTAAAACATTTTATTAAAGTTATTAAAAAGGTAACATTAAAGTAACCTGCAGAACATCAAAAACGGTATTCTTAAGTTGTTAGTGGAACATTAGACAAATATTTTTAAATGTTTTTTAAAAAACATTTTAAAACATTTCTTTAATGTTCTTATAAACAAGCAATAATGATAATACAATGTCTGGACGTTTTGAACATTTCTGGAACTTTCAAAATAACATTTTTAATGCTTTTGTTACTAATGGAAACATTTTAAAAACATTCTTACAACCTACGGCTCAGAACTCCCAGGGTAAATGAGAACATCTATTGACGGACCACCTCTCCTGCGCACTGCGCTCAGGGTGTGTCATTAAAAATGAAATGCTTTACATTAAAAGAAATTCCTCACAGAACCCACAATTTAAAGGAATTTCATCCTCGTCTTTTGTGTTCCATCTCTGAGCCCTTGTGAATGAATCAACTGTGCGCCTGCAGAACAGATTCACACGCTAGCAGATTTCTTGCGACTAATTACAAACATGCATGCATGTATCCTGATGGTTCACGTCCATCTCTATTGCTTCTGTCGCTCTGGTTGGCCATCCCTCAGTAATTAGTGTCGTGTGTGGGAGGAGGTTTCTGTTGACTGGAACACTGAGACAAAATAACAGGCTGGGTGAGAGAGAGAAATGAGAAGGAAAAATGAACAGCTTGGGGGGGAACATTGCGAGATGCAGATTTTGAAGGCTGGGTGTTTGTGTTTAGACTGACCCCTGCATGTCACCCACTGCACAAAATTACTAATATGTTTCCTGATGTCCTTGTCATAATGCCTTAACAATTTTAGGTAGTAAGAAAATTTCCCTAAAGTTTTTAAAACATTCCATTAACAACTAAATAACATTTATATATTATATATAAGTTTCCTGCTGTTGTTGTGACTTTCCAGTTTTTTCTAGTGATGGATGTTCCTAGTTTAACATCATTAGTTGAGATTACATTATTCCATTACAGATGTCTGACAAAACAAGAGATCTTATTTCTGTAAGCCACCGGCCTCTTATTTAAACAAATTCCATTACAATGACATTAGCTCTCAGCTGGAGTCATGTGACAGACCTCTGATGATGACGGAAAGATGAAGGGAGGAGATAGCGTAGGTCATAATTATTAAGATTAATATCATGTTTATGCTGAGAAAAACACTATTGTGTCAAATCCCAGGAGATGAGCTAAGGAGATGCTTATTCATGTCGCATCTTATTTGTGTAGCAACTGTTCCTTACTTTGTTTTGAGATAAGTAAAAATAAAAGACTGAACTAATCAAAGACTGAAAGTCACAAGTGAAAAGAGAAAGATATCAAAAGAAAAAGCATGTACAAATAAATAAAATGGTAACACTGTGCAATAGGGTTTCATTTGTTAACATTAGTTAATGTATTAGCTAACATGATAGTTCACTGTGCTTTAACTAACATTAACAGATGCTTAACTTTGAACATGGAACATAACTTTGGATTTTAACATTAACTTAGAATAAATGCTGTAGAAGTATTGTTTACTTTTTACTGTTCATATTCACTGATGATAAATTAAAACTTATTGTAAAATGTTACTGATAAAATAGAGAAGGGGGGGAATAGCACGAGAATAGAAATAACAAGCTCTCTTTTTTTACCTTCTCTTGATTTGTTTTCTCCTCTTGATTGTTCAGTTTAGCCACGACCACCTCCTTCTGCCCATTAATTCAATTTGTTACATCTAACCCTGCCCAAAATCATTCACACTCAAGTCTAATCAGAGAGGCCATGACCTCAGGTCAGCACTGTCTGGCCACCATGAAGAATACTGTGCCGGGCACAGTTCCCAGGTCAGTGTGGGAGGCAGTAGTGATGACATCGAACTGAGGGAACCTCCGTCATGAATGATGAGTCACTGATGCCATGGCAGCCCTGTAGGTGAGCCATCTGCTTGCTCGGCCTGCGCGAGAGCGTCATGTAGACAGAGAGGAAGAAACATATTGAAGTAAAAAGAGCAAAAAACGTGTAAGTGCTCACATAAATTTAAATTTCATTTTAAATCAATAATTTAATCAATTTGAATGTTGCAATCGTTACCTTACCTTCAGACTTTACATTCAGTCAAACGACCCCAGCTCCCCTTATGTCAACCTTTCAAAGAAGCCTGACCCAGAGTCCCAAGAGCTGTCAGCCTGCCTCGCATCCATAAAGCTTTCTCTTCTCCTAAGATCAATTTTACATGACAAGTGGTCATCGTGTGCGAGTCTGACTGAGATTTATTTAGCTACAAACTCATCAGCTCATCAGTGTGTTGGAGGAGAGAGTAGACTATAGTTAGCTCACACTCTGTAAATAGAGGGGGTGTGGGCCAACGTTATTCTTTTGCTCTGCTTTTAAGACTGTGTCTTTTTTTAAATTGGATTTTAAGGTAAATTAGACTAAGCTAACATAGCTTACAGCATCTTAAAAGATGGGTGTACAAACCACTTCACATTCATTGTTGCAGTGTAGCTGCAGAGTCACTGTCTTGTCACCATTTTAGTCAGTTATTTACGTCCTCTCTTTTCCCAGCAGTCATTTATGCCACTTGAAAGAGTTGCCTGCCAAAATTATTCCAAGCAACATTATGGACAGACCATTCCCATTAACAACTTTAGGTTGTAAGAACATTTCACTGATGTGTCCATTAAGTAAAATGTTATTTTGAAAGTTCTAGAAATGTTAAAAGTATTTTTGTTTTGTTATGAGAAAGTTCATTTTATTTTTAACATACACAATTTTTATATATACAATTTTCCATGTTCTAGGAACATTGTTTGGGTATAAGAACCTTATTCAAAAATTGTAATTCTGTAACATTTTAAAAACGTTCCACTAACAACTTAGCAAAGAAAAGCATTTTTTATATATATGATATATAATGTTAAAAAAATGCTCTAACCTTACTTCAAGAACATTTTTGATAACTTTGAGAGAACCTTTGGAAAAGTTAGCCAACGAGAACCTTCCCTGTTAGCTGGGATGCTATTTAACATTTTGCCATTTCGGTTTCACACATCACTGAAAAGGAGTATTTTCTGTCTTCATTTCTCTCAGGTCATGGCTTGTTTGGCACATTTGAAATGCTGTCGTCCTGGCGTCGCACTCGTGAGGACCAGCATGTGAAGGAGCGGGTTGCGGCCGTGTTCTCAGACTGTATGCTGCCGTTCACAGCCAGCACGGCTTTGCATGTGGTCACGTTCGGCATCGGAGCCAGTCCGTTCACAAACATTGAGGCTGTGCGTCTCTTCTGCCGAAACGCTTGCATCTCAGTGCTCTTCAACTACCTCTACATCCTCACCTTCTACGGTTCCAACCTGGTGTTTGCCGGCTACCTGGAAAACAACTACCGTCACAGTCTGTTCTGCAGGCGTGTTCCAAAGCCCGAGTTACTGCAGCAGAAACCAGCGTGGTATCGGTTCCTCATGTACACGCATTACAATGAGGAGGCTGCAGAAGCCGGACCTCTGCGTGCTTACGAAAGTCACCTTCTTGTAGCCTTTATGAAGCGGTACTACTGTGACTGGATCACCAACACCTATGTTAAACCCTTTGTGGTCCTTTTCTACTTGGTCTACGTGTCCTTCGCCCTCATGGGTTACCTTCAGGTTAGCGAGGGGTCAGATCTTAGCAATGTGGTTGCCACGGAAACAAGCACTATAGCATACACCCATGCCCAACAGCGGTATTTTAGTAGTTACAGTCCCGTAATTGGCTTCTACATCTACGAGTCCATTGAGTACTGGAACACCAGCGTGCAAGAGGACCTACTAGAGTACACCAAAGGATTCGAACGTATCTCCTGGTTTGAAAGTTACCTCAACTACCTTCACGGTCTGAACATTTCCACTAACCTGTCACGCAGCAATTTCACTGAACGCCTGCGATCTGGATTTCTTCGCCAACCCCATTACCTGCATTTCTCAGATGACATCATCTTCGCCAAGCGTGCGAACGGAGAATTTGACGTGGTGGCTTCGCGTATGTTTCTGGTGGCCAAGACGACAGAAAACAAACGAGAGGAGATGTCAATCTTGCTGGACACGCTGAGGAAGTTGTCACTGACTTCCAGGGTGAAGTTCATCATCTTCAACCCGTCCTTTGTGTACATGGACCGCTATGCCTCGTCGGTTGGTGCGCCACTAAAGAACTCATGCATCGCTGCGCTCTTTCTGCTATTTTTTTCCACCTTTTTGGCAGCTGACCCACTGGTGAATGCCTGGCTGACTGTGACGGTAGCCTCCGTTGAGTTTGGGCTGGTGGGTTTCATGACTCTTTGGCAGGTAGAGTTGGACTGCGTCTCTGTGCTATGTCTGATCTACGGAGTAAACTACGCTGTGGACTCCAGCGCTCCGCTAGTGTCGGCATTCGCTCTAGGCCGGGAATCTACCCGTACGCGCTGGGTGAAACTGGCTCTGGAGCAACATGGCGTTCCTGCCCTTCAGAGCTACTTGTGTTACGGGGCGGCTCTGCTCCCTCTAGCAGCCGTGCCCTCTAACCTCACCCGCACGCTCTTCAGGTGCCTCTTTCTCACCGCCATCATCACGGCCTTCCACTGTTTGGCCATCCTCCCCGTCCTACTCACCTTCCTGCCTCCCTCCAAGAAAAAACGGAGGGAAAGAAAGAATGCTGCAGAAAACAGGGAAGAGATCGAGTGTGTGGAGATGGTGAACAGCACACGTGTGGTTGATCAGATTACCACTGTCTGACCACTTGGAGGTTTTCTGGATGTTGTAGAAGAAGGAAAAAACAACACCCTCAGGGGTGGCAGAGAGAGGCCTGAAATATAAGAGTTAGCCACTGTGCAGCTGGGCTTCCAGTTCCCATACTTAAAAGTCCATAGAGAGGTACGCTATGGGCATACTTTAGCATAAACAAGTCTACCTTTTTAAGCACAGCTTGTCTGTGATGGTAAAAGCAGTTGATGAGTTTCAGATTAAGCCGTTGTAGATGGACTCTGTTGTCATGATAAAAGCACTGTGCAGGTTTTGCTGCAGCGCAGAACCCAGTGCTCGTGATAGAGCGAGAGAGGCCAGAGAAATTACATTGCTCCTCTGACCTGCAGTCTTGCAGCAGTGAAAGAAAGAATCCCTTAAAAGCTCTAACTTGAATAAGGTGTCAGTTTAGGCATATAAAGTAACAAGACAAGTGTCATAACAAGACTTTCAGAAGGCACTACGCTAAAGACCAAGCAGCCATATTCATATCTGCTGAGAGCCATGTGTTTAATGCACCTGAAGTCAAGATTAGATGTTTTAATGACATATATATTTGTCTTGGGGGTTTAGTGTTATTGAAAACATACAGTGCTTGAAAAGATCACAAGGTTGAGGATATCTCAATCTATTACTGTTCACCACGTGGTGGTCACCTCCCCCCACCCTCACCCTCACATAAAAGGATGTACAGAGGAGATACAAATGAAAGGGAGACAGAGAAGAACAGAATGGGGGGAGAACAAGAGATACAGGGAAGCAAGACTCTGCTGACAGGTTGGTATGCTGTGTAGTGCTTCCATGGTAACCCTGATCACAGTTGCGTTAGATTATGTATATATAATTTACCACTCCCCCAAGTTTAATAAGGGTACTGGTTAGCGATTAAGGCACACTGCGGCGTGGAGCGTATAATCTTTTAAAGCATTTTATTTAATTTGCCTCTAAAATACTGAAAATCACCTTGTCACAGAGAAGCTTCTTATCAATATGCATGAGCCAGAGTCCCTTCAGTTTCACCTCTGTGTGTGAGAGACTTTAAAAAGGACATATAGTGAGATTAAGAAGAATGAAGAAAACAGAGAGAGATGGAGAGAACAGGAAAACAGTTTAGCTGATAAAAGCCACTTCTTTTTCAAATTCTTCACTGTCTCAAGACAACCAAGCTAACAATTTTAGGTTGTAGGAATGTTTCCCTAACGTTTTTATCGGGTAACACAAATGTTAAAATGTTATTTTGAAAACTTCGTTTTCTAGGTTTAGACTTCGTATTACCATTATTGTCTGGTTATAAGAACGTTAATTCAAAAATTGTTTTCAGTAACTTTTTAAAATGTTCCACTAACTTAATACTGTTTGGGATATATGACGTATAACATTATAAAAACGTACTACTCATACTAACATTACTGCAAGAACAGTTTTGATAACATTTAAAGAACTTTAAAAGAATGTTGGCCAATGTTCTTGGTTAGCTGGGAACTGATGTTAAATCAATCATGAGGTAAAATGCCATCCTCTTATAGCCTCGACTCACTGTATCTCTGGAGGAGTTAGTTCCACAGTGCAGCTACAGGGACTTTTGCTTATTTATAATTTTGGGTTTCTATTTTTTCCCCTCGGTCAAGCTCAAGAGTGAAGTGTAAACGATAAGTTTTCAGCAACGAGCAATCTGCGTCTGTCTACATTAAATGAGAAACTGGTGCATTACAGCAAATCAGTAGGTATTTATGTTTTATATACTGTTATGTGAAACAGAATTTGGACCAATCAGATTTCATAGCGGGCGGGGCTACCCAGTGCATTGTTGCAGAAGCAATGACAAAATGTCTTGTGTTACATGGAGGAGATTATTCCTTTTCATTGTGTAATGCTTGATTAGGACATGATGTGAGACTACATTTCTGTACATTTCTGATGTCTGTAAGAGGGGCAAAATTGAACAGGAATAAACATTGGAGAACAGACATGATTGGACGCTTTTGCAGACACTCAAATACACACCTAATGTGGCAGCTGTGCATGAAGTTGTTTTTCGATCAGTCCCCATTCGAAAGCTGGTCCTCACCTGCTTAGATCCCCCACAAAGCACTGCTAGAACACAGCATAGGCAACACACATACACACACACACAAGTATAAGGATAGTGTGGTGTATAGATGCACCTATATAGCTAATTAAATCTGACCTTGTATATTACAGTGTTGGAGTCTCTCACTGCAGATCTACTGATTTGTAATACTTGTTCAGACTAATGTAAGTACAGTACTCTAAATGTTTTTAACAATTTCATTAGTGTGTTTTGGGATCTGAGTGGTCTCGGACCAGCACACTGACTGCAGCAGTACAGTGATTTCAGTACAGCGCTCCAACAGACCTCATACGTTCTCGGTCTAGCACTCTGAATGTAATCCACATGCATCTTGTTTGTTGTATACGTTCAGCCTTTAATAGCTATTAGGGGGACTAAATCTGTCTGTCTGTCTGTTTGTCTATCTAGCTAGCTAGATATCTAGACAGCTAATTGTAGGCTGTAACAACATTTCCCTAATGTTTCCATTAATTACCAAAACATCAAAATGTCTAGTTTTTTAGACATGGTATCAGTGTTGGTTAAAATGTTCCACTAACAATGTAAGAATGTTTTCATGCTAACGTTTTCAGAACATTATCCAGTGACACCGCAAGGACATTACTGCATGAACTTTTGAAGAACGCCAATATTTTGAGAACCTTTCCTGCTAGCTGAGATCCTACCTGTCTGTCTCTCTGTCTGTCTGGTTTGACAGCTTTATTTTGACCAGTGTTACGTCACTGTACTTGACTGTATATGAAAGTATGTACCCTTTAAGAGAAATGTCATGAACACAGAAGAATCTTCATTTTATAAATGAGGCTTACGTTCATGTGTTCATTCCAATCTCTTACCTGTCCTGGTTCCAGTGAAATCTGCTGGATATGAACAGTCAGTGCAAACTCCTTCACGCATGTCTGTTTTCATACTGATACACTCAGGCTTGCATCATTTCAGTTTGTTTGTACACCCGCACTGTTTGATTTAGTCCAAATATAATTGCTGTGAAGCAGTAATGGCATCAGGCCCTTTGAAGATGTCAAAAGCCGGTGAAAAGACTGAACAAAAAAAAAAGAATCCACCCACACTGGCTTACGCTCTACAAGCATACTAACTGATATGCCTCTGGAGGAGTCGATTGTTGTTGTTTTTTATCTGTTTCTATGAATTTCAGAAGAATAAAAATTAAAAGAGGGTGAAACTAAATGAGGACGGTTTGTTTTTTTCGTTTGTTCGTGTTATGCTTTACAGATTCAGTCAGTAAATAGAATAAATGGTGCTCTGCTTTATTTTTAGGAGTGCACCCTGCTGCCATCTAGTGGTTCATTCCATTACAACAGATTTGAAGATGTAAATATTGTTAACGAGAGTAAATGCATGAAATTGGTTACACTATAACACTATTAAGCCACATATTACAGACTAACACACACATGCCATATGGAAGTGAGTGTGGAGACATAATTGGGATGAACTCCCACAATGTGACAAACAGTAACCCGTACACACTAAGAGCATTCAGATTCTCAGGGGACGTCTGTAGTGTACAGAGCTGTGAAAATTGCTTGGCTGTCATTGCCATTAGTAAAGAGTTCATTACTGCAGAAATAAGGGCCATTTGAGCAGCAGTACGCCTCTGTGTGTGTGTGTGTGTACTGGTATGTTTGGTTTACATGGAAACAAATGTGTAATGACGTGTATAACAATGTAAACATGGTTTATGAGGACACTTTCTTTGTTCTCATGACTTAAAAAACATACTTAGTTTTATATTTTAATTAAAAAATGCCAAGAGTTAAAAACCATTACCCTTATGGAGAGTCATCGTAAACCACATATGCAAGTGTGTGTGTGTGTGTGTGTGTGTGTGCGCCTACTCAACAATCCTTCAAAGATTTGCCTCCAGACGTAAACTAAATCTGACAAAAATAATCCCTTCCGGGGACTTTGGGGATGAATTAATTTGTAAAATGCTACATGAAGTGAATATTTTTTTGTTTATTTGGCTTAGTCTAGAGTAATTACAATTAGCTGTATGTAAAAACAATAGTTATGTGGTATGTCCCCATTTAGATAGCTAAGTAAAGTAAGGAGTTTTCCCATCTTTAAAAAAAAAAACTGTATTGTATTTCACGACAGTTCTTTCTGCCACCGGCAGTCACGCAGACTATGTGGCAAATCCAAACCACAGTCCCATGGGTGGGATCAGATCGGTACCATCGAGGCTGATTGTGTGCAGAGATTATACAAGAAAAAGCTTCTAGAAGGGTGTGTAACTATAACCACCGTAACCTAATACTGTCTATGTAGCTCACTTTTCACAAAAACAATTTTCCATGAAACAACAACCGCAGCTAACAAAATGTGTCAGGAGCATCCAAAAAGTATCGCCTAAAAGAAAAGACAGAGACTGGTTATGTAAGAATACCAAACCAGTATATCAAAATAAATCTATTATCAATGCACAGATTTGTCAGCATAACTGGAAAGAGTGAGAAAGTATGTGTGAGAAAAGCAGCGACACTTTTTTTGTCTGTTTCATCTGCATTTTTTCAGGCGTGATCCGTAACCACAGAAACAGAGTCTGTTGGAGCGCTCATCTCTGTCGGGAGGAAGTTGTGAAAAGATATTTATCAATAGTCACGCTTTTGTTCATAATACATCACACCTGCTACACACTGTTACATACAGAGATTTCCAAAAGTCTGAGGCCACATTGAAAAATTTAAACCTACACTGTAATTTCTTTTTAAGTTCAATCAACGTGGCTAAACAAGTCATTTCAATTTAAGATTTTAAATCCTGACTGGTATAACTTAAAAAAAATAGGTTAAGCAATTTTTCAGCTATTTCTTATGTTACCTCAACTCCACACCAGTCAAGATTACAAAGAGTAAATTGAAATGGCTTGTGCAGCCAAATTGAGTAAACTTAAAAATTTAAGACAGCAAAGTTTTTTTAACAGTGTAGAGAAAAAAACAGTAAGTTTTAGGATTTAATTTCTTTCTAGACTTTTTTTTCTGTGTCCATCGAAGCACACAAGATGCTCTTTGGAAAATCCTCAAATCAAGCTGTGATGACATAGATCAGGTTTTGCAAGTTGCCAGCTCCATGATTGTAAATATCGCCAATAATACAAAAAAGGGGATATACAAAATTGCTAAGAAACCCCGAAATTAAGTTATTTTTTTAACTTTCCACTTAAATTGTTATACTGGTAATATTATTTGTAAAGAAAACATTTTTATTAATTTGAAAATAACCTTAGACATCTTGCCGGTATTTATACTTCTATTTATTGTAGTGATTCCTTTAAAATGTTAAATAAAACAGGTCAATGTAAACACACTGTAAAAAAACTTTGCTGCCTTAATTTTTTAAGTTTAATCAACTTGGCTATACAAGTCATTTCAACATAATATTTTAAATCCTTACTGGTATAACTTATAAAAACAGGTTAAGCAATTTTCCAACTATGTCTTATAAGTTACCTCAACTCAACATCTTTCAAGATTACAAAGAGTAAGTTGAAATGACTTGTGCAACCAAATCAATTAAACTTAAAAATTTAAGGCAGCAAAATTTATTCTTTACAGTCCAGGCACAGACATTTAAAATATAGTTCATTACACAAATACACTAAATAAATAAAGAATGGGGCCAGGCACCTACATAAAAGAAGAGATGATCCACTATGGGCCATTTTCACAGGTTTCTTTGTCTCTGTGAGCCAGTACAAAAAGGCCAATGGGGGGTTGAGGCAGAAAAGAGATGTTAAACCGGTCTGCACTCCTCTGCAACATCATTTATCTTAGTTTTCACCCCCACGACACAGATACTGTGGCCTTTATATTTCTACCATTCTACATTTCACAAGGTTACGTGGGATACAAGGGTTTTCTGAAACGCAATCACAAACAAAGTTTCAAAACCAAAGTTCACCTATAAATAGATACGTTGTCATTTACTCGCCCAAAGATAACATTTTCATAATCAGTAAATATAAATGCACATAAAGTTAAATATAATACATACAAATATAATGTGCTATGTATAAACATAAAAGTATATGAACTATTTTTAATATAGTTTTGTGGTGGTTTTTTTTTACATTTTGGAAGTTGACAGCCCCAGTCCACATTAACTTTCACGACACGAAAAAGAGTGGCCATTATTTTCTCTAAAAACATTATCTTTCAAATCGTAATGTAACATTTCTATTATTCCTTTCTTAACCTAAACTTTCTCCCAAAACCGTCTGTCAGGATCCTTCCTCTCCCCTCTTTACCTGTTTCACGTGTCCAGAAACCCAAGCTAAGTCATGGAATATCTGAGCTGTCCGTGTGACGTTATGAACAAGAGATCCTGAGTACCGCGAAGGTTGCCTGACCCCAGAGAGTGCCTGAGGCCCCCGAGGGGCCGACACACGGCACGCACAGATGGGCATGATTTACCTCCCCTGACAAACTGCTGAGGGTCCAGGAAACGTCTGACTCCATATCCTGGACCTGCTGTGCCTACAAGAAAGAACAGGTGCCACCTGATCACATTTAATGGAGTATCAGACAATAAAAATGCTTATTTAAGCACAGAATTCCCATCACACAAACTTGTCTGAGGTTTCCATAGGAATGCCATAGCCAGGAATGACTACAGTTGGGGAATGCAACTATAACAACAAAACAGGCTTTGCACAAATGTGCAAAACAGTCTGTATTGTTCAATCTGGAGTTTAGATGATGATATATGATCAATGAGGAAGGAAAAAATCGGTATGATGATTAATTGGTCCCAAAAATGTCACAAAAGCGTTCAGCAAGGCGTGTCGTCCTACACTTCTCACAATAATGGGAGTGTCACGACATTTTATAAAACGAGAGCCGTCTGTTTTGCTTTCTCAGAGCCGCAGCTGCGTTTGCTTTGCTTTTTATGACGTTGTTGTGGAAAACCGAGTCGTGTTTTACCGGGATTTATCTGATTTATCGCCGACGGAGCCGCCGCGACTTCCCGATGGCGTGACGGCAGCAGGTGAGCGCGCGACCCCGCCAGCGCACGCGCCTGTAACGCGAGCTCGTAACACTTCAATAAAGTTTTCATTTGTGCAAAGACGTGAAAATGTTTGCAATTTTAAAGTTAAAGCACAAAAGAGAAAGAAAAATGGTCAGATCAGGTAGGCAGAAAGTCATAGAGAGAGAGAGAGGCTAAGATTAATTTAGGCAATTAAAAAACATGATTGTTTTATGTTATGCACAATACAGTCCAGTACATACAGACAGATTTCTTACTGCTGAAGCAGACTGCTTATTTGTACAACATTTATATATAATATGTTGAGGTATGTGGCAGGTGTGACAACTCTCAAGCTTTGAGGGGAATTTGTCATATTTTTCCTGGCTCTTTTACCCCCAAGTTACAGGAAATTAAGGAATATTTTCATCTTAGAAGGCTAGGGAAGGTTTCTGCCTCTGAAGACACAACAGATATGTGGCTGGAGACTCAAAGCAAATCCTGCCCAACCTGCTTGCATACCAACAATAACAATAACACGCTGTATTAATTTGACTTTGTAGTTCAATGAGTTCACAAGCTCCATTGTTAACAACAGGCTTCTCACAGTAAATGTTTTCCACTTAGATTTCAAAAGAATATTAAATGGATAAGAATCCCAACGCGGATAACAGGAAACGCTGGGCTGATGTTCTCTAAAAGTTCTCTCGAAGTTATCAGAAATGTTCTTGTAGTAAAGCTAGTAGAACGTTTTTTAAGTTATCTATCAAAAATATTATTCTTAGGTTGTTAGTGGAACGTTTTAAAAACATTACAGTATTAAAACATGTTTGAATAACGTTCTTATAACCAAGCAATAAGGTTAATACAAAAAAAGTAATATTTTGAACGTTCCTAGAACTTGTTACTGAATGGAAATGTTAGGGAAACGTTCTTACAACCTAAAATTAACTTAACTGGGATAGTAACACTGTGATTGTCTAATATAGAATGATAGGGAAGATGTTATTAATTATTGTAATATTTATTATATATAATAAATATTACTGTTTGTGAATATGTTGTTTGCAAACCTTTGAAAATATTCACATATAGTCACCAATAGTCATCAGTAGTCACATTTTTATATCACAGTTTCCCTACTAGCTTTCCTATCTTTCATTTCTTTAGCGTTGTGCAAATTTGGTGCACAAAATATTTATATTAGATGACCACAAAAAAATATTGTTTATTAATTCTTATTGGGGTTTTGAATTGACTAGGCTCTAAATATTTTAACAACAAATTACATCAACTCTTCTCAGTTTGATACATTTTGAGGTAACTGTGTGATTACTTATGTAATTTTTTATCTTCAGAGTAGTGTGTTAATACAATTATATTTTATTGTGTTTTAGTACAGCAATTAAAAAGCTGTCAAAATGAACACATAGTCCAATTTTGGGAGCATAAAACAATGAAATTGGTCTGTTTTATCTTACTAAAGACTGTAAACTATACACAAGAGTTCTTTTCTTTTTTTTGAAGGATGCTTTACAAGCACAGCAATCACCTGAGTGGACAGTACAGGAAGCCCACACATCGCTTTATCTGGTTCCTCTGTCTCTGGATTTACCTTCTGCCTCAAGGTTGGTATAAAACATGTTACACTCAATGCCAAATTCAAGATTGTTTTGTTAGATTGTTTCAATTTTGTTTCTGGAAAAGATTGCCTACCCTGCCATTAAAACTGATCATTTCAGATCATAAAACTATATTAAACAGAGGAATTACAAGGAGAATTCACACACTCAGAGGGCATCCACTGTAGCTAGAGGAGAGAGAGAAATCCAGTGTGATTTCGTTTCCCTGTTTTAATGGGATCTTGAGCATTTTGCGCCTTATTCCCCCAGTGGAACCAACAGCATGACACAGAAGCTCAGAGAGCAGAGCGAACGACACTGAATGACACTGTTATGCTGCAAACCTCAGAGGATATACAGACATCTGAGACAGAGAGAGAGAGAGAAAGAGAGAGAGAGAGAGAGAGAGAGAGAGAGAGAGAGAAAAAAATGGGATAAGGAAGAGCTAAAAATGATTATGGATGATTATGTCAGAATAACAGAATCTCTAAGCATAAATTTTTAATAAATGAACCTTAATCAGTGTTAGGGATGTTAAAGGTACCTGTAATAAAATGAATACCAGTATTTTTTGTGTTATTTCCCTTGGATGTGCGTAAGAGCCTATCTGAGGCACTTTCTGGTCAAAATGCTTATCTTGGCAGGGTATTAATAGGAACACAGTTTGTCTTGAAAAAATGATGTACATTTATAATAAATCTTATTGAACCTAATGTTGGACCTAATAAATCATATTGAACGAACTGCACATCTACCCCACATATCTACCTCACAAATACATGGTGTCTACTCTCACGGACATCCATCAAATACTGGTGCAGAGCCAAAACTGGATTACACCAGTTTTGTTTTGGACTGTGACTGTGTCTTCTAACATTTTGGAGCATTAAAAGAATGTTAGACTAACACACAGACATAATATCAGTCATCATATTACTGTCAGTTGTACTGTCAGTCACGCATAAGCTAAAGTTTTTCTTTCAAGCTAAATCTAGGCCAGCCTGTTTAAGCTCGTTGTGTACTTGTCAAAGTTATTAAACAAAAGCTGACAGAGGACTGGTGAGATCAAAAGCAGCAGTCTAAGGGGATTAGAGTTTTGTATGCAGAAAAGTGTCTAATACCCTAATACTCTCTACCATATATCACATCACAAAGTAATTTAGGTTGCAAATGCTGTTCATGTGGAGTTCAATAAGATCTTATGATCAATATTATTGTCCTTAATAAAATGCGTACTGTTAACTTTAAAAAAGTTAATATCAAAAGCTAATATCATCTCTCTCTTTCTCCCAAGTGGATGGCTTCTTTATGTCTGATTCTAAGGCCGTCCTTCAAGGGTGTGATGACAACTGGTCTTTCCAGGGGCAGGGGCGTATTCCTGTGCTCTTTCTAATGACAGTATGTGTGGACGTTCGGGTTATGTCCCCGGGTGAGTGGACTGCATTTAGCTACATTTCGGCCCCTGCACCCCGCTATGAACTGGCCCTGCAGGGCGATGGAAACTCCCTGTACGCCTGGCTGTTGGGTGTACGCCATCAATTTCCTGTCCAGCTGACCCCTCATCGGTGGTACCGCCTGTGCCTGCGATGGGACGCGCCTCACAAAAGCTTCAGCCTGACAATTGGAGGCAACCCGGAAGTATATCAGCGCACGGCCATTGCCCGAGCAATACCCCCCTCTGGGCGTCTTCTGCTTGGTTGTCAGCCAAAAGATGCCTCCCCTGGTGTCAGAATGGCCACAGTGGAGCTCTACCTGCTACGCATATGGGATGACGTCGGGGAGCACCAGGCCTGCGAAGACGGCTCAGTGGTTGGCTGGGATTCGAGACTTTGGACCGTCACTCGAACCCAGGCCAGAGTCCAAGATCACTCTCTGCAATGTGGTGAGTACAGGAGGACTGTGACGACTGCAGAGATTCACAACAAGCAGGCCAGTTGAACCGGTAGTGGATCACATGAGCAAGTTAAAAATAGCAGTGCTAATTGTAATGACTGTGTTTAATCCTGCGTCAATAACGCCAACTCAGTAAATCATAAACCGCCTGAAGCACTTTCTCCCTCTGAACTAAAGTATGCACAGTATTTTTTCTGTGTTACATTTTCTGGGCAACCTTGAAATATACAAACGGATGTTTTGTCTATAAGAATGAGCAAGAACTGTAGCTTGCCCTGAAAATTCTGAGGGGAATTTACAAACTATGCATTATTTCTGTGCACTGTATTGCAGCACAATTACCTGAGTCTTATTAATTAACTACCCACAAAGCATTGCTATTCACTTGACATAATAACGTTGTGTTGTTGCCATCCACCACAGAAAGCAAGAGGAATTTTGTTTGAAAGAGATGTTTCTGTGGATTTTATTATTAGTCATTGACATTTATGCATTTAGCATTTTTTTTATCCTAAGCAACTTACATTGCATTCAATATATATTTTTATCAGTATGTACGTTCCTTTGGAATCAAACCCACAATCTTTGCGCTGCTAATGCGATGCTCTGTCAACACGGCACAGCAACAGTAATTTACAAAATAATGGAGAAGAGGGTTATAACAAATTCAGACACACTTGCAATGCTGGAGTGATGCTGTGAAGTCTCAGTGAAGTATGCAAGATCTGCAGGACATGCATCCTTCACAACCTAGAAGTTAGAGCCTGGCCTGCTAGACAGGAAATTGTTATCTGATTTTATAATTCCTATAGGACATCAGATGGTAAAACATCTCAGATGGTGTGACATCCTGTCACAACTGCCAGCATGTCACTGTTCATTTTTAGTGAGCTCTTCCCTCTGAGTGTAATGTTGTCATACATGCATGGTGTAAATGCATGACACATTAAATGTTGCATGATGATTTCATGTAACTTCATTCACTAATTTAAACTCTTACTTTTATTAAATGCATGTACAAACCATTGATAAAACAATTCACTAGCCTTGTCTGTTCCTTGCATCAAAAAGTGTCAAGTTGTAAAAATTATAATTTTTTAAAAAACTATTAAGTTTCATTTTCAAAACAAATCCAGCACAGAGGCTGGACTGACAGCTTGGATGTCTTGATTAAAATGATAATCATGATCAGATCAGATTTTGATGCAGGGAACCAAAGGGCAGTAGTATTTACACTCACTCTTGGCTCTCTATCATTTGTGCATGCCAATTCTATTTCTATATTTCATCTTCTAGGCCTAAGGCATCTGCGTAAGAAACGCGATGCACAAGGATATACGACCAAAAACAGTAAGTGCAGTGCAAGTGCCAACTCACTTCACTGATACAGTTACAGTATGTGGTGGTGGGTATCTGTGTTCTCCGTGTACAAAACTTTTCAAGTAGCTTTACAGAAAAGCTAAAAGCATGAACAAAACTTGTGCAGCTTTTAAACTGTTGTAAAATTTAGGCATTTTAGTGCTAGTTGTAAATGTATGACGTGAGTTTTGACAGGTGAGTTTTGACAGGTGCCGTTTTCAGTCATGGCATGCTCCACTGAAAAGGTTTATTTGCTCCACTTAGCACAGTACAATATATGATGCAAACAGACGTCATATACAGACATCTTGAATAGCGGATGGGTTGGGCAAAATTTGGAATGTTTTCGAGCTGTGCATAAGACATTTGCACGTCAGTATCTGCAGGCATCTAAGATTACGAAACGCGTCTGGTAGACAAGAATCTCTTTACTAGACAATCTGCGATGATCATGCAGTTTGAACTGATTGATAGGACATTGGCTAACGTTCTCTAAAAGTTCTCTCAGTGTTATCAAAAAACGTTCCTGCAGTAATGTTAGTAGAATGTTTTTTAAACATTATACATCATGTATATCATGTAAAACGCTTTATTTTCTTAGAACTTTCAAAATAACCTTTTGAACATTTTTGTTACTAATGGAAACATTAGGGAAACATTCTTACAACATAAAATTGTTAGCTGGGTAGCTGGGTAGAAACATTATTGTATTTGAGATCTCAGTTTTGTCATTTTACACAATAATGACCAAAAAGTGATACATTTACGTTGTCATGCTGTGCTTGTGGTTGGTATCTTTTCAGTGTAGTGAATAACATGTAGGTGTGTCTGTTTTGTCAATACTGCTATTTTTGGATTATGAGGTTTAAAGGTTAAAGCTGAATATTGTATTTTCTCACAGCATACACAGGCGTATCCGGCGGCCGGGAATTTTTGTTGACGTCTCCAAGTAAGTGAACGTGTTCTGTTCGTCACCAACATGATCCAGAGACAGTGATCTAATTATACAGACTGTCAACTGATGAGAAATGAAGTGAATTAGTTAAATGTATAAAGCAATTATTTAATCAAAGTAATTGCAATTAATCACATAAATCAAAAGCTCGACCTACAATCCCCGCAATCTATTTTGTGATAGAGTTTGTCGGTCTGTTCATTTTGTGATTTTTCTCATAACTACTTAATTATTAATTATTATTAAAATGATAGTCATAGTAATTATTTACAGTAGATTCATTAAAATAAAAAGCAGGTAATAATGTGTTGTAATTTATGTGTTTATTTTACATTTTAATTTAATACATTTAAATATCTTCTCTTTGTACTTCCTCTCTCCCTTTTTAAGGTCCTCTCTTCTCTACCTTGGCCTCCATAATTACCAATACAAATAAAATTCTCCAAGGTCAGTAAATAGCTTTAAGATGCTGCTAAATATGAAAAGGGTGTGTGAGTGTGCGACAACAAGTTAAACGTATAACTTTTTCCATCTTAAATTAATCTTTTCATAATCATTGCTGCTACGGCCATCAAAACGCCATTTTGTTAAAAAATGAAGTTTTAAGGACTACAAAAGAACTGCAAAAGATTATTGTTAGTTAGCCTGTTTATTTGTTGAAAATCTGTCTGTAGGTGACTCTGGATGGCTGCTGAAGACCTACTGAAGTGTCTGTATTTTATAGAGAAATGTGTTGAAATGACACTAACCTAAACAAGCTCAATAACATTTCAACTGGTTAATTCTGAAAATATGTCTGTTTCTATATTTCAACTTTCCACTGTTATTTAAAGGCAGAGTAGGCAATTTTCTTTCCGAAACATTTTTTTGTTATGCTGATTGAAAGTCTCTTCACGTCCTGATAGCGATCACTAAGTGGTCTAAATATATTTATATGTAACTGTATCATCTGTGGAGTCGCAGGACCAAAAAATGTTTGTCCAATCATTGCGTTCTTTTACGACTTGCCTGTCAAACTATATATTTGCATATCTCTGCATACTGTTGGAGGAGGCGTGGCTTTAGAGAACGCTCTTAAGGGAGCTTTCAAAGCTAGCTTGCTGTTGCTAGCCTCACTGAAATTGCCTACCCTTTCTTTAATGACTTCAGCTAGATGGAGCAGTGATAAAAGTGAATTCTTTTTCTTTCACACAGGACCCATTACTCCAAGCAATACCTCTGTTAATACCACCACCCCTCCACCCCATGGTCAGATCTTAAACATAACCTCTGCTTCACCATCAAACACACTGAATTCCTCCAACAGCACTGTAGCGAACAACTCCATCACCACAGCCACCACACCATCACCCTCAGTGAATCTCACTAGACCAACACAAGCTCCCCTCACAATAACTTCAGCCCCTTCTCAAGCTCTGATTGCTTCAGCTGTTAATACCACAACCAATATGTCACATACTGGTGGATCCAACATCATATCTCCAACAACGGCCTCACCAGCCTCTAACATAACTGCCCAGCCTACCCGTAACACATCTGTATCTGCGCAGACGCTTTCAAGCAGTCACATTAGCCATTCAATCATTGGCAATCTCTCTTTAGTGACGCCTACTTCTGAAATACCAGCCAATCACACAGCAGCACACCTTACCGCTTCACCTACTGTCATGGCTCAAGTTGCCAATCAGTTAGCAGTTCTACGGACAACAAGATCCGATGCATTATTAACAGGTTAGGTGATGTCTTTTTGTACTTCTTTAGAAAAAGACTAATGGCTTCTATTTCTGTGATAATTACAGGATATTAAATTAAACTCCTCACCTTCGTTCTCTCATTCTGCCACATATCATATAATTTATACATTATATAATTAATGGTAATGTTTTTTTTTTAAATGTCTTTTCATTTGTTTCAGACTCATTTGTGGCACAGTGTAACTTTTCCGAGTACTGCGCTAATGAATGTAAGAAAGACTTTCTTTACACAATTTTATTCCCAAGAAAACGTAATTAGGATTCTGCGTGGAGATTCCTGAAGTAAAATATCTCTGTTTTTTCCCATCACAGCATCATATTACTGGATGTCCATGGAGGTGTATGGATCTGATTTTACTGAGAGCGATATTCAAATATGGGTATGAAATAAGTCTTTTCATTTTATTAAAGATAATAATAAACTGTTTCTTTATCAATTTTTAGAGAACATACTGTTCACAGAACCATCTGGCAAGTTAGATAATCAGTCTTTTGTTATTTAAACAGCTGTTTAATATATCCAGGAGATATCTGTGCCAAAGATATGGAAAACCTTATAATAATATAGTTCCTTATTGTGTTGTGAAATGAATACAATAAAAAAACAGTATACTGCACTCAGTTTTCAGGTCTTTTTACAACCTGCTCTGATTCAACCAATACTAAACTATGCCAAGCTTTTATGGTAAGTAAAACGTTTTTAGGTTGAAAGAATGTTTCTCTAACGTTTCCTATAAGTAACAAAATGTTAAAAATTTATTTTGAAAGTTCTAGGAATGTTCACAACATCCAGTTTTTAAGACATATTAACATTATTGCTTGGTTATAAAAATGTAATTCAGACATTTTGTAATTCTATAACTAAAAGTTCCACTAACTACTTAAGAGTAATGTTTTTTATAGATGATATATAACGTTATAGAAATGTTGTACTAACATTACTGCAAGAACGTTTTGATAATGTTGAGTGATCTTTTAGAGAATGTTAGCCAACGTTCTGAGAACGTTCCTTGTTTGCTGGGTATCGTTTCTGAATTAAGACTTGTTCAGGGCTTGAGCATGGCATCATGTACATGTTTTTTCTATAACACAGAATGCTGAGGTTAAATGTCAAGACAAGGATAATATCCAGTAAGTAAAAACTGAATCTCTACATACACAACTAGTGTGATTTCAGAGTAATTTACTCTCAAATACTGCCCCCATTCTCACAGGAGGACTAACTGCACGGCACTGCTACAACTTAACCAGCCTGTGAATACATGCGATCTCCACAGGCTGGTAGACAATGGGGCTACACAATCATCAGTCAGTTTAATCAAAATCCAGATTCTGGGAGATGTGGAGAGAGTGGGTGAGTGAGAACGACTGACCCAGTTCATATAGTGGATGAAATGTGAGAGAGAAGAGTGAGACAAGCCAATACACAAAACATCACTTGCTGTTTGTGCTGTTGTTGTCCCACCAAAATGATGTCACTTCCTGTAGGACGATGTCATTGAGCAACTGGCGTGTGTTAATGAAAGGGATTTTAGAAAAGACTAAAACACTGCTTGTGTCATCGCTAGTTGTTCAACTGTGGTATTGTGATAACCAAAAATAACTAAAAACTAATATAATTTTCATCTTCATCCAAATGGATTGTATTCAGTATTTTAAAGACATAAATGATCAGGACATGCAAATGTATTGCATAGAAGATGAAACAGTTTAAATTCACAGAGATATTTCTAACCTTTGTTAAAGCTTTGTTTTTGTAGATAGTGACAGGGTTAATGATTTGTTCATTTAAAAATCAAAGATAGTGGTTTCAAAGATAATGCATAATTGACTCACTCAGTGGATTGTTCACAGGTACAGGCCTCTGTGTGGAGAGTGATATCACACCCCCTGGAGGTGACTTTGTGCACTGCACATCCTCTATGTCTGACTATGACGTCTGCCAAATCCAAGGGCCTGTCAGTGTCACATGGTAAAAGCTGCTACTAGTGATCTCAACCTTAACACACCCTTATAGACTTGTTTGACTTGCTCTTTGAACTGTCCTGAAAAGAAATTTCCTGATGTTTGCAGAACCTTTTACCATTACATATCATATCAAAAACATTAAAAATGTTACAGAATTTAAAAAATGTTTGAATAACGTTCTTATAACCAAATGTTAATGTTAATGCAACGTCAAAAAACTGGTTGAAAAAACTGGTAGAACTGTCAAAATAGCTTTTTAGAATAGCAATAGAACTGTCATAATAGCGTTAGGGAAACGTTCTTACAACCTAAAATTGTTAGCTGGGCTATGTTTGTTTGACAGCAATGTTGTTTCAGGTCCAGCAAAAGACAATGATCAAGGAACATGTACTTGTTAGCATTAATCGCAGTTTAAGAGTCTGTTCGTACATATATAAAAACTATATCTCTTGTTCCACAGTGAATCGGGCCAAACGCTTACTGTTCTTTTGGGTGAGAGCTGTGAAGTCTCGTCTAAATCCTTCACCTCTCCACCTGTTCCTACCAGCACAAGCACAGAGAACAGAACGATGTCCACAGATATCACTTCTCCATCAGTAACTACAGACCTGTCACTGAACAACCACACCAGCATTATGGACACACAGCATAACACTTCTGTTACACCACTCAGCACAACAGTGTCAATATCCAACATTAGCTTCATGTCTATTAACAGCTCAGACAATCAAACAAACACATTGTCACTTAACACAACAGGCCTGCCACTCATTCCATCAGTCACCTTGCCCACTACAACAGCCGCACAAAGAAATACACCAGGCGCACTGGAAAATGCAACTGTAATACCGTTTAATGTAACAGTCCCACTGGTTAATACAGTCCCACTGTTTAACACAACATTAAATGCAACAGAAAAACTGTTACATACAACAGGCACATCTCCCAATACAACTATGACACTGTTAAATACAACAGTCACACCACTCAATGCAACTGTCATAGCACACAATGCAACTGAAACACTGTTAAATACAGCAGTCACATCTCTCAATCCAACTGTCACACCACTTGATACAACCATAACACTAATAAATGCAACAGAAACAGTGTTACAAACAACAGGCACACCACTCAGTACAACTGCAACACCACTCAATGCAAGAGTCACACCACGCAATGCAACAGAAACAACAGGCACATCACTCAATGAAACTTTTGCACCATTAAGTGCAACTGTATCACCACTCAATGCAACAGAAACACTGTTAGAAACAACAGAGACACCACACAATGCAACAGTCACACCACAAAACGCAACTGTCACACCACTTAATGCAACTGTCACACCACTTAACACAACTGTTAATCCTCTCAATACAACTGTCACACCACTTAACACAACTGTTAATCCTCTCAATACAACTGTCACACCACTCAGTACAACTGTCACACCACTCAACACAACTGTCACACCACTCAATACAACTGTAACACCACTCAACACAACTGTCACACCACTCAACACAACTATAACACCACTCAACACAACTGTCACACCACTCAGTACAACTACAACACCACTCAACACAACTGTCACACCACTCAACACAACTGTCACACCACTCAGTACAACTACAACACCACTCAACACAACTGTCACACCACTCAACACAACTGTAACACCACTCAACACAACTGTAACACAACTCAGTACAACTGTCACACCACTCAACACAACTGTCACACCACTCAATACAACTGTCACACCACTCAACACAACTGTCACACCACTCAACACAACTGTCACACCACTCAACACAACTGTCACACCACTCAACACAACTGTCACACCACTCAACACAACTACAACACCACTCAACACAACTGTCACACCACTCAACACAACTGTAACACCACTCAACACAACTGTCACACCACTCAATACAACTACAACACCACTCAACACAACTGTCACACCACTCAGTACAACTACAACACCACTCAACACAACTGTCACACCACTCAACACAACTGTCACACCACTCAGTACAACTACAACACCACTCAACACAACTGTCACACCACTCAACACAACTGTAACACCACTCAACACAACTGTCACACCACTCAATACAACTGTAACACCACTCAACACAACTGTCACACCACTCAGTACAACTACAACACCACTCAACACAACTGTCACACCACTCAACACAACTGTAACACCACTCAACACAACTGTAACACCACTCAACACAACTGTCACACCACTCAACACAACTGTCACACCACTCAACACAACTACAACACCACTCAACACAACTGTCACACCACTCAACACAACTGTAACACCACTCAACACAACTGTCACACCACTCAACACAACTGTCACACCACTCAACACAACTGTCACACCACTCAATACAACTGTAACATCACTCAGTACAACTATAACACCACTCAACACAACTGTCACACCACTCAATACAACTATAACATCACTCAGTACAACTATAACACCACTCAACACAACTGTCATACCACTCAATACAACTGTAACACCACTCAACACAACTGTAACACAACTCAGTACAACTATAACACCACTCAACACAACTGTCACACCACTCAACACAACTGTCACACCACTCAGTACAACTGTAACACAACTCAGTACAACTATAACACCACTCAACACAACTGTCACACCACTCAATACAACTATAACACCACTCAGTACAACTGTAACACCACTCAACACAACTGTAGCACCACTCAACACAACTGTCACACCACTCAATACAACTGTAACACCACTCAACACAACTGTAACACAACTCAGTACAACTGTAACACCACTCAACACAACTGTCACACCACTCAGTACAACTATAACACCACTCAACACAACTGTAACACAACTCAGTACAACTGTAACACCACTCAACACAACTGTAACACAACTCAGTACAACTGTAACACCACTCAACACAACTGTCACACCACTCAGTACAACTATAACACCACTCAACACAACTGTAACACAACTCAGTACAACTGTAACACCACTCAACACAACTGTCACACCACTCAACACAACTGTCACACCACTCAGTACAACTATAACACCACTCAACACAACTGTCACACCACTCAGTACAACTTTAACACCACTCAACACAACTGTCACACCACTCAACACAACTGTAACACCACTCAGTACAACTATAACACCACTCAACACAACTGTCACACCACTCAACACAACTGTAACACCACTCAACACAACTGTAACACCACTCAGTACAACTATAACACCACTCAACACAACTGTCACACCACTCAACACAACTGTAACACCACTCAGTACAACTATAACACCACTCAACACAACTGTAACACCACTCAGTACAACTATAACACCACTCAACACAACTGTCACACCACTTAGTACAACTATAACACCACTCAACACAACTGTCACACCACTCAACACAACTATAACACCACTCAACACAACTGTCACACCACTCAACACAACTGTCACACCACTCAACACAACTATAACACCACTCAACACAACTGTCACACCACTCAACACAACTATAACACTACTCAGTACAACTATAACACCACTCAACACAACTGTCACACCACTCAACACAACTGTCACACCACTCAACACAACTGTCACACCACTCAACACAACTGTAGCACCACTCAACACAGCTGTCGCACCACTCAACACAACTGTAACACCACTCAATACAACTATAACACCACTCAACACAACTGTCACACCACTCAGTACAACTATAACACCACTCAACACAACTGTAACACCACTCAATACAACTATAACACCACTCAACACAACTGTAACACCACTCAATACAACTATAACACCACTCAACACAACTGTCACACCACTCAGTACAACTATAACACCACTCAACACAACTGTCACACCACTCAACACAACTGTAACACCACTCAGTACAACTATAACACCATTCAACACAACTGTCACACCACTTAGTACAACTATAACACCACTCAACACAACTGTCACACCACTCAACACAACTGTAACACCACTCAGTACAACTATAACACCATTCAACACAACTGTCACACCACTTAGTACAACTATAACACCACTCAACACAACTGTCACACCACTCAGTACAACTATAACACCACTCAACACAACTATAACACCACTCAACACAACTGTAACACCACTCAACACAACTGTAGCACCACTCAACACAACTGTCCCACCACTCAACACAACTGTCACACCACTCAGTACAACTATAACACCACTCAACACAACTGTCACACCACTCAACACAACTGTCACACCACTCAGTACAACTATAACACCACTCAACACAACTGTAACACCACTCAACACAACTGTCACACCACTCAGTACAACTATAACACCACTCAACACAACTGTCACACCACTCAGTACAACTATAACACCACTCAACACAACTGTCACACCACTCAGTACAACTATAACACCACTCAACACAACTGTCACACCACTCAACACAACTGTAACACCACTCAGTACAACTATAACACCATTCAACACAACTGTCACACCACTTAGTACAACTATAACACCACTCAACACAACTATAACACCACTCAGTACAACTATAACACCACTCAACACAACTGTCACACCACTCAGTACAACTATAACACCACTCAGTACAACTATAACACCATCAACACAACTGTAACACCACTCAGTACAACTGTAGCACCACTCAACACAACTGTCACACCACTCAGTACAACTATAACACCACTCAACACAACTGTCACACCACTCAACACAACTGTCACACCACTCAATACAACTGTAACACCACTCAACACAACTGTCACACCACTCAGTACAACTGTAACACCACTCAACACAACTATAACACCACTCAACACAACTGTCACACCACTCAGTACAACTATAACACCACTCAACACAACTGTCACACCACTCAACACAACTGTCACACCACTCAACACAACTGTCACACCACTCAACACAACTGTAACACAACTCAGTACAACTATAACACCACTCAACACAACTGTAACACCACTCAATACAACTATAACACCACTCAACACTACTGTCACACCACTCAACACAACTGTCACACCACTCAATACAACTGTCACACCACTCAACACAACTGTCACACCACTCAACACAACTGTCACACCACTCAACACAAACTGTAACACCACTCAACACAACTGTAACACCACTCAACACAACTGTCACACCACTCAACAAACTGTCACACCACTCGTACAACTAAACACCACCAACACAACTGTAAACAACTGCGCACCAAAACAACTGTAACACCACTCAACACAACTGTAACACCACTCAACACAACTGTAACACCACTCAACACAACTGTAGCACCACTCAACACAACTGTAACACCACTCAACACAACTCAACCACTCAACACAACTGTACACCACTCAACACAACTATAACACCACCAAACAATCATAAAAATAAACACCACTCAACACAACTGTAACACAACTCAGTACAACTGTAACACCACTCAACACAACTGTAGCACCACTCAACACAACTGTCACACCACTCAGTACAACTATAACACCACTCAACACAACTATAACACCACTCAATACAACTGTAACACCACTCAACACAACTGTCACACCACTCAACACAACTATAACACCACTCAACACAACTGTCACACCACTCAACACAACTATAACACCACTCAACACAACTGTCACACCACTCAACACAACTGTCACACCACTCAACACAACTGTCACACCACTCAACACAACTGTCACACCACTCAACACAACTGTCACACCACTCAACACAACTGTCACACCACTCAACACAACTGTCACACCACTCAACACAACTGTCACACCACTCAGTACAACTATAACACCACTCAACACAACTGTCACACCACTCAATACAACTGTAACATCACTCAGTACAACTATAACACCACTCAATACAACTGTCACACCACTCAGTACAACTATAACACCACTCAACACAACTATAACACCACTCAACACAACTATAACACCACTCAACACAACTATAACACCACTCAATACAACTATAACACCACTCAATGCAACTATAGCACCTCTCAACACAACTGTTACACCACTAACTACAACTGTCACACCACTTGTGACAGGAAATACAACATCAAATGCTGTGCCACTCATTCAAAATGCAACACACGCACAGACTACTACACCATTAGCACTATTTAACACAACAGAGTTTGTTAATGCAACACTTCATAATAGACAGTATAATACAACCACTTACCTTCCAAAAGCTACAACCACCGATACCATGTCAACCTCAGATAATACAACACAAGTCAACACAACAGCATCACCATTTAACATAAGAGAATCAAACACAACTCAACCTCTTCAGAATACAACAACTTTTGACACTATGACAACCTCAAGTAATACAACACAATCCAACGCAACAATATCATTTAACACAAGAGAATTAAACACAACTCAACCTCTTCAAAATGCAACAACGTTTGACACTATGACAACCTTAAATAATACAACACAATCCAACACAACAACATCACCAGTTAACAAAGGAGAATCAAACACAACTCAACCTCTTCAGAATACAACAGAATTCAGTACAACAGTGATTCCATATAGTACAATATTTGAGACCACAGACTCCGAAATTAGTACCACTAAATTCACAACAACAGAACCACAATTCACCACCACACAATTCAGTACCACATCGTATATAGATTTCACATCTTTTAATACAACGTCTGTTATTTCTGACAAATCCAAATCCAGTACAACTACCACTCTGTTTAACACAACACAACCAAGTACAACACACATAATAAACACAACCCTGTTCAACACAACAGAAATGACACCTAATGTAACCAGTTACAGTGGTACTGTTGTTGATCAGACAGGAAGTTCCAACCACACGTTGAAGTTTAATACAACAGTAAGCCCTGCAGTTAATACAACACAGTTTAAAAACACAACAGAGATACACACAACCGCCTTCGCAACAACAGAAAACATTACCAGTGCGCCAGCTGACTACAAACCAGAGCCAATTACAACAGTTAGTCACACTAATACAACACAGTTAAACAATACAACAGAAAAAACAAGCATTATTACAACCACAACAGTCAGCCCAAACATCACTGAACATAACACAACAGCAGATTCTGTTACCAATGACAATGGAAATCACACAACTGCTGAACCAGAGATACAGACAAGCTCTCACTCCAATACTTCAACAAGAGCTCCAGCTGTCTATCACACAATTCAGACAACCAGTAGAGGAAATACAACATCAAACAGCACGAGGCCTGTGGCCCCTGCTGTTTCAGCCACCGTTACCACGGCAACTACTTTAGGTTTGACTTCTATATATCAACATATTTCATATTCATGATGGTCAAATCATTCATCTTTGTAGGTATATGTACAGCATGTGTACACATACTTTATTGTACATTTGGAAAGACGCATCATTAACTAAAACTGTCCATTTAAAGGTAGGGTAGGCAAGTTTGGAGAGACTAGCACCGCAAGCTAGCTTTGAAAGCACAAGATCTCTAAAGTCACGCCTCCTCAAATAGTGTGCGGAGATATGCAAATACATAAGGGCGGCCTATCATTGCATTCGGACTGAATGCAATGATTGGAAGAACATTTTATGGTCCTGTACCTTCCACAGATGATTTATATTTTTAGAAATATATAACTACCTAGTGATTATTATCAGGATGTGGAAACTTTCAACCAGTATAGCAAAAAAACATTTCTGGATGAAACGCCTACCCTGCCTTTAACTTATTATTTAGTGTACTAGTGATACACTGTTGATGCTGTGGATGCACTGTTGATGCACTTCTAGGTGCTACATATACATTGACATTGAATGTATTTCATAACTGTACAAAAATGCATGTGTGCTGAAACGGGACAATATGTATCCAACACCTACAAAAGCCAAAGAGATCACACTGCATTTTCACATGTCATCTATAAAATAATAGCTTATTGATTTTCTTACTTTTCAGGAAATCTAACAACCAAAAGTCCAGGCACATTGGCCAATGAGCTTCTGAATCAAACAAAAGACGTGACGTCTTTAAACTCAACCCAGGTGAACAATTTGGTCAACCAGCTAGAGAATCTGCTCTCTGCACCCAACATTAGTCTGGATGTAGGCCGAACCATGCTGTCCGTCATCAACAATCTGTTAAATGGCACCACAAATTCTCTGACTGCCTCCTCCAACCGGTAATTCTTGCCTAAGATAAGCAAAATTAATATGTTGAGAAATTAAAAATGTCATGAACCATTAACATTTCTGCTTTTGCTGTTTAAGATTAATCAAAGCTGTGGACAGCCTGGGTTTAAAACTGGTGATTCAGGACCAGACAGAAAACATCGCGTTTGGATCACTTGCTTTGACTGTAACCAAAGTTGATGGGACCAACTTCAAGGCAACATCATTCTCACTTGCCGATTCTTTAAACCCACAGGTACTGACTGTTGAATTCCTGTACAATACAGGTTATGGGGTTTCATTGCACCAGGCCTTTTTTGTATGTACTTCATTACACATACAGCTGTTATACAGCAGATGTAATGAGACCTGTTTTCCTGCTTGTGTAAGTGATGTTTGGCATAAAGCCTATAGATCTAGATTTTTTGAAAGTTCTCGGAAATGCAAAACGTGTCAAAGTTTTGGCACTGTGCCGGTAAGAAAACCTCAAAATCTGGGGTCTTGTGCATGTGTTTCTGGCAATGCAGGTGACAAAAGGATTTCAGAGAGAAGTGAGAGCAGTGGAAAGTTCCTCTCCTCTTGGCAAAATAACCCTGCCGGCATCACTGACAGGAAAACTCACTCCAGAACAGCAGAAGATGGCCTCCAGAATTCAGTTTACATTCTTCCAGAAAAGCACATTTTTTCAGGTAAAGCAAAACAGATTCTAATTCGAAGTTTTAAAATCCATTAAATTAAAAGCCTGTGGTTCATCCCAGCTAACAATTTTAGCTTGTAAGAACGTTTCCCTAATGTTTCCATTATGTTACAAAAACTAAAAATGTTATTTTGAAAGTTCTAGGAATGCTTAAAGCGTCCTTTTTTAGACGTTGTATAAACGTTATTGCTTGGTTATAAGAACGTTATTTAAACATTTTTTAATTCAGTAACATTTTTAAAACATTCCACTAACAACCTAAGAATGGTGTTATCGGTATGTATGATACATAATATTAAAAAATCTACTAATGTTACTGCGAGAACTTATTTGATAACTTTGAAAGAACTTTCAGAGGAACGTTAGCCAACATTCTAGAAACGTTCCCTGTCAGCCGTCTGTTTTTTTCATTTATTCTTTGGTTTGTTCTTCCTACAGGATACTAAACATACTTTAAACAGCCACATTCTGGGCTCTAGTGTGGCTAACCTGTCAATCAGAAACCTGCAGGACAACGTTACTTTTACTTTGAAAAATAAAGAACCTGTTGTGGTGAGTGTTCACATTATTGTTTATGTCATCAACCAAACCCGGTTTGATTCTGATTTTCCTGACTCTTCCCACAGGGGAATTATGTCGCTTCCTGTGTCTTTTGGGACTTTGACACAAATGGTAAGATTACGCACCTCTCTGGAAAATGTTATCGAGCCAGTTGAAATGTGTGTTGGGATTTCTGAAGTGAAAGAGGTGACATTATTGTGATGTGTTTGGGATGAATTAGGAGGTTCAGGAGGCTGGAATTCAGACGGCTGTGTTGTCATGAATAGCAGCACTGTAAATGAGACCGTCTGCAGCTGCAACCACCTGACCAGTTTTGCAGTACTGTTAGTAAGTATGTCTCCATTTAAGATGCCTTGCAGAAATGTCCAGCCATAACTTCATGAGAATCTACAGCAGTTATGGCTAAACTGCGTGTTTAGAAATCTAAAGAACCTTGATATATAAATGCTAAAATACAGAAAGAGTGACAATCATGTGAATTAAGAGTAAGGATTAGAAAAAAAATCATGTTTTTTTGTGATATATAATGCAAATACAAAAATAATAATATCATTTGTTTTAATTTGCAGTAGTAGCTGTACATTTATCTAAATGCTTCCATGACTACCACAACTCACTCTTGAAATGTCAACAAAATTCAGTCAGCGACAACTTTAACTTGGTGATATTTAAAAAATATTACAAAATATCCTGTAAAACTGTATCTTTTTCCATTTTGCTTTTGTGATTGAAGGATATTAGCAGGAACGGCATATCTGACCGCCTGCAGGCCACAATCCTCACCTTCATCACTTACATCGGCTGTGGAATCTCCACTATCTTCATCGCAGTTACTCTGCTCACTTACCTCGGGTTCGAGTAAGTCTTCTTCAACGATGCTGAGATATCCTAAAGAACCTAAAGACATGAAATATTGATATCACATAACATACAGATGTTACAAAGAATGTGATATAGCCAGCAGTTTTTATTAAATACTTTGTAGAAGCTGAAGTTACAAATTTCACAGCTTTTTTTAGTTGTTAGGTTTCTTCATTAAAGAACTATTTTCTTACCTTTTATAGTCTAATTAACCTTTTTTCACTACAAATAACTAAAGGTTCTACGGATGTTAAAGGTTCTTTATGGAACCATAAAGCCAAAAACGGCATTGTGAAGCAACTTTTTTAAAATAGTTTATATAGAATTTGCCATACAAAAGACTTAAATCATCTAATCAAAATTAATTACAGGGGGGCATCCTTAAATGAAGTTATTTGTAAATGACCCCACAAAACATCATCCTGGTATCTTGCAAAATGCCACTAAACTGTCTTCCAAAATAAACACCCATAACCCAAGTTCACCTCACTTTATTTGCAGAAAAATCCGCCGTGACATTCCCTCCAAGATCCTGATTCATCTGTGTTTTGGGTTGCTCCTGCTGAACCTGGTGTTCCTGGTGGACTCATGGCTGGCGCTGTATCCCAGTGCAGTAGGCTTGTGTATTTCCACAGGCTTCTTTCTGCACTACTTCCTGTTGGTCTCCTTCACCTGGATGGGTCTTGAGGCCCTGCATATGTACCTGGCCGTCGTCAGGGTCTTCAACAACTACATGACCAGATACATGCTCAAGTTTTCCTTGGCAGGCTGGGGTGAGATTTTATTACTCTGTGTGGTTTGAAAAATATTTTTCAAACCACACAGATTGTTGAAGTGGGCTGGCTTTAGATGATTGTTGATTTAATAATTTGATGTGTTGTTTTATTGTAGGAGTCCCATTGATTGTTGTTATTATTGTGATTGCAATAAACAAGGACAACTATGGTCTTGTACACTATGGGAAATACTTGGATGGAACTACGGATGATTTGTAAGTATTTTGTGTAATATTGTGAAGAAAATGTTTTTAGAACGTTGGCTAATGTTCTTTCAAAGTTATCAAAAATGTTCTTGCAGTAATGTTACTGGAATGCTTTTCTAATGCTATATATATCAAAAATGTTATTCATAAGTTGTTAGTGGAACATTTTAAAACTTTTTGCAAAATGAAAAAAATGATTTGAATAAATCTTATAACAAAGCAATAACGTGTATGTACAACAGCAAAAAACTGGACGTTTTGAACGTTCGTAGAACTTTTACATTACAGAAACATTCTTACAACCTCAACTTGTTAGCTGGGGTGTGAATTAAATGTATTTGGAGTCTTTGGTATATTATACCCCAGGCAGACAGAATTAGGACTCTTTTTATTAGGAAAGAAAGGTTATCAGTATCTTTATCATACATCACCCTTAATGTTTGTTCAATTCTCTCTTCCAGCTGTTGGCTAAAGAATGACATAGCATTCTATGTGGCTGTTGTGGCATATTTCTGTGTAATATTTGTGTGGAACCTGTCCATGTTTGTGGTGGTGATGGTGCACCTGGTACGAATCAAGCGGCAAAATCCCCAAAATAACCAGTACCGGAGCAGACTGCAAGAACTTCGTAGTGTTGCAGGCCTCACGTTTCTACTGGGCCTCACTTGGGGCTTTGCCTTCTTCGCATGGGGTCCAGTCAACCTGGCTTTCATGTACCTGTTTGCCATCTTCAATTCTCTTCAGGGTGAGGACTTTGAAAAATACTACATATCAACTACAATCAAAAATACCATTATTACTCCAAGAAAGGATTATATAGAGTTGTTCCTGTAGCTAAACATGCAATGCATGGTGCTGGTAACATAAGGGTCTTGGGATCTAATATATTCTATTTGGTGCCATTAGAAGCACAGAATGCACTTGACATAAAGCTGAATCAAGAAACATAAAAGAAACATAAAATTGCAGGTTACTTTTTGTACTTTTCTTTACATATGTTGGTCAAATTATAAATCATTATTATAATCTTACCATTGCATATCGGGGTAAGGTAAGGAGACTGTTTTGCACACTGATCTGTTATGTACTTGCTCAATAACTGATTTTTATCCAAAAACACTTATGGATTGCAACAAGTAAATCTCCAGTTTTTCATTTCTCTCACACTTAATCCCTCAGGCTTTTTCATTTTCGTGTTTCACTGCGCTCTGAAGGAAAACGTCCGTAAACAGTGGAGAATGTACCTCTGCTGCGGCAAGTTACGATTGGCTGAAAACTCAGGTATTTATTTGGGTTTCACAAACTAACTTTGTTACTGTTACTAGATGTTTTAGCATGTGTAATTTTACTAGATTTTATTAGTTTATGATGCCACAGTTTATGCAAAAACCTCTCAAACGTGTCTGCAGACTGGAGTCGGACGGTGACACAAAACCACCACACTAAGAAAACTTCAGTTCACACAGTGGTCTCGTCTGATTCAGAGAGTCACAGCGCCCCGCGCAGCTCAGTGAGCAGCGATGAATCTGTGCCGTTCAATGGCGTTGGTCAGTTACCAGAGACACCATTTAAAATCTCACTGCATCACTGCAATGCATTGTACATCACTACAAAATGTAACTCGTGTAAAAATTCATGTTACAGGCTCACCGATAGATGACAGAATGATCATGTCTGATGAAACAAACGGTGATGTGATTCACAACGAAATCAACAATCGACTTCGGTCACGAATCAGATCTACGTAGTGCTTTGAAAAGGATTTAGAATTATATATTTTTTTAATTAGAGTTATTATATTGCTGAGCCAGGCTGCTCAGAACTGCCCCTGGGGACAATGGATCAAAAGCAAAAACTTATGGGACGTTATGCTTTAAGATATCCTAGGAAGTCTTACTGGGAAGTGTGGAAACGTTATATTATATCCAACTACTGCAGATTCATCCGTTTTTTTTTCAAAGGACTCCGGTATGTTTAAACAGTATTAAACTCTTTTGTGATATGTGATAATAAAAATGACGTTTGAGAGCAGATGACTGATGCATCAAATGGTATTTGTTAAGAAACTATATTTGAAATGGAATGTATAATGGACTATATTAGTGCATTTATTTTTTTACTTAAAAACATGAGCACTAAGGCCTTTTTGTAGTCATTCTCCACCCTGTAGTTTTCTCACATGAAGAATGACAAAATGTAATGTTTAAAAAAATCTATGAAGGAACAGTCGTCTTAAAATTGTAAATGAATAGTTTGAATAGTTCACTTTTAGCTAAAGTGTATTACTTATTTTTATTGTATTTTGATGCAATTTTATTTTAGTTAATCACAAGCATGTAGGTTATGGTTTTGAGATACATTTGTGAGTCTGTAGGAAATGTAAGCAAGAATCTGAGACTGTAACAATTTAAGTTTTTTATTCCATTCATTCATTCATTCATTCATACAAATAAAATTGATTTTAGTATGACAGTTTGTGTGTATGTGGATTCCCCCAAATACAGACACGCAATCCCTCATAAAAAAATAATTTTGGCAATGTAATCACACACATTCAATCAGTCAATCAGTTAGAGCAATTCATCTCAGCTCCAATCAGCTCATTTTCTGGATGATGTCAAGCTGTTTTCTCTCAGGAGCAGATGCTCCAGTAGATGATATTGAAGAGAATGTACACCAGAGGGAAAATTATTCTGGAGTACGAGTCTCTCTTGTAACTGTTGGTTGTTCCCGTGATGTGAGGAGTTCTGGAATGGCGGAGGTCAGGGAGGACATGCATGGGTCCGTTTAGACCGGACAGAGGAGAAAACGAGTTCAATATCCGTGTTGTGGAAATAACCGTCAAACGTCTAGCTTGTGAGGCATCATATTCTGACAGCTATACAACAGATATAAAAATAATTCACTGTTATTTCTCTGTTAACCAGATAGTTGTGTTATAATGTCACATGAATGAGTTTTTAAAGCATAATGCTGTATAATATAAAATTGTCATCATTTACCCTCTCTTATGTCATTGTAGCTAAATTGTTCATTTTGTCAATCAAACACAAAACACTTTTAAAGAAACGTATATTTTCCTCCATACAACAATTTTAATATGACCAGGGGAAGGACAAAAAAAGCAACAAAAGAATTACTATAAAAGCTTCAGAGAACTTGTAAACATGTAAAACCTTTATATTCAAAGGATACAGCTCTTTTTTTAGGTCTTTTTATAGGCTGACAGACTTGGTCATGAATACAAAAATATGAAATTGTATGAAAAAATGTTTTCATTTGTAACGTGTTTTTATCATTTTAAACTTTTGTTTAAAACAAATACGGTCTCAGTATAAACAAACAAAATATTCACCAGTGTTTATTTTTCCCAGTTTCATTTAGGGGTTTACAGTTACATTATTTGATCAACAGGGGGCAGAATTTTCTGTTTGCAGAGATATGGAGTGTGCCATAAAACAAAAAATATATCCCATTCTTGTAAAAGTTTCATCAATGAAAAGTTTGAACTCTGACCTTTAATTGCTTGAGTTTCTTCATCTCTTCTTTGGTGGTGAAGTAGTTGACAGTCGCATACTCGATGGCAGAAAGAATCACAAACAGTAAGTTGGTTCTTTGATTTGACTTCAACATACATACAGTACATAAAGTAATACGCAATTTTATGTTTCAAACAGAAATGGCCATATAGATGCCAAAGTTACAGATTTGAATAAGGTATAATTTTGTTAACAAATAAAAAACTGTCTGCTTTGCTCCATAGACTTCCATTGTAAGTGTTTTACTGGAACCCCAATTGTTTTTTGTAAGTAAAGCAGAGGAACGATTCCCCTGTCAACAAATGCTGACGATACAGCGCACATTTGATCCATTTCAAAACCCTGGACGTGGATACCATGGCATGGTATACGAATATGAATATCATATCTCATATTATAGCACCGCCACAGTGGATTGCAAAATCATCCATTACAAATTATATTATCAGCATAACTGAATGATGGAATTTAATTATATATTTCAAAATACATTTACCCAGCTATCCTTCTGTGCATGCAGAAATAACATGTACCATGTTCACTTCAGAGATGCTGTCTCTGCTCTCCACCTGCACATCAATGCCATCAGGGACAGCAGCCTATGAAGCAGAAGACAACATTCAGGATAACAGCAAGGCCTTTGAAATCCACTTAGACACAAACAGCCTCCATTGCTCCTACAGAGAGAGCATATGGAGCTCAGACGGTTTCCTCTAATCCTGTTTGTCCCATCATTAACTAACAGTGGTGTACTGAGAGATGCCATTCAAATCCTAATTTCACCTCCACACCTTTTAACCATAGACCAATAAAGTCTTTTTATCTTCTCTTCTTCCCCCATTGCAGAATTGAACAGTTGCAGAATTGATCGCCGCCCTGCTGGTTAAAAGCAAGCAATGCGCTGACACGTTGCTGCATATGACTTAGCATCCTAAAACGACCTCATGCATAGACTCATGTTTAACTTTTATATTAACATAAAAATGTAGGTAAGTTTCTAACATGACAAACATTCCAGTACTACAATGTCAACAATGTGTCTTCTGACATGTAGTAGACAAACACATCCAAAACGTAGACAGACGTAGATAAATAAAATTAAACTAGATTAAAACCAGTCTTAAAGTAAACCAGTTACCCAAACTGATAAAAGTTATATAAACCGCCCAAGCCATTGTCTACTTTTAAAACAGAGCATTTGTTAAAGCGGCAATCTGAAACTTTTGCCTCTCTACCATCATCTCTGTTTGAAACATGAAATTGCAGGTTACTCTACATACTTTTCATCACCATGATAAAATCAAATGAAGCCAAACTAACATTTCCTGGGAAATCAAACCCAACAGCTCAAAATTATAAATCATTATTATAAACTTCTTGTTGGGAATCGGGGTAAGATAAGATGTGTTGAACACTGATCTGGTCATGTACTTGCCCATTAACTCATTTTTTTTTTATTTTCAGCCCAGAAAACATTACGAATTGCAGCTTTAGATTGTAAATAAGTTGTTTAAAAATGTTTTTTTAAATGATCTGTTATTTGTTTTAGAAGATAATTGTCCTGTTGGTTAATGTTATGTTATTAAAGTTATAATAAAGTGAAGTTATTGTTACAGAGAAAATCCGGCTGGGGCTCTTGGATTCACTGAAAGTTGGATTCGAAGATCCATGGATTCTTGAATGTATACTTCAGATTCAGAAAAAAGACATTTTCAGCTAAGACTGACTGAAGTCTCCACCTCTTGTAGAAGGTGTGTGAAGAGTAACAGCCCCACGTGTCTGGACAACACTGACACTATGGAGGAATTTCAAAATAAACTAGTCGGTCTAGTCACAATTGACACTCAGAGAAGAGACTTTCCTTCACATCTAAAACACACGTGAGTCTGTCTTTTATATTATGTCAACCATAACAGAACACAAAATAAGAAACTAAATCCTTAGGGGACAAGAGTGACATCAGATGACTAACTAAACTAGAACAGAAGAAAGAGATCAACATTAACTAAACCTTTTAAATTATGTTTATGTTAAAATAGAAAATAGGATTTATTGGAATTTTAAGTGTGTAAAGTAGATCTGTTTGAAAATAATTTAAGTTAAAAGTTACATTTCTTGGCAGCCAAGAGGAGATTTCTGCCTACAAAAGACCAGTTATCTGTGATCTTAAGAGTACGTCTGATCTAAAAGATTTCGCTTTCAAAAGAAAGAATGTGTCACAGAAATGTTTCACACAAAATAAAAACAATATTATAGGTTTAACCTCAATCTTAATGTCAGATGTCTTAAGATCTGATCACAGGAAAGGAGGATAATGTCAAAATTATCATATTTACAAATATAAACATCTCTAAACAACACTGGTTAAACTAAACTTGGCTTTTTTAAGCCTGTCTGGTGACCCTAACCTAAAATATACAGGTCTATAAAGTTATTTCTGCAGACTCTTTTGTAATTATTCTTATATTTGACCTGTAGCATTTATTTAGTTAGTAATGACTAGAGTTAATAAACAGAATTAGAGCTTTACAGTTTTACAAAGTAACTAAGATTTTTAGGGTTTTTTTTAGTAACTAAGAAGTTTTTACATGTTTCACTGTAGTTTCTGCCATATAGTTCTTTCAGGAAATCCATGGCAGCAGCACAACTCTGGATTTTCTTATTATCGATGTGGATTGCAGCTTGTACAAATAGTAAAACTCCAGGTAAGAGTGTCTCCTGATTCCCCTCTCGAAACACTATACTAGAACCCAGCTAACAATTTTAGCTTATATGGACATTTCTGTAATGTTTTCATTAAGTAACAAAAACGTTAAATATGTTATTTTTAATGTTCTAGGAATGTCAAAACATGCAGTTTTTAGACATGTGCATTAGCGTTGTTGCTTGGTTATAAGAACGTTATTCAAACATTTTGAATTCTGTAACATTAAAACGTTTTACTAACAACCTAATAATAACAGTTTTGCCATATATGACATATAACAATACAAAACATTACAACATTACTGCAAGAATGTTTTTAATAAATTTGAGAACACTTTTGAAGAACATTAGCCAACGTTCTGAGAATGTTGCCTGTTACGTGTGAACATGTTAACTTTTGCAGACATAATGTGGCATCATCTTTCTGTGATCTCCAGGTCTAATTAAACAATTAAGTTTCTCACCCATGCCTATAACCTATTTTTATATGCAGCCAAGCACTGAGGAAAAGAAACAGGGGTTTTCATTGGCTTGAAAGTACATTGCTGAGACTAATGAAGCGGTGTTATTCATTTGTGTGACCTTAATAGACACACACACAGACTTTAAACAGCATTTAAAAGTGGCTCATTTCCTAAGGCAAGGGTGCAAATTTGGCATTGGTCTTTATTTCCTTGCATTCACTTGTACAGAACTCAAAGGAGACGGTCAACAGAAGCTCTGAAGAATTGCTATTAAATGTCTCACCCAAAACATTGACCTGATTAATTGTTTGATTGTTATCAGTCGCCTGGGAAAACCAGCACTTCAGCCAGTTTAATACCTTCTGACCTATTACCCACATAGTTAACTGTGTGATCGCAAGATGTGCACAGAGATTGGTTCAACAAAAAACAGGTTGTGCCCTCTCATAGACAGTATTTGTGAAAGCAGACCTAGTTTTGCCTAAATGTTTTGATTCAGTCAAAAACTTTCAGACAAAATGAGTTTTTTCTTCACCACACCTCCAGATATCCAGGTAACCTGCATGTTCTCAGAAGACTGTGTCCTTCCCTGTCTCTTCGAACCAGTTGGAGATGAGATCATATACTGGTTCAGACAGAATGTTCTGATCCACAGCTATAAACAAGGGAGTGGCCTGCTCGATCAGCCGGACCAGCGCAACACTAGGAAAACATCACTGTTCAATGACACGATTCCTTTTGGTAATGCGTCTCTACATATTCGGAAGTGTGGCCCACAGGACAGAGGAAAATACAGGTGCCTTGTTACCAGCAGTCAAGAAAAGAGTGAGAACTTCATCACAGTCAGAGTAGAAGGTGGGCTATCACAATCTTATACACACAGATATTATTATATACATATATATACGTATTCTGTCTGTTTTATATACATACAATTCTGTCTGTTTTATATACATACATACAACAAACAGAAATACTTGCACACACTATATATGTCTCTTGAATAATATAAATCTAGATACATATCTATATTTAAATGATATACATACATGTGTATACCATATATATGCCTATACATATATTACTTAGCTTTAAACTGATTACTAACCACAAATATCATTTTACTCCTCATGCAACAGTCAAACAGTCATTGTAGATGGTTTGAAAATGATAGAGGCAACAACAACAACTACTACAAATAACTGTTTGTCATTCCAGCCCCTATCAAGTCAGTAAATGTGGAGACATCACGCCTCAGCGGTTATGAGGAAGTCAGATGCTCCACACGAGACGTCTATCCTGCTCCCCGTATAAGCTTGTTTACAGAGCCGGCCATTCTGCCAGACGGCCTCCAGCCCGTTACCCGCAAAACAACTGACAGGCAGGGCCTATATAAAGCAGAGAGTAAGATCAGGAAGCTGGAAGACCAGGCTGATCTAACCTACATCTGTCTGGTCCAATCCTTCTACATGTCTCAGATATGGAGGACATCACTGCAGGAGAAAGGTCTGATCTCTAAGGCTGTATTCATATACATCTGGACATGTTTCATTGTATTTCATCATCATTATTGCCTGACATTACGTCACAAAATACATCAGTGACATCACTCACATTTGCAAGGCAAACAGTTATGTGCACGCAAGCTACTACAATTTAACTTTCACCTTACTTAACTTTAAAGCAGGGAACGTTCTTAAAACCTTGGCTAACATTCTCTGGAAATTTTCTCAAAGTTATCAAAAATGGTAACACTAGTAAAACTTTTTTAATGCTCTATATCATAAATATCAAAAATGTTATTCTCAAGTTGTTAATGAAATGTTTTAAAAACGTTACAGAATTTATACATTTGAGTAACGCTCTTATAACCAAGCAATCACCTTAATAAAATCCTCTAAAAAAGGCTGGGTAGTTACCAAAAGCAATGTTCAACTTTAAACCCGGACAGAAATGTACAGTGTGGAGGGTCAGGACTTCACCATCCCCTGCGTGGCTCCGTGGAAACTGCAGAACTTCTCACTGACATGGTCCTTCACCAAAGAACACAACTCGTCAATCATCTACGTGTATGACAGCACCACACAGCGGAGCTCCAGTGTTTGGGAGGAAAGGGTGAGACTGGTGGCCCCCCAGAGTGGGGATGGCACCCTGCAGCTACACAATCCACTGAGACTGGAACACACTGGCATCTACACATGCGTCCTATCTGCCTTCCAGACCAAACATGAGGTCCATACTAGAGTCAACATCATTGAAATGAGCGGTAAGAGAATTATTATAATCAGAGGGTCCAAATTTCCCCAAAGTTCCTAAACAAAACACTTTTATTATTCCATATAATGCTATATCTACATATACAAATAATATCACTTACAATACATAAGAAGTAACGTGATGAGTAAAAATGATAAAAATTTCCTTTGTTAACTATTTCCAAAGTTGGTACAGGACAGTGTAAAGGGTGTGAAAGTGTAAACTCCTCCCCCTTTTAAATTAGCCAATTACATAATAGTTATGCACATTTAAACTTTTATTGGACAAGCCACGCTTGCAGGTCTTGTAACATGTGGGATTGATACATTTGATTCTATATTACAGTAATTCTAATATTACAGTAAAATCACATACATCCTGTATCATTTGACATAATAATTGTTTACTTTATTAAAGGTTTCATTTAGCTTTCTTTGTGACAAAATAATCACTAGCTCCTTCCTGATTATTTCCAATAAACAAACAAATTCTCTAATTTAATCAAGTGCACTATTTCTGTATCATCTCCAGCTAAAATGCAGTCCAAGAGCCCCCCCCAGTGGATCCTTGTTGCTGTTATCACAAGTCTGGCAGTCACTGCTGTTGTAGCAGTCATAGGAATCGTAATGTGTAAAGGTATGGTGTTATCAAAGCACATTTATTGGGAAAATTATTAGTCATATGTAACATCTTTGTCCAGCTACCTTCCTTCTTCTAGTTAACAGGTCACGATCAGTTAGGACCCCTGCAGAGGCCACAGAGATGCACCAGATTGGAGGTTTGTGTCTGTTGCATTAACAGTTATTATATCAGTGATGCATATAAATAACACTTCATCCGACTCCCCTGCATCAGACTCACAGATCTCACTGCCCTGTACTGTCACCGGAGATCCATCAGAAAGCATCCGCTTATCAGAAGAGACGGCCAACATCCATTCATGACAAACATACAGTATGATGGAGAACATGCAGCAGGAAATGATTTGGTTTAGAGGAAAAGAGACACAAACAGACTCATCTTCCAATGTCAACCATCTCCCAGACAGCAAGATGACACAGATATCCAGCTGAGAACTTTAGGTGGCAAAAACGTTTCCCTAACGTTTCCGTTATGTGACAATATTCATTCCTAACATTCAAAACGTCCAGTTTTTTAGACATTGTAATAATGTTATTGCATGGTTATAAGACCGTTATGTAAATATTTTTTACATTTTGTTAACCTTTTAAAGCGTTCCACTAACAATAACTTTTTTGATATGCATGATATGTTGCATGATTAGTTGCATGTATGCATGATTAGTATAATGTTAAAAAAGTAATACTAATGTTATTGCAAAAACATTTTTGATAACTTGGAGAGAACTTGGAGAGAACTTTGAGAGAACTTTGAGAGAACCTTAACCAATATTCTGGGAACATTCCCTGTTAGCTGAGTATACACTGTTGATTTTTTATCTGAATCATCATTTTGATGATCAGATTGTAACACTAAACACTTATATTATATTAGTAACGTTTATGCCTAAACTCTGGTTTAATGTTGTCTTGACGCAGGTTTGAAATCTGGATTTCTTTAAATGCTAATCTTATGTGGCATTCTGCTGAAGATAAACAATTTTCAAGAACTGTCTATAAAAAGAGCAACCAGAGATGTATTTATATTTATTATTATTATTATTGCTATTGTTATTCATGAAGCAAGATAAAGATTGCTTTAAATGATAAAATTAGTCTTTGCATTTGCATTTATCAGTGCTTTTTATTTGCACACATGAAAACTCTGTTAGATGTTACTCTGCATATGATCATCTGCTAAATGCCTTAATGTAAACCAGACATCCTCAAATCCAAGTACAACATTTTTGATTTATTGTTATACTTCAGTCTGAGTTTGAATATGACTAATATCTGTCTTATACTGTAAAATATTATTTTTTTCTATGACTTAATATGAATTCTGTGACAAATAATGCTAACAAAAAACAACATGTTGTTCATTAAGATGCTACATTTTTAAATATTTTAAACAACACACACTGTAAAAAAAACTTTGCTGTCATTTAACATAAAATTGCAAATCCAGGCTGGTATAATTAAAAAAAAGGAGTAAAGCAATTTTCCAACCATTTCTTAGAAGTTACAGCAACTCAAGACCAGCCAAGATTACAAAGAGTGTGAAAATGTGAAAGTTGAAATGACTTGTGCAACCAAAATGATGAAACTTAAAAATTTAAGGCAGCAAAGTTTTTTTTACAGTGCAGATATAGCAGTTTAGTAATGTTTGTGTCCTCATGTGAGCACTACAGAGGGAAAATAGTTGATAAATTTATACAAAGAATACCAGCGCTGACAGGTAACAACTGAAGTGCCCTTGAGCAAGGCACCTAACCCCCAATTGCTCCCCGGGCACAGCAGTGCTGCCCACTGCTCCTGGTGTGTGTGTGTTCACTCCTCACCAGTGATGGTTAAATGCAGAGGTCACATCTGGGTACGGGCAACGGTGTATAAAGTACCTAAAAGCCATACTCAGGTAAAAGTATAGATAGCTTACTAGAAAAATGACTTTGGCAAAAGTTAAAGTCACTGTTTAGAATAAGTATCTGTTATTTATTGTACTTAAGTATGAAAAGTATTTTTTGATATTAAACATACTTAAGTAATGAAAGTAAAAGTACAAGTACATGCTGTGAATAAAATAAGACTTCTTTTTAAAAATGGAGCCTACTCACACTGAAGCTCACAAAAGGAGCAAATAAATATTAAAATGTGTTTTATACATGAGTCTGAGCAGCAAGATTGTGTTAAGTTTTAACTCTGTTTTATCCTTTTTGCTTTCTTAGAATTAAAAAAATGGCAAAATGTTTGTTTTTTAAGTAAAAAATAAATAATACAGTTTGAACTCTGCAAAATGAACAGTTTATTATGAATGTAAAATGAAACAAACATAACAGTAATATTAATACTAATACATATCAATAAAAGTAATATTAACTTACCTCAATGTGTTTCTTGAGGTTGGACGGTGAGTTTTTAAATGCCAATATTTCTAGATCTTTAGGCTTGCATGAAAAGGGCTTCATTCATTTCTTCTTCCGTCTTTGATGCAGAGCTGCTGTAACAACCCCCGGCGTGGGCTTGGGTGCGAAACGCTAGTTCACACATGCACAGTGAAATTTCACTAATGTTGCACTAGACCAATGATTGGTCCAGCTGGCTTTTTGTCTTTCTTCCTCCAGGTTTACTTTGTAGTAAGTAAATATGATTTATTTAAGACATGTAGTGGAGTAAAAGTATACATTTTATTTAAGACATGTAGTGGAGTAAAAGTATACATTTTATTTAAGACATGTAGTGGAGTAAAAGTGAAAGTTGGCAGAAATATAAAAACTCTAAAATAAAGTAAAGTACAGATCCTCCCAAATAAAACTTAAAGAAGTATTATTACTTCGTTACATTACACCACTGGGTATGTTAAAATGTGTTACTACCTTCAACATTCCTGTTTGTTTCCTCACGTTACTCATTTATTTCCTTAAACTGGTCCAATAGGGTGCAATACATGTCAGTCCAACCCAGAAATCTGAAATATTTGTAGGTGTTGCCAAATGTTTAGCAATGAAGAATTGAACCAGTTCAGCTTGTTCAGCATAAAGAAGATGCTTTTGGTGACTTGTTTGTTTACTAAAATTAAAAATGAAACCGGTCAGAAGTATCTGTGATTTGTTTTCTGACACACACACACAGTTTTCTCTTCGTGAATATGAAGCTGGTGATCTGGACTTTAAGTTTTCTTTGCATTCTGTCTTTTACTCTGAGTGAAGGTAAGAAACGAATCCATCTTCTGCCATTCATTTGTATAAAACTTATACTGTCTCGTTTAATGGACTTTTATAACACAGATGGAAAGTATTAACTATGAACTTCTTACAGTAATTGTACATGGCAAAATAAATGTTATTGGTGAAGAACTTTTCACTTTAATAGACCAATATGATATATATCAAATATTTTACATGTTGGAATAGGAAACCAGAGAATTGATTTTAATAGATTTACAGAGATTACTACTGGTTTATAATACTAGTATAATAAACAGTGTGTATGTGTATAATGACGTGTGCTTTCTGTGTCCTCATAAAAATGGCTTAAAAATATACTAAGTGGTGTTTTTATTTCAATTTAAAGTTTTCTGTGAGGGTTAGGTTTAGGGGTGAAATTCAAGGAGAGTCCTTGTAAACCAGTAAACAAGCGTGTGTGTGTTTGTAATACTAAAGTCATAAATCATAAGTTATGACCATGCTTACACCATTATATCAGCTGATACTTTTTGGTCACACTAAACTTTGCTCTTTTGAAACACAAAGTTCATGATTGGACAGTGCTTGAATTTGGTCACTGTTGAGACATCACATGATGTCTTCAGACTTTCATCATTATGAGAAAGGCCGTTTGGTTTCTCAATAGCACAGTAACTAAAAGAAGATCAGGAAGCAGTGAATACACTGTGAAGGCTAAACATTCAGCACTAGTGTTGCATTTAAAGTTCAGTTTTTAACCTCCTGCTGAAATTCTGTTTTTTTTCCCATTACAGACACCTCTGTCACCTGTCTTTACTCTGAGGAATGTGTGTTGCCATGCAGATCAAATCTACATGATATCATTCATTGGTACAAAGACACAGAAGCAGTTCTTTCATTCTATGATAAACAGGTTCAGCTGAAGTATCAGTCTGAGGAATATAAGGGAAGAACAGAACTGTTCTTATCGGAAATCAATAAAGGAAACATGTCACTCCTGCTGAAAAAGATCAGAACTCAAGACGAGGGGAGATACAAGTGTTACACTGCAAGTGACACGACAAATGCAGAGAAATTTGTCGTTGTGTCTGTAGTAGGTGAGAGAGACGTTTGACCTCATACCTCCATGTACTCTCTGAAACCCAATTGCCCACACAATTGATTTTACTTTCACTCTTATAAACAGTCACCATTCTGTTAGAAAGACAATAAGAAATTTCTAGATGGACGGCATAATTGTGGAGATGTGTTGTGTTGAGATATAAGACAACAAAATAGTTCACATTCTTATATTACTACAGTATGCTGTGTGTCTGTAATTGCTCCATACATAATCATATACTTTAGTCTCCCAGCTAACAGGGAACGTTCTCAGAAAGTTGGCTAACGTTTTCTTAAAGTTCTTTCAAAGTTATCAAAAACATTTTTGCAGTAACGTTAGTAGAATGTTACAGAAAAAAATTACAAAACATTACAGAATTAAAACATTTTAAATAGCGTTCTTACAGCCAAGCAATAATCTTAATACAATGTCTAAAAAACTGGATGTTTTGAACGTTCCTAGAACTTTTAAAATAACCTTTTTTAAGGTTTTTGTTACCTAATGGAAACTTTATTAAACCTTATTACAACCTAAAATTGTTAGCTGAAAAATAATCTCAGCACATGCAAATATTTCTCACAATAACATTCACAGTTTTCTATTGTCTCAGCTCCGGTTAAATCAGTGGACATCACATTAAGAGGTGATACAGTCACCTGCATCACCAGCGGAGTTTATCCACAACCTTTTGTGTCGTGGTCCCCAGACCCTTCAGTAAAGGAGCCAGAAAACACTTACAACAAAACAGATGAAAACCTGTTTGTGGTGAGCAGTAAACTTAAAAGGGACAATATCAATGATCCTGGCACATACAACTGCTCAATAATCAATCAAAAAGACAAGAGGACACTGTACACAGCTAGTCTGAAACAACAAGGTGAGCCAGTAACAGTAAACATTCATCCAATCATACTTAGTTGGGAGTTCAAGTGTAAACCATATACATTCTTTTAATTAAAGCTGCAATCTGTAACTTTTGCCTCTCTATCGCCATCTCTGTCTGAAACAAAACTGCAGATTGCTTGTGGAGTTTCTTAATGTGGATGACAAGTTTAATTAAATACATTCAATTAAACTGCTGTAAATATATGAATATATAAGTATTTGTATCATGCAATAATTGCTATAAAGATGTGAAGAGATTAAAGCAGCAAAACAAAAATGTTCCTGGAAAATACTGCTTACCCTGCCTTTAAGGAGACCGTTTTGAACAATGATCTGTTATGTACTTGCTCATTTATAAATACAAATTTTGTTCATTTATAAATAAAAAAGGAACAGACTGTAGCTTTAATCCTTTGGCAATTATTGGGGAGGAAAGAATAAATTCTGTATTGAGTAATAAGAGCCACACTGCACATTTAAGTAATATCAGACTGTGAAATGCTCTGTTTCAGAAATCCTACTGCAAGATGAGGTAACTCTTCAATGTCCATTTATTAAGAACAGCCCCATCATCTTGACCTTCTCCACTACTGTACTGACATATGACAGTCAAACCTCTGAAGTAAAAATCTCTGATGAGTGGAGGGACAAAGCGAGCTTCTCACCTGAAAACTGGGCGGTCAAACTTCATCATCTGAACAAAGAGCAACTAGGAACCTACACCTGTGAGAGCTCAACAGCCCAAATCAGATACATTACACGCACTGTATTAATTAAACCAACAGGTATATATCACTTTCACCTTATCTAGAACACATCCAGTTCTGTTACTGAATCAGTGTAAATAGAAATATATGTGAACATGCTGAAAAAATGAGACACAATGAGTACATTTCAAAATGACCATTAATAAATCTTAAAAATTATGCATGATTTGATAAAATCAGACAAAAGGAGTGGAGAGCAGAGAAGAGATCAGAAAAAAACAACAATTTTTTCTGCAAATAAAAAAAACATACAAATAAATGATTTTAGACGCTAACTGGAGCATTGCAATTGGTAGACGAGCACTTAAGGAGCAAATTTTTGTGAAAACCTCAAATCAGACCAGACCATTTTTCACTATTTTTTGACTGTATCTTGCAATTAGCCCGTGCTTTTAACATTTATCGTTATATGGTCATGATCATTTAAATATATTCTAAACTTTTTTTATACAGTTGTGGGAGCTCATATACCCGCTTTGGCAGTTGTGATCTTTCTTATCCTTTTGATAATTGCAATTTTTGTTACAAGAAAAAAAAGATGGCTTTGTTTTAAGCAAGGTAAGTTTATTTTCTGCATTTTGTTTCTCTACTTGTTTGTTTCTCATGACATGTTGAATAATTTAGAAATAAACTTTTAAAGACATTACAAAGTAAGATCTGCAGTAGATCTACTATTACCAAAAATTTGATATTGTAATGAGGCTGAGATCAGCCACACCTCATGTGATTAAACTTTATAAGCTGTGATAATGTGTTCATGTATGTTCACACAGCTGCCGGTTGTAACACACCAGATGAACCTTCAGCTGAGAATCATGCCCTCAACAGATAAAACATGACCTGATCTGTGGCATCTCACAGTATTACAGAGATGGATGAACAAACACCTACCCAGCTAACAATTTTAGACTGTAAGAATGTTTCCCTAATGTTTCCATTAAGTAACAAAAATGTTATTTTGAAAGTTCTAGGAACATTTAAAACATCCAGCCTTCAGACGTATTAACATTATTGGTTGGTTAAAAGATCATTATTCAAACATTTTTTAGTTCCATTAACTGCTTAAGAGTAACATTTTTGATATACGATGTATAACATTAAGAAAATGTTCTTCTAACATTGCTGCAAGAATTTTCATAACATCAAGACAACTTTTAGAGAACGTTCCCTGTTAGCTGGGTACAATCTGTATAGTAAATGAAGAGTCTTTTGGATGAAGGATTGCATGGACTCCAAGACCTGACTGCCAGTATTTATATTAAATACTGAAAAAGACACTGGAGGCAAGTGATATGAAGTGATATGAGGTGATGACACTAAAAGCTTTGTATTGAACGAATAACTAAAAGCATTTGGATTTGGTTTGGTCTGATAAAAGCTAAAAACTTAATGCTAGAGCTCATTGAATTAATCATTGCCTGGATTCAGAAGGACTTTTGCAGGCAACTGACCTTCAAGCCTTAAGGCTATGAATGTATTTTTCTTGTTGAAGACTTTTCTTTAAGATTTTACTTCATTCCGGGCACCATTCCAGATACAGCGACATGTAAACCAGTTTAAGAACATTCCACAACACTAGCAATTGTCTTTTAAATAGGACAAACACATTTTACAAACTTTCTTAAAAAAAATACATTATCCTCTTAATTTAAAATATGATTGAATTACCAAAAGGCTGGACCAGGTAATGTAGGACATGTCACATTATAAAGCTGCTTAAGTTTTCAACATTTTTAAAATGTTCAACTTAATCAACTGTTTTGATTTGCTAATTTCTGATGCACAGTTTAGAACGGTTTTCTTTGTCTTTTTCTGTATGCTTAGTACACAAACTGAAGTCTGTATACTTTTGCACTGTCTGACAAATTAACTTATATAATTTTCTGGTATTATTAACTTGTTGGTATTCTGTTTAATCAGGGTCATTCTTACTATGAAGGATCAACTGTATGAAGTATGAATTGTGTGAATTTATTCTTTTGTGCTGCTAAATTCTTATTCCATGACGAAGCTTGTAAAAAAATAAAATGAAACTATGAGTCAGGATATTCATAGCCTTATAAAGGACATCATAACTTCAACATGAAACCGAGACACACCTATGGCATAAAAATAATCAAACAAAAGATCAGTACTTTGACCTGAACATTGTTTTTTAAATGAATAGCAAAAATAAATCATGGAAAAGTATTCTTCATTTGAAAATAAAAAAGTTATTTCTGTCAGACTAGAAGTGAATTTCTACTGAAAATGCTTATTTTACACAATCTCAGGGAGGTGTTGCCGCAAAGGGAGTGAAAGCTGTTCTGCATGATGTACTAAACTGTCGCAAAACTATTTCAGACTAGTGCTGCAGGTTTTGCATGGTTAGATCAGCAACTGATCTGTTGGTAAATCTGCAGTCAGAATAAACTGAGTGTTAGAAATGACTTTCCTAAATGACATGTAACTCTAGAGGGCTTCTGCTTGAAATAAATACATAACTGATAAAGAGTTATGAATATCAATTTACCTAAACTATGACGATCCTGATACAATCTGTCAGACGTCTAAAGCAAAAGCAAGAACGATGAAATACATTTATATTACAGATATATTTTTCTGGCAAGCTATGACCAAAACCAGTTTAAATGTAAAGACATTCATTTCTTGATAACAAGAAAGTTACACGCGATAAGGTAATGGTATGTGAAACTGAAATATTTTGCATTTTTCTGTTGCCCAAGATGTCTCACCACTCATCCCAAAAGATTTACAAATTGTGCACATCATCTTAAGCAACAAAGGAAAATGTCCAGTTTTCTAATCGTTTTTTAATTTAAATTAAATTTAAGACACAATCTTAGAGCAGGAACAACTGTTTTGTTTATTAAACTAAAGAAATGGGAAAAACAGAAGCTTAACTATTGTTTAATCGCAAACTGTACACAATTAGTGTCTTTGGCGACCTCTGGTGGCCAAAGGTTCAACATTTCATATGTCAACAGTAAAAACTAATCATACATCTACAATGAATCTGCTTAAAATTCATGGTATCTAAAATGAAAGTAAAGTCTTAAAGTTAAGTGAACTATAGATATTTATTTAGTCATCATCTGATGACAGTCAGAAAACATACATCACTCACAGACGTAAAGAGACAGTAAACACAGATAAAATAAGTTAATTTCATCAATCTGAAGTGGTTTCAGGGTTTGTTCAGGGAGTGTACATGAATGAGCTGTGTGTGGATCACAGGGACAGGTTGGCGGTGACATCACCCTTAAGTTTCCCGCTGCTGAGACTGTGTATCATCTGGATCATCTGTGTGTGTTTGTTAAGCTCTTCCTCCATCTTCTCCAGCTTGGCCTCTACCTGTGACTTCTGCAGCTCCAGAGAAGAAGCCTGACAGATGACAGGTTGATAAAGACTGGGTTACAACCAACCTTTCATCAGTGTCTTAAGTTTTTTTTTTTAAAGTGTGATATTTGCTCGCTGGAGTTTATTTTCCTGGACATTTGTGGCGTACTGGTTAGAAAGTCAGACTTCTAACCAAAAGGTTGCCGGTTTGATTCTTAATGCCGGCAAGAAACAACTGAGGTGTCCTTGAGCAAGGCACCTTAAACCCAACTGCTTCCCAAATGCTGCAATGCTGCCCACTGCTCCGGGTGTGTTCAGTGCACACACACTGGAGTAGTGAGTTATAACTAGATGCAGAGGACAAATTCACAGTATGGGTCACCATACTTGGCCTGCACATCACTTCATTTTTATCTAACATGTAACAATTTATATATAATTTATATAAAATATGGTCACCAGTGGTCACCAGCGTCTACATTCAGAATTATCATCAAATTTATCAAATGTTAGATAGATAAACAGATAAATGAATTTACTATTAAAGATCTTGGGCCAGTTTAAGAACATTCCACAACACTAGCAATTGTCTTTTAAATAGGACAAACACATTTTACAAACTTTCTTAAAAAAATACATTATCCTCTTAATTTAAAATATGATTGAATTACCAAAAGGCTGGACCAGGTAATGTAGAACATGTCACATTATAAAGCTGCTTAAGTTTTCAACATTTTTAAAATGTTCAACTTAATCAACTGTTTTGATTTGCTAATTTCTGATGCACAGTTTAGAACGGTTTTGTTTGTCTTTTTCTGTATGCTTAGTACACAAACTGAAGTCTGTATACTTTTGCACTGTCTGACAAATTAACTTATAATATATATAACAATATATAATTTTCTGGTATTATTAACTTGTTGGTATTCTGTTTAATCAGGGTCATTCTTACTATGAAGGATCAACTGTATGAAGTATGAATTGTGTGAATTTATTCTTTTGTGCTGCTAAATTCTTATTCCATGACGAAGCTTGAATAAAAGCTTGAATAAAATGAAACTATGAGTCAGGATATTCATAGCCTTATAAAGGATATCATAACTTCAACATGAAACCGAGACACACCTATGGCATAAAAATAATCAAACAAAAGATCAGTACTTTGACCTGAACATTGTTTTTTAAATGAATAGCAAAAATAAATCATGGAAAAGTATTCTTCATTTGAAAATAAAAAAAGTTATTTCTGTCAGACTAGAAGTGAATTTCTACTGAAAATGCTTATTTTACACAATCTCAGGGAGGTGTTGCCGCAAAGGGAGTGACAGCTGTTCTGCATGATGTACTAAACTGTCGCAAAACTATTTCAGACTAGTGCTGCAAATTTATCATCAAATTTATCAAATGTTAGATAGATAAACAGATAAATGAATTTACTATTAAAGATCTTGGGCCTGCTCTTTACAGCGCACTTTCGCAGCGTTAACTTCTCACCTTGATGCTGGTCTCTTTCCTGGCTTGCTCTGTCTTGTTAAGCTCTTTTTTGAGGATAGTAAGGTTCTCTTCCATCTCATGGACCTGCTCTTCCTGTCTCTCCAGCTCTTTCTGAAGACCTGTTACAGAACAGCAAGTCACCTTCACTATACAGTAAAAAGATCTGCGATTATATTTTGTATAATTACAGCAAAATGGTGGAAGTATGCAATCATTTGCACATTTTTTTATACATATATTTTAAGCCTAGACTTTTCATTATTTGAAATATGTTACTTTTCCCTTAAGCTTATTTATTGTTAATATTTAAAAAGAATGATTAATAGAATAATAGCCAAAATAATCATCACATCTGATTAACAATATAAAAGACATTGAAAACTCTAAACAGATTATCACTCTACCACTGCTCAAATCATTTTCTCACCTGCTATATTTCTCTCTTTCTCCAGCATGTCTTTCTTTAGACCCTTTATCTGCTGTTCTTTGTCTGCCACCTCTGCAAGGGTCCTGGGAGAAGACCAAAGATCTGATGCTGACAGGTTCACCAAAGACTGAACTCTCGCTTATTGACTGTGCTGTAGAGGAGAGAGCCATAGATGTAAACACTGACCTCTCCTGTTGCATCTTTAGCCCCTCATTGGTCTTCTTCAGCCCCTCGGCCTGCTGGGTAAGAGACATGTGGGCGACCTGCAGTTCTTTCAGCATCCCTTCACTCTTGTCATACCTAAAGACAAATTGTTTAGCACAAACAAACTGTGTGTCAAATGAAGCCAAACTGACATTTCCCATAAAATCGCACACAACAGCTCAAATTATAAATCATTATTATAAACTTACCGTTGCGAATCGGGGTAAGGTACTAGCTTAATAACTGACTTTTGTTCATTTTTAATCCCAAAACAAGTTACGGTTTGATGCTTTAAGGACACAACTTTAGGAGGGACCTTTGACAACCAGCATGGGTAGTTCCACTAGCTCAGTGGTAGAGCACAAGAGGTTATGGGTTCGATACCCAGGAAACATGTACTGACAAAACATATAACGTGAATGTACTGCAAGTCACTTTGTGTCTGCCAAATGTGTCAATGTAAAAATGTAACTAGCTGGCTATTTATGGCTGGCTGGAGTTTCTATAAAGACATATCCTCCAGTCACTAAAGTCACTGTATGTAAATCATCCTTTTGTTTTCATTATATTTTTCACATTCCAGCAGATCTTCCCAGAGTATTTGAATGAAAGATTAAGTGGTTTTAAAAGAATGAGAGCTACTGTGAGATTCTGACCTACTCAGCAGCTGGTTATAGGTTCCCTTCAGCTCTTGGTGCTGATCTGCGACTGCCTGCAGGTGGCTGTTGTGTTCCAGGAGCTGCTGGCTGTCTGACTTCAGTCTCTCCACCTCCAACAGCTGATCGCTCAGCTCTGACTGAATATCTTCCTTCCTCCTCTCTGTGTCTTTGAGTAGAGATGCCAACTTACGTGCCTAGAAGAATTAAGGAAAGACGTAAAAGCTTCTAAAAGAGGCCAGCAGGAAACAGCACAAGACACTTCCTGTGTCCTCATAAACCAAATGGCTTAAAAACACACTAAATTGTGTTTTTATTTTAATTAAAAAATGGTTTTCTGTGAGGGTTAGGGAAGTGAATAGAAATTCTGATTAGCTCAGTATAAAAATTGTGTGTGTGACCTCAGCTTCAGCCTGAGCTCTCTGGCAGCGGTATTGAGCAATGAGTCGATCAGCCTGTGACAGAGCAAGCGCTTTGGCCTCTAAAAGGTCCTGCAGTCGGCTCTCTTTACACTGCACAAACACGAGAACACATGCTAAATCACACCTTCAGCTGTGAAATGACAGTTTAACAGAGGAAGTTCTTCAATGTGTTGGCCACTTACCGCCAGTGCAGAAAGCTTCTGCTCATAAACATCAATAATCTCGGACATGTGCACGTCTTTGCCCTTCTCCTGTAACTACAAGACAACAACGTGAGAAACGTGTTCAGCACGCTATCATCCGGCGCTTATCAAGATGATAAACGTTAGAAATAAAGATTGTTTACTTCAACACAAATTTTAGATGGCAAAAGCATGTCTGAACTACGGTTGCACCATACTGAAGAAAAATGCAGTAACTTGCTAAGTAATGCAAGAAGCAATATTTGATACTATAACGCTTTAAATCAACTTAAATTATATTAAAAATTTTTTTAAAAACTGAAAATAATATAACCAACATACATGTTCTACATTCTTCTACGTTCTGTATTCCTGCTATTATTGTAATATGCACATTTGCAAGATTTCAAAATATCTTGCAGCCTTCGTTTGAGCCTTTGATCCAGTGCTTGAACAGGTCTTCGATGATGCATGGTTCAGAATTTAAAGGCATTAATTCTAACTTCAGACTGCATATCATTCATTTATAATTCTATGGAATAAACCATCATGGAGAGTTTGCAAACCGCAGTAGTCGACATTAAAATAAACTGCCAGATAAATGCTGTCACCTCCACTCCATGCTGAAGTTTCTCGATGAGGCTGTCGATACTGTAAGCGGAGCCTGTGGATTCGGTATGAGCCGCGTGAAAACTCTTCCCTGCGTAAGTCACGTCTTCACTAGGGGAGCTGCTCCGGACTGACAGCTCGGCCTCTCTCTGACGGTATGCGTTATTAGCAGCAATGCTGTCTCCCAGACTTCAGACAAGAGTGACACAAGAATTCAGATTCAGTGCCACTATTTACCATCTAATTACAATCTGTTAGAAAAAACCTTCCACAAGCACTTATCAGCATGCATGCCAAATCTTCACAGCTACAAATAGGCTAGTAATTATTATCCAAGACCCTTTAAGGAAGTCTCCGCACTCAGCAACCATCTTTGCAATGCCTCCGGGCAGCTTATATATCAGTCATATAAGACCCAGTCCTATCTACTTAAATGGGGAAAGACAGTAAAATTGCAAAATCGCTAAGGTGACAATAAAACTGTACATTTCTGACCAACTATTACATCTGACAACAACTGTAGAATTACTCCTGTTTCTTAGGATCAAACTGCGAGCTGCAGCATCCTGTTAATTCTATAATTTTGTTATTATTTTACTCATTTGCTGACAGTGATGTCACATTGCTTTGCTTGGAATATCAGTTTGAATATTTTAACACTTCCAACCAGAAGATGTGGCAATGTGTTCTGTTACTCACATGACAGAGGGGAAGTCGGGGAGCGGGGCGGCCTCAAACAGTATCCGCAGTGCCACCTGTACATGCTCTCTGTAGTTAGAGGTCAGAGCCAGTGACAGCGGCGTCACCATGCGCTGGTCCTGCACCAATAACAGAGGATGAAAAAGGTGTTGAAAAATGAAGTTACAAACACCTAACACATTTTATCATCAAGGGTCTGTGCAATGATTTTCGACACCATACAGTGTTAGCCACAGGGTTTGTGCAATAATTTTTGTTTTTACACCATTAACTATTTCTATTTTATATTTATTATTAATTAAATATTTTAACATTTTTGACATACATTTGACACATGCATATTTTTATGCATATGCATATTTTTAATTGTAACTGTGTACGGCTCATGTCATTACCTCCCTATGATTTATCGCTTCGTGGTTTCCTCACCTTGTAAGTCGCTTTGGATAAAAGCATCTGCTAAATGCCTAAATGTCACTGTTTTTAAGTTTTTACATATTTTATAAGCCCTTTGTACATATTTGTTTACATGTTTTCTGTTTGTCCCTTTTTCCAATGCGTGCACTACTAAAAAGAGCACTAATTTTCACTGCACACAGCATTTATGATGTGTGAATGCAATCGCGTGTGACAGTTACTCTGAACTTTAACACAATTGTCTTGTGTGAATTCTCTAGAGATGGAGAACTGAGCTGCATGTCATTCAGCTGTAGTTTCCATTCCATTGTGCACTCTACACTTAACTTTAGAAACAAAAACAGACTCGTTTATTAAAAATATCCAGCTAACAGGGAACCCTTCTCATGATGTTGGTTAACGTACTCTAAAAGTTCTCAAAGCTATCAAAAATGTTATTCTAAAAATGTGAGTGGAACGTTTTAAAAACGTTACAGAATTAAAGTGTTTGAATAATGTACTTATAACCAAGCAATAGCGATAATACACATCTAAAAACTGGATGTTTTCAGCGTTCTCAACATTTTACTAACGGAAATGTTGAGAAAATGTTTTTGCCACCTAGATTTGTTAGCTGGGTAAAAGCATCTAATATTTCCTGGTGTTAGGGAAGTCACCATCTTTGATATCTACTCAAGTCACAGTCTCCATAGTTACAGAAGTTATTTGTGGTTACCGCAAGAACAAAAAACAGGGTTGACTTTGTCTGTTTGTTTATACCAACCATATTCAAGCTGACGCCATTATCTGTTGTATATACAGAGTCACACCAGATTACTGCTAATCTCAAACTCTGACTGTGTGAACATAACCAGGGTAAGTGCTTGAAAACCCCAGTAAAAAGGTGGCAGGCAGCTCTGGTAATGTACCTGCAGAATCCTGTAGAAGGACGTCTCCATGTCTGGCATCTGCTGTCTGAGGTGGCTCATCAGTTCTAGAGTCTTCAACACCACCTCAGAACACACCTGACTGCGGATACACATTCACACAACTTCTGAAAGCCATAATGGTCCACTGATACAGCTCCCCATTAAATGACATTATATTTGTCCCAAACCATGACTAATGGACATACTGACTTTAACGTAAGCTAGTGGATCGCAACCTTTCTGACTTCAAACCCCCCATTTGTCCGCAACTATAATTGAAGCCCCGTCCCCCACACACAATTTGTACCCACTAAAATATTCTAGAGCTTGGCATAACCAGAAAGATATATTTATATAAGATATATTTGTCATAAAAATAACCTAATAAACATTAAGAAATGTCTTGATTTTAAGTTAAGCGTATTTTAATGCTTGTTCTAAATAACTTTGTCATCTTGAGGCCCGCTTGGAAGTTTGTTGAGGTTCCCAGTTGAGAAACACAGATAGAGACAATTTCTCTTTTTTTGGCTACAAATACAGATATTGTCATTTGGTTACCTGAGATGGTAGTTGGATGTTGTACAGGTGGACCCAGTGAGGTCCTGACTGTAGGTGAGCAGAAGTTCCACCTGTGAGACACACACCTCAGGACTGAGACGCTGAGACACCAGAAGCCTCAATGAATCATCTCTACACAACAGTAAAAAAGTCAAGGGCATCTACAACATCACATACAGCAGAATCAGGCTGTTTCAGATATATCCTCCTACATCCCAATAAAGAAAGGACACAAAGTATATAAATATGCAATTTAACAATATACAAATTATTGATCAAGAGGTAAAACCAGCCAGATGAATAGGCTGATATTTGCCATTTTGAGATTTCTGTTAGATTTCCATAATATCAAGTTTCAATAGCTTGTCAAATACTTTAGGAGCACGCACTGTAAATGAATGCTTACTGATAATTAGCTATTGTAATTACTTTATAAACTGGCATTATATCTGCCATCAACATAATTCTTGAAAAGCCTTTCTCAGCTGAGCACTAACACTAACTGATCACATATCAGTCTTATTGTTGGAAGCGATTATTTGGCATTAGGAAGTAAGTGAGGATATCTAGCAGCAGATCAACAACGCGTCCTGCGCGCACACAGTGCTTCTTCAGCAGCTGTTCTGATCCTTCAGTAGAGTCTGGAGCCTGCAGCAAAACCAACACCTCCTGCAGAAGAAGCTCCACAAATGACTGAGCTGAGCTGCACAGGGACGAATCAATCACCTCCTGGAGGAACAGAAGGACCGAATTATGGATTTAAAGGACATAAAGGCTTTCGGAATGAGGAAAAAAAAATGTAGGGCGGGACTTGATTTCATTCTACGGGAGTTGATTGGATTGTTGGAAGTTGGAGTGGTGGAAACTGCCAGCCCATTGGACAGTCAAGATAGCCCCGCCCCCAGGGAGGGCCATACATCAAGATGTTTGTTTTGAGAGGGAGTTTTTGATTGATGTATTTGATTAAAGATTATAAGGGCACATACATTTAAATGGATGGATGGATGGATGAATCATTTAAATAAACACTGCAGTGTTCCATAAAAAAAATAAGAATACTAAATTATTACATTAATCAATTAAAATAAATCACTTTAAATGAAATTTATAGAAAATAAAACGTATTTAAATTTTAAATTAAGTAATTATATATTTATTAAAAGAAGTAAATTATTATTGAAAGGAAATGAATTATAATATAAATTTTGATTTCATGGTGACTAGGGGACAGGCAGCATAAAATGTACTGTAAAATAAAAAATGTATGCTACTTATTACTTTACATCAAACAGTTCAGCCAGCAAAGACAAAGCCTGCATGTAGCACTGCTCTGGGCCATTCAGAGGGGATGTGACCCAGTGGACGAGTGCCAAGCTTGGCTCAGACCCTCTGGTCTGGACACCTTTCCTGGCACCGGGCTGTAGCCGGGGGGCCGGAGGTCTGAGTACAGCCTCACAGACGAGTTTACGCAGGACAGGAACTGAGCACAAAGACACCAGCAACTCTATAACCTGCAAAGAGAAAAACTGAATGACCATCTGTCTACATTTTTCACCTCTCTCTCTCTCTCTCTTAAAAACAAAACAGACTTAATTTCCTTTTAAGACTGTTCTTTCTGAAAGTGTCTCACCTTTGATGCCGTATCAGGATCTTTGCTATGTAGCAGCCCAAGAACCTCTGACAAGCAAACAGAGAGATGTTTATATCTAGGGTGAGAAAGAGCAGTTTTGAGGGCACCATTTTTAAAGGCCTACTATATTAAAATAACACCCTCCAACTTCCACAAAGACATACTTGGTAAGATAATCTGAGATTTTGGGGTTTTTCAGAAGATCCACCAATAAGTCAACAGCATAATTTCTGGTTAGCGTTCCATCTCCATTGACAGTGATATTAAAGATAAGTTGAAATGTCTGATGAATGTTCTTTGCATTAAACAGCTGCAGAACAGAAGAACAAACCACAATGCAACCTCAATACCACCAGTGGAACACAAATAGAAGGCAAGTTTCCAGCTAAAAAGATGATACATGAAGTTCTCAGCATCATTTTACCTACCTTCTGTCCAACCTCCTCATTAAGAGTCAAGCTGGATAAAATGGACAGTGCAAACACGACCACAGTCAGGCAGTTATGACCGAGGAAATTAATTAAGGCTCTGTAGAAAGCCTTCACATTACTCTGCAAAAACAAAAACACAAGACAGAAAATAACTCCACTGGTTGTAACGCAGTGACAATTCAAGGCCATGCAACAAGTCATAGCTATGCATAAAGAATCGTTATGCATCAGTATGCAGGGCTGACAAATGATTCTGACCTGAGATTTGATGTGGGACTGCACAGAGACGTCGTGTCGACAGAGGTTGGCCATCAGGCCCAGACAGGCCTTTACAATGTCATCGTTATTTGACTGGCTACAGAGAACCAAAGAATTCATTTTATTTTAAATAAATCAATGTTTAGGCATTTCACTATATATATTTTTACCTGTTCGTAAGGTTTCTAAACATTTAAGATGAATAAATAAATACAGAAAATAAAAAAGCAACAATATTTAAAGAATAACTTTAGCTTTTCTAAAACTATCAGCCTGAAACATATAAAAAACAATAATTTAACGATAATTCAGAGGTTACATACAGGTTCATGCAAGTCTGCTGTCTTGAGTTTTGAATACTATCTGGTGACATGCTAGAAAGTTTACTGTTGTGGTTTTCCATGACATCATGTCTGTCTTAATTTTATAAGCAGCCCTTAGTGATAAGTGTCTGTACAATATATTCCTCAGCTCCAACAGCCTGAACAATTACTCTATATAATACAGATTCTCAGATTTTAATAAATCTTCAATTTACCAAAACAATCTCTCTTTAAGATATCTCATTAAGATTCTTAATGTGCATGCTTTACTCAAGAGGATGTGAATATTAAGAGGGTTACAGTTACAAGCATTTATATTAAAATATGAATTGCAAAACTAAGGTTTATAAACAAATCTAATCGATATTAAATCAAATCAAAATCAAACTGAAAACATACAATTTGGTGAATCGACTCTATTCTCATTTATTTGCAATACCCAGCCCTATTTAAAACCATGTCTTACTTTCACAACTTGCTTACCTGATGTCACAGAATATAAGACACACTCCAAAAATACAGTATATAATGAATCTACAACATGAGGTCCCCTCAGCGGAGCCTTTGACACAGTATAGGACCGAACAGAGGCAAACTGTGGCTGTGTTCTTACACGTGTTGCATTAGGAAGCTGATGAGCTCATGAATGTGCGAGGCACAGTGCAGAGTCCTCACGTTGTAGGTGAGTCGCTGCAGGACATTAAGGCACTGTAGAAACAGCTAGAGTTATTCACATATTCACATAAGACAGTCCAAACTCTGAGTACATTTCTAGATATAGTGATACTTAAAATAAGTAAAACACATATAGGCCTGGTTTCACAGACCGGGGTTAGACTAAGCCAGGATTAGGTAAATCAGCACATTTAAGTAGATTTTATAGGCATGCCTTACAAAACAAATACAGTTTATGAAGTGGAGACTCAATCTAAAAAGACCACTTTCATTGGGCAGGCAGTGAGTGAACATGCTCAACCGTGTTGAGCTGTGGTGCACATGTCAGCAACATGAGTTTGAATCCAGCATGCATCTTAAATCATCTTTAAGGGTGGTAATGGTGTGCAAAGCTCTCGCCTGCAGTACAAGTGGCTCCTCTGGGGTGCTTCTGTTGCAGTGGATTATGGATGCCAGAGTACCAGTGAAGTTGTAACTGCTGTGAAGAGCTTCTCTTGCCTCACCATCAGAAGCTAACAAACCACAAGCAAATGCACATGATTACGTTCTGATTGCTGTGTTTGTTTTGATATTACACTGATTATATAACGGTCTTAAAAGGTTGAATACCAAACTGGGCCAGTAGGGATATGATTGACCCTGTCAGTGTGTGACTGGTGTTTAGATCCCCGGCTACTTCCATAAGTCCACTCAAACACTCGCTGGGCAGCACCTGACCCGAGAACAGCACTCCACCACACTTCAGTCCTGAAACATCCTATTAAATTTCAAAATGCAATAAAATCATCAGATTGTGTACAGCACATCATATTCTCTGTAACTATAACATTCACTTTTTGGGTTTGATCAGAAGCGTTTACAATGAACAACTTCAGTCGTTTGTGATTCCCGATTAAGACTGCACTTACAAAGAGCAATTTCTAGATGATTAAAATGAAACATAAAATGCACATACTGACTATAGGAATTGCCATGATTTTTTCCATGTCTGCAAATTGTAATTCTCTGATATTGTCAGGTTTTCTTTTACCGTGGAAACCCTGGATTAACACTGCATATGACTGAACAGATCAATATAAACTGGCATGGAAAAAAAAACTATTAGTAATGCCATGCATAAAGAAACATTGATAAGGAAAATAAAACAGACTGCACAATTACAGGCAGATCACAATCACAACATGCCTGGATTTGAGCTCAGACACAGCTGAGTGTTTTACATGATATATATATAGTATAGACATATAAAATAGATTATTATATGTCATTAAATAATGATATATAATATAATGACACTCACTTCAATGTGTTTCTGCAGCTGGGCTGCGTTTAAAGCGCCTCTGTTGTTTCTGTACTGCCGGATGGCCATCAGAAGAGACTTCAAACAGGTCGACACGTCCATCTTCACACCCAAGAGCGACCAACAACGACGTGAAGGAAAATAAAGAGATAAAATATCAAATAAGAGGACGTGTTTCTAAACGATGCTCATGAAGGATTGTGTAAACAAAAGCTAGGCTACACTTGTCTATGCTTGTGGTGCTGTTATCGTAAACCGTATGCTCTTGCGTGCGTTTTTCGTTTGATTATCACGGCGACTTGTATGTTATTTGTTTTTGTAAAAACAGATATTTGCTGGCGTTTTATTTTGCGTTGTATGTACTCGTAAGCTAACCGGTTAGCCTCCGCTATCCGCTACCGCAACTTCCTCCCGCTAACGCTTCAAATCGGTGGACGAGTTCATTATCCGGCAGGGGTGGACAAAATGTTGATGTCTTTACAAAAGCATTCGTATTTACGTATATATTATGTAAAACCTATATATTTAATCTTCGATACGCGTAAAATAACTCGTTGATTCAATGAGCTCATTCGTTCACTTTTTACTAACTTTTATTGTTGTTAAGAAAGCTTATCCACCCCCGCCCGCGAAAACAATGGCTGGGTACCAGAATGCGACGTGCTTACGTCACAGTCGGAAAAGTTGTACGGATCAGTTCACTTTAGTGTCCCCATGTGAGTGGTTCGTAAAGCACGTTTATGCTTTATAATTGTGATATAAAGTACATGTATATTATGATGACGTGCTACTCGTATGTCAAATATACAAAGCCATAATGTTTGAATAAGTATGAACTGTAAGGGGTTAAAAAAAAACCTAAACATATGAAAAACTAAGAACATATCATTTAATCTCATTGAAACCTCAGACAGTGCCACATTGGTCTTCATTACCTTCAGAAAGGTCTAATATTCTGCTCATGTTTTCAGATCTGTTGGTAAGAATTGAATAACAAGCAGTATAGACTGGTCCCACCCCCACACACTAACGTTATGTAACATCCTGTACTAAATAAAACCCCACAACAATAAGTAAAACTGAAGATACTAACCAGATAACTTGCAAACTGATATGGTAACCTCAGTTAGTATTGTCTGTCTGTCTGTGTTTGACTTACAACGCCACGACGGCAACTAATGTAGGCTCAACTATTTCTTTATTTTAAGGTTAGACATATTGTTTATAGTTTAAGTCAAGAAAGCACATGCATACGGAAACATTTACCCATAATTTTATATAAGCTCTGTTTGATACACAATATAGGTTATAACAAGTACTTTTTACAAAATGTACAAATGCAAAGCCCTTATGTATGCCCGCAATGTTTTTAAAACAAACGTATACACAGTACAAAAAAGCATCAAAACCGCAGGATATTTATACCTAAACCTGGAAAAAAACACAAATAATATGTGACTGTTGTATGGGACGGTTTAAGGTGTAAACAGGTCTAGTAAAAAAAAATCAAATGTGATTTATGTCATATAACTCCACAATTTCCATATTTGCAGTGAAAATCCACTTAGAACATTTTACTGAAATGTAACAACAGGATGAGAATGAACTTTTCCAGGACCTCAAAAACATCCTTTATGAATCCGGTTTCCCAGAATATCACATTATGTCAAAATCAGTCTGGAAGAACCACAACATAATCCCCGGAGTTGTCCACATCTAAGAAAGAAAAATGAAACAGTAATTGAAACCTGGGGACAGTTTGGTTCTTCATCATTCACGGGCATAACAATATACTAACAACTGTAGGTTGTAGAAATGTTTCCCTAACATCTTCATTAAGTAATAAAAATGTTAAAAATGTTATTTTTAATGTTCTAGAAACGTTCAGAACATCCAGTTTTTTAGATGTTGTATTAATATTATTGCTTGGTTATGAGAACAGTATTCAAACTCTGTAACGTTTTAAAAACGCTCCACTAACAATTTAATAACATTTTTGATACCTTTGAGAGAACTTTAAGAGAATACTAGCCAACATTTTGAGAATGTTCCCTGTTGGCTGGAAAGTTAAGCTCTAATTGATTGATTGATTGATTGAATCATAAGCACTGGTTCTGAATCTGTTACATTACATCTGTATACTGGTCATGTCAGTAACCCTCATCATGGGCTGTTTATAGTGAAACAGTCTACACTTACTTTCATAGGTGTTCTCCTCATCAGCCACAAGTACTTTTGGACATTGTACAGGCTGTTCTTGAAGCGTTTTTGTCTTCACAGCACAGCGCAGGCGTGTTGCTAACCCCTGATTTCTCTGTTTGTAATTATGAACAAGATCCTTTATCGACTTGAAAAACTTCTCCTCTACTCCTGTACTTGTCTGGTGAAACAAAATGTGTGATTTCAGTGTGACTTTACCGGTAATTCAATCAATTGACAAAATGACAAACAAAGTAATGATCTGGCCACATATCATAACCTCATGTCACCATATGGAGTTTTGGAGAATAATAAGTTTAGGATTTATTGTAATTTTTTCAGGTACATAAAAATGAGGTAAAAGTTGTTTTGAGATGATTTTCTCTTGAGAGAGTTGTGACATTTTATTTAGCTGATGGTCTGTATTTCGTTGGTTTGAATTGCTTATCTCACTTACTTGGCTCAAACCACATAATGTGTTGCTTTTAACTTGAATTAGACATGTGGCTAGTTTTGATTTTAGACCCTAGTTTAAACATGGTTTCAAAAAAGTATCATTTAGTTTTATGCTTATAGCAAACTGGTATAAGTCTAACCAACCTGTAGAGTAAAGTATCCTGTGTGGGTTTGTAGGATCCTGTATGTATAGACCACTTTTTGTTTGCTGTAAAGAGATAATAGAAAAATAATACAATTAAAAAGTTGTCATGTTAGGACAAACAGCATATAGTCCCATTAACAAAAAGCAATACAAATGATTGTATTTCAATAACAAACATTAAACATATGCAAAATTAGATAAAATGAAGAAGTAATAATGAGCTGCTTTATCAAAATTGTTACTGCTGAGACATAAAACATTCACATTTACGCATTCAGCAGATGCTTTTATCCAAAGCGATTTATAGTGCATTGAAGTTATACATTTTATCAGTACGTGTTCTCTGGGAATCAGACTCACGACCTTTGCGCTGTTACCACAATGCTCTACCAGTTAAGCTACAGGAACTCTTGTTTCTCTAACAAAATGCATCAAATTTAAACTCATACTGACAATAACATTTTATGTGCTGCTAAGATACCTGGCAATACATTGGTGATGGTGATGTGCTTTTTGTAAAGAAGCAAATGAGCTTTTCACAGTAAATGAGCACCAATGCAGGGCTCGATATCTTGTTCCCTTTTTATATTCTTAGAAGACATTATACATTGTTGTGTTTCCTTTTTTTACAATGTTGCATTGTAAAAGGAGCTGCAAAGCAGCTTTACATATATTGAAAAAAAAAACAAAGAAAATAGAACAATTATGAAAAATGTATAACACACAGAACACACGTTATTATTGCACATTTTATTGTAAACTATATGTATATTAGTAAAACTAATTGGTAATACCAAGACTGTAACTGGTTGATGAATATAAAGTTAACTGAACTGATGATAACTACAACACATTTGAACTATTTGAAGAAATGGACGTGCATCAGAAATACCCGTCATTGCATGCAAAGGCTCGCACCTGTCTCAGTATGTACAGTATGTAGAGTTTCTCAGTATGTTTTTCTGAGACTATGCAATGTTTAGTGAATTAACATGGTAAATGACAGGTATCATTAAGCAAGATGTACCGTTCCAGCTTCTATGGAGATGGCGCTTACAAAGATAATCAAGTTTTACAGAACAGGAGTATGATATACGTGGAATGCACAATAATATCATAAAACATCTGAACATTGGATAAAGAAAAGTGAATAGGAGAATAAAGTCTTTAAGACTGTAGCTAGATCATTACATTAAAAGCTATTTTATATGTATAATGTTTAAGATTGTATAAAACAGTCAGGCCAAAGTTAAATCATGATCTGAATCAAATAATACAGCAGCAAAAACTTAGGCAAAACACCTATGCAAAATTAATTTCCGAAACAGTAATACACATTCTGTATAGATATGTGTTATCTGTCATATGCACATGAGGTATGCACATTTACCTTCTAATTTATTCTCTACATTTATATGCTCATTTATATGTCTATGCGGTACTTTGCACGGCAAGATAAGCAACACATACGTAAATCTTGACATTTTTAATCTTTATCTTGATTTTATCTGTACTTACTCATGGCTACAACAGAACAAAATGTATTGTATCACCACCAGTATCTAACACATTTAACATTAAATGTGTACACAAAGAGCACTCAATTCACATAACTACAAAGTGAGCAATGAAGACTTCACACAGAGTAAATCATATACAAGGAATATATAAAAACATATAGATACAGAAACAGTCACACAGAATCTGGTGATCTCACGTAAATATATAGCCTATATGATTATAGATACAGGATTATAAAACCAGGTTTTGAGAAAACGTCTCCTCTCCCCCTTTTTCCTCCGTTTTAACTACGTGCCACACAAAAATGCCTACTGCATTTAATGTTTGTGGCAAATGGTTGTTTTATCAACATGTGTGTCAGCTGTCAACCTGTCAACCAGACAATGAAACAGAAAGTTTAAAACCATCCTGCAGTCCTCCATCCATCAGCACGTTTAAACACTAGATTTGTCAACCATTGTTTATGAGTAACAAAGACACACATTTTGTGACAAAACAGGACACTTTATTCAAGCAAGAATCGTACTAGGTTCATTCTGCATCATACATAAAGCTTTACACTCAGCATACTTACTACACACATAAGCAGAAAGCATCCTGTATGGTCTCACTGTCACGGATGAGATATGCTCCATCTTTTGCTTTCTTGCCCAGCAGCTCCTCGCATCTCTGTTTGCTGATGGGTCCATGGTACGAGTGATGATCCATGCTTCACATGGCACGAATGAGATGCGCGTTACTGTTGCAGATCGCCGCCGTAAGTCGGCCAACTCTTCCGCAAGTCCCCAAAAAACATTGACCTGCGTCGCTTTGTGGAAATAAGTTGATTTTTCACACTCAGAAAGGATGACAAGAAAGTTTGGGTACGTTTTCCATCTCAGAGCAAATGCGTGCACGCAAACGCCGACTGATCACACACCGGAAGCCGGTGTGCGCGCGCGGCTTCGGTCTGCATTGCTTGCAAACGATGGTTTTCTATTATTAGTCTGAATGTACTGAATCAAAGCCAAAAGAGACGCGAGTTGCATTGAATTGAATCGTTTTTATTCATATTTTTTTATGAATAACTCTCTGCTTTGTTTGGTTCTTCGTTTCAGTTGCACGGGACTGAACGTTTCGTGTGGGTAGTTTGGGTACATGCCACCGCAGATTAAAGAGGATGGCAAGTCTTTTATAAATAGTGCACGGTGTATAAATGCATTATGTAGGAAATGCAATGTACAATGCATGTAATCGTGGATTGTATTTACACAATATACACAGAATCTACATGGTGATGCCAAAAAAAAGTGTATCTGATGGAGGGATGCAGGGATGCAGGGAGGAGGATGCAGGGAGGCTGCAATTAGGATTAAGAAGATTAACTTTGCAGAAGAGTCTGCAGACCACCCCACACATCAAGCCATGTTATTTTGACCTACGTGTTTCTTCCATGAGATATACTCCATCCACAGACTGTGTGGGCACAAAGTACGGCCTTTATAACAGTAACCGTTTTCTGAATGAACACAGGAAGGAGGTTGTGGTCTTTCAGTCATCATTGTGAAGTGGGTGAGGAGCATCAGTTCTACCTAATCAACACAATGAAGGACATGTTTGGCCACAAGCTCTGCAAGATGGACGTGGTGGAGGACGTCACTCTGAATTACCTGTGGAAGAACAGATACCTGGTGAGCTTGGATGTCATGTTGTGTGGACCTCACAAATGCCTGAGATGGGAATGTTGATTGTTATTGAATTCTATAAAGGGGCAATCTGTAACTTTTGGCTCTATAACGCCATCTCTGTTTGAAACATGACATTGCAGGTTACTTGCAGAGTTACTTTCTTAACGTAGATGACAAGTTTACATTTTAAACAACTGCTGTGAAAACCAAGCTACAAATGCTGCACCACCCAGAGTACATGGACATGTGATATCGTAGCCAGATCTTTCTCATTCTGTACAGACTGACGTTCCCTGCAAAATCAGACCCGACAGCTCGACTTATAATCCATATTATAAACTAATCGTTGCAAATCAGGGTAAGGACATTGTGTTGAACACTGATCTGTCATGTACTTACCCAATATCTGATTTTTGCTTATTTTTAACCGAAACGAGTTACGAATTGCAGCTTTAAAGAAACAATGAACGTTCTAAGAATGTTGGCTAAAGTTCTCTAAAACTTCTCTCATAGTTTTCAAAAAAGGTCTGGCTTTAACCTTAGTAGAACATTTTTATAACATTATATATCAAGTTGTTAGTGTTAGTTGTTACTAAAAAATTGACATTTTGAACATTCCTAGAACATTCTAAATAACATTTTAATGTTTTTTAACTTAACTTAGGGAAACGTACTTAGAACCTAAAATTGTTAGCTGAGGAAACAAGGCCTGATGTCAAATGTAACACTATTTAAAACTATTTTTAAATTGCTTTTGGCTCTTCGCTCCCATATTCATTCATAGGTGAAAAGTATTAGACAGAGGCCTATTTCAGTTAATCTGATAAATATTTGACACTCATAATTATCTGAGATCAAATCAGTCAATCTACGAATGACATTTGCCTTTTAGCGTCACAGTTGTTTTTAGAACAGATTTAATAGAGCTTGGACTGTTTGACCCTTTATCACAGCAGTTAGGTGAACAGTCATACTGAAACCAGCCACATTGTGAGGAAGTACTTAAAATAGATTATACAGAGATAACAGATAAATTCAAGAGAGTCTATACAGGGTATAACAGTTCTCTCAAAGTTATCAAAAACTTCCTGCAGTAACGGTAGTAGAATGAGTTTTAACATTATATATCATATCAAAATGGTATTATTAAGTTGTTAGTGTAACATTTTAAAAACATTATGGAATTAAAAAGTTTGAATAACTAACTAATTCTAACCAAGCTAATACAATCTCTAAAAAACTGGATGTTTCTATTCTAACATTTCTAGAATGGGGGAAATGTTCTTACAAATTAAAATTGTTAGCTGGGTTTTTTTTGTGACCCTACTCATGATAGCGGAAGTGGAGGGGCACCCGGGCTATAGCTACTTTTTAAGTCTGGTACAAATACGACGCATTTCACACATACAAGTTGGTTGTAGTGCTACTTTGCTTTTCTCTGCCCAACCAAAGTGTGCAAACCTTATTGGTCTGGTGGGTTATAATTATGGCCCACTCCCATGTACAAATGATCAAAACTGTATCTGTTTAAAACCACATTTCTGTTTTTTTTCTGGCTATGCAGTTACTGGGATTTACATTTATGCATTTGACAGACACTATTATCCAAAGTGACTCAGAACATTTACATTTATACATTTTGTCACTACATGTGCTCCCTGGGAATCGAACCCATGACCTTTGCACTGCTCTACCAACACAATGCTCTACTAACTGCGCTACAGGAACACCTAGGATGCGTTTGGTACAGCTTTGCTGGTTGCTATGTGGTTGCACTACAAGTTCAATTCCAAAGAGCCCGCCTTCCAGTGATATTCTGGTGCTCAGATATGTCTCACACTCCTCCTTTTGTGTAAATGAATAGGAGTTTTTTGCCCATTTTATTGTCAACCAGACAGAATTTGTAAGTCTGAAAAGTTAGAAAAGTAATACCATCTCAGCTAACTATTTTAGGTTGTAAAAACGTTTTCCTAACACTTCTATTAAGTAACAAAAGTATTAAAAATGTTATTTTGAAAGTTCTAGAAACTGTCCAATTTTTAGCTGTATTAATGTTAATGTTTGGTTATAAGAATGTTATTCCAAAATTCTGTAATTCCTAATGTTTTTAAAACATTCCACAAACAACTTAAGAACAACATTTTTGATATATGATAAATAACTTTGAAAAAAGTTTACTGCAAGAATGTTTCCTGGTAACTTCAAAAGAACTTTTAATTCACAAATCCTAACCGAGCCTCACAAGAAATAAAGGCAGCACTTCACATTATGTGGTACATCATGTTATTTTAAGTTTGTGTTACTTTCGGTTGTGATTTCACAGGTTCTGATGTTCTACCACCATCCACCTGCTGACGGATGCCTTCTGATGTGGCCTGGCAGTAAAATTCCCACTTGCTGGGCCAATACCACAGACACCAGCAAGCTCACCCAGTTCCCGGAGACCACTTTGGGTGAAGGAGACAAACATGGAAGTGTCCATGTGTCCCAGGCTATTCTAACCCCGCGTATTAAGACCATAGTCAGGGGCCTGGTGCGGGGACTGCAGAACTGCCTTGTGGAGAAGTGTGTAGAAATCTGTATTTTTTGTTGTTTGGAAGTTTAGACAAATCATTATGTATAGACATCATGCTGCAGCTCTGAATTAATTCTGTCATCATAATTTTAAAATGAACCACCAGGTAGCAGTATGCTGTGAGTTTAGAACAGAGGCTCTCAGTCTTCTTCCCATATTTAGGCTCTTACGTACTTGGGAAACCTCTTCTTTTCAGATATGGAAGACAGCAATTGTTTAGGGTAAACATAATCTTTCACAGCAGTTCTCTATGAAACCCATCACACTAACAAATAAAGCTAACATATATGTATACTAAACAACCTGAGTGTTCTTCTAAAGCGATACAACTCAACTCAATAATAAAATAATATAAAAAAATAATAAAAAGCACCTCCATATTTCCTTATGCCTAAACAGTGTGCCTCGAAAGTTCACATGCATGGTTAGGCATGAGGAAGTGAAAACAAGCATATTTTATTAACATTACATACGAAGTAAATAGTATTCAAATGTTTTAAATTGCAGGAATTTTAAGAAATAAATTGTAAAAAATGTGGTAGGCCATCTGGGTATTGTATGCATACACAGTTTTCATAGTATGCATACTCTGTCCTGTGTAACTGAGAGTAGTATGCTATTCTGAAAATTTCTATGATAGAAGAGAGAACATTGTGGAACATGTTCTGTGCTGAATATATCTGACTGACACAGAGGCTCTGGTTCCAGGCGGACATCCTACTAAGACGGCCGTCTCAGAGAAAAAACGTTTAATTCTGCCGGACTGTGGAAGTGTGATTGTTTATTATTCCAAGCATCTCATTTCCTGGTTTTGTCCTCTGTTATTTCCAGTCAGCGCTGACCCTGCAGACCTGAAATAGAACTAAAACAGTGACTTCCTGTAGATTTCCTGTAGAGAAGTTAAATTTGATCACTTGTTTGCATATACGCATGTGGCAGATGCTTTATTTAAAGGGACTTGCCGTGCAGTCAAGCTATACATTTTATTAGCATGTGCTTAAAACCCAGGATCATAGCATTTATATTGTACAGTAAAAAGTGAGTAAGACTGAGACAGGTTGCAGGCCAGACTTGAACTTTCATCATCCACATGAGCACCAGGCCTAATGTCATCCTGGCTAACACTTTTAGATTAAAAGAACGTTTCCCTAAAGTTTTCATTAAGTTTCAAAAACATTAAAAATGTTATTTTAGTAGTTCTAGAAATATTCAAAACATCTATTTTGTTAGACATAGTATGAACATTATTGCTTGGTTATACAAACGTTATTTAAACATTTTTTTAATTCTGCAACAATTTTAAAACATTCCACTAACAAACTAAAAAAACGTTTTTGATATATGATATGAAACATTAAAAAAGATCTTTGAGAGAACTTTGAGAGAAATTTTAGAAAATGTTAGTCAACATTCTGAGAACATTTCCTAGCTGGGATGTATGCTAACCACCGCACCATGGTCGTTTTTTTGCTTCATGGATGATGATCTGCTTCCTTCACAGGAACGTTCCAACCATGATGACGGGGGTGGAGGTGCAGAAGCCGGGCATGAACAGCATCAATATCATCACCGCAGACTTTGTAGAGCTTGTGGACTTTGCCAACACTGTCATTAGACTGAATAACCTCCTCCTTCAGGATTGCTGAAGGAGGAGGATCGTCCTATTGGATCATCAACAACAACTGAAGATGTGATTACTATTAAGACAAGGAATCACACAGGGTCACAGCATCATTGGATATATACATCAACAAGACAAATACCTTATATATTAGATGACTGGTACCATAAGGCCTCTAAATATGCTGGTTCATATTTTATTTGATGAGCTGCTAACATCACTGGAAATGTGAATTAAAAGATGTTCTGTTCTCTTTATTAGCAGATCAGTCACCATAGTTTGTTTATTTGTGTGTACTCATGGCTATTTATTACATTTTAGAATGTATTTTAATAAACATTAAACATTTATTCTGTTATATGGAATATGTCATAGTTATCACCAGATTGTTGTTCTCACAGCTGGAAAACAAACATGGCCATCTTAGGGAATGGAAAACCTGGAAATATCAGGGAATGTTTTAAAGTGTTTTCAAGGCCTAGAAATTATGGAAATTATTGATTTGAGGTGGTACCACCGATTCACAGTTGAAGTTCTTTCTTATTTCCAGGAATATGTGCACCAGTGGGTTTTTAAGAACTTAATAACAAAATTCCTTCTCTCCATCCCTTTATTCACACCCCTGAGCTCTCCCGTTCTGCACTCCCACCCTTTATTCATTGTGCGTGCATCCCACAGGATCCACATTATGAAAGAATGTTAGAGGTTATCTGTTCAAGTCACCAGCAGTGCAGTAACTTACTGTATATAAAGGGACACTCACTACACTGCAATTACACGTCATTGCTGCCTTGTAGTTATGGACTGCTTCAGTGGACATCCGGTGTTTTCTCTAACGTGCTTGATGCTCATAGCTTCTGCCTTTGTTTGAGGGTCCTGCTGGGTTCTCCTGGTCTCCAAGGAGATCAGAGGCTGTAGGGGCGAACCAGCCTGCTTCAGCAGCGCTGGGCATCTGTAAGCTGGCCAGAAGTCATGTTGCTTTCCATTGAGTCTGTTTGTCCAGCTCCACTGGAGCTCAGAAGTGGGTAATGATGCATGTCTGATGCAGAAAAACAGACACACATCAGGCAGAACAGGTGATTCCAGATTGCCAGGCGTTATGCGAATTGTGTGGTCGTGTGTCTGATAAAATGTTTTGCATGAACCTCAATAAACATTCCCAAATGTTTAGTTCTTACTTGTGCACAAAAAAGGCAATTGTCACGCAAACCTACTGTTTACCATCTGTCTGTACAGTTTTTGTGAATGGCAATACACGCATTTGTGTTCTTCTGAGATGAAGTGGACTGTGTTAATAAGCGTGCGCTGCAGCATCCTGTTTACCAAAAGACTTCAGTCACACCTTTAATCAAACACGGGGTGCAGCCTGCAACAGTGTTGAGTGACAGTGTATGAAGCATCTCGACTGAGCATGAAGATTTATGGTGTATCCATGATGAAACTGATATTTCTGAGCTGTAATTGATCTGGAATTATTTGATTTATATTCATTTGAATGATTATTTATTTAAAATGTTCTGTTTTCATTTGCAAGATCTGAATCACAACTCAAGCTTATTAAGAGTGAGTTTGCATTCTAACACTGTAATTGTAGAGAAAAAAAGTCAACCAAACTTGTGCATTGGTTGTATTATTATATTGAACAGGAGTTGGTCCAATATAAAACTGTTTGGATCTGTTAAAGGTGATGATAATATTTATTTGAGACAGATAAAGGACTAGCTGTCCCTCATGATTTTGGATATCAGTAAAGCTGTTTGGTTTTTGCTCCAGTGCGCATGCGTGCGTCAGCGCACTGTCCCGGTTCCAGCTGTTGCGCATTCCGCACTCGTCGCTGGCCAAGTGCGACAGGACAGCGCCTTTAGTCGCCAAAATCACAGGAAAACTTTCGCTTACAGCAATTGATTTTGCTTTCACGCAACTGTGGGCGAAAAATGGTTTAAAACAAAGACTATTAAACGAATTTAAAGATTTGTTTTGTCATTTGGAAAGCGCACGGGATATTTGGAGAGGAGCGTTGCGCACCTTCACAAAGCGTCTGGAACTGCTTTGGAAAATGACAGACGCCGCTTTGGCATTGGTGAGACTTTGTTTTACACAAATAAACTTTATAAGAACAGCAACGTTGCATTTACGTTTCTTATATTTAATAGAAACTGATCTGCTCTCCTTTACGCAACTACCGACTAATAACGACCAGTTATGCTTCACGGCTATCTAACAGATAATGAATTGGATTGATGATGTGTAGAAAAGTGTGGACGGTCACACTTGTTTTAATGAAATGAATTTGCGAGGTAAAGGTCTTGAAGTGAAGGTAGATGTGTTATGACTGCTGAATTCATCACTGATGTTGTGGACTGAGTGATAAACATCACAGAGATCAGACAATGAAAACGACTTAAAGGATGATTGAGGGACCCAGTGCTGCCTGAATCCATTGTTTCTGACAAAGGACAATAGAAAATAAAACAGAACTAACAAAATGCACACCTGACAATGTTGGGTTGTAAGAACGTTTTCATTAAGTAACAAGAACTTTAAAAACATCATTTTGAAATACTAGGACCTTTCCAAACGTTTTTATAGATGCTGTATCAACATTATTGCTTGCTTAGTTATACGAACGTTATTCAAACATTTCAAGCATTTCATTCTGTAATGTTATAAAAACGTTCCACTAACAACTTAAGAATATGTCTCGTGGATGCATGACATATAATGGTAAAACTGCAGGAACGCTTTTGATAACTTAAGAGAACTTTTAGAGAACGTTAGCCAGTTAACAATGTTCTGAGAACTGAGTTTGTTTGGCTTACAGTGTCACTGTGTAATTTTTTGTTATAGCGTTATAAAAATATATTTTGCTCATCCTCTGTAAATAAAACACCAGCATTAAAATGGAGTGCTATACAATAAGCGACTGCTTATGAGTGACTTTTTCCTTTTGCTTTTAAAGTCTACATGACGTCATCAAACCAGATGGTGATTTTGTGTCTGTCTATGACACTCAGTGCATAATTGTTATGGATTATATAAACAGCATTTATTGCTTGAGAGTGGATAAAGATATATCGGATAAAGATGACATAGTCACACACAGAGATTGACCAACAAAGAGGGAGAAAGATATTTTACATGCTATTAAAACAGATGCTGTGGTTACACACACACAAACATAGGGGAAAAGGTCGCTTTCACCAGCAATGGGATTTGAACTTGCCACCTTTGAGTTACAAGTCCAACTTTCTAACCATTAGGCCACAACTGCTTCCGCTAGACTGCTCACTCAACACACAGTCAGGCTCATGTGTGTAAGCTGTGAGTCACTGGGTTCTCACTAGGGGACAGGTGTGAAAGCAATTTAAAGTAGGGTACAGATGTAGGGTACAGCGTAAAACTCATGTGGCGAGTCAAAAGAATCAGAGTAAGGTAATTACAGACAGCTTCTTCAGTTTGTATCATTGTAGGAGTCAAATAAGTATGCCAGTAATGGTCATTCCAAAAAGCTGTTAAAATAACATTAGGTAAGTTTTTATGATCTATTGTGTGTTTCCGTACAGTGCTTATTCTTGCAGCTAGACACAGCTGTAATAACATTCCACAGTCTTTTATTTGTTAATGTCCGAATTTGTGGCTAATGATTCAAAAACTCTTAAAGTGCATTTTTAGACAATTGCAAAGCCATGCATTATAATAGTCCAGGGGAATTATGTATCACTTTAGGTCTTTAATGAAGAACAAAATAAACCATAAGGCATCTTTGCCCCACTGTAACAAATTGCTGTTGTAATTATGGCCTTTATTGTTATTTTTAAACAGAACAGCACTGATATCACCCTCCTTTTATGTTAACATAATGATTTTCAGTGGTCTCAGAGTCTAGGCTATAAAAGGAGGAAAGTTTGGATGGTTTGTTTACCTCGAAGACTTTGCATCATTGAGTGTTTCCAGGGGAAGCAAGAGGCTGCTTCAGCCCTTCATAAATGAGCTGCATGCCATAAAGAGAATCCCAAATTCATTTGCAATCCAGGCACAATAAGGTCATAGTCACATGTGACAGACAGGATTACATAAGCAGTGCTTGGACACCTTTGAGAGATCAGATGAGTTTTCTGTGCTTGCATTGTTGAGAAGAGAATGACCTTCAAAGGTTCACCAAAATTCACCAAAAAATGTCATGGCATCTGTTTAACATGATAATATACTAATTCAGACAAATGCAGAGGCTGCACAAAGCCCTTCTTTATGATATTTCTTGTATTTCCGACTATTAATTTGATCAGACTATAAAATGTAAAACGTTTTTACACTGAATTTCATATAAAAAGGCAAATTTAATGTCTTATTTTAAGATGATAGCTGGATGACACTCCCATACAATGTGATGAGGTCATGTTACAAGCATACTGCTTTAAAACATTCTATTAATTCCTGTTTCATCTACAGTTAAAACAACTGTAGGCAGTATACAGTGTATATTGAGCTGTATTCATTGAATAATAAGCTTGTATTCCATTCCATTCTGAACATAGCACATATGTGGGGAAGAAAGGTGAACCCAGCCATCACAATCAAGACGCCAAATGCATTTGGAAATGACCTCGAAAGTGTCTGTGTTTGGGCCAGTGTTTGTGTTAGATCTGGTGTGAGAAAGGAATGAAAATGGGGGGAAGCTGACAGACCGTTTCCCTTTTTAAATTTCCCACCCATCCGCTGCAACCGCTAACTCTGTGTTGGGGCTGTCATTACCCGTCCTGCATCTCTGTGAAACTTGATATGTGAACTGAATGTGAGGTCTGAATGTGAATTGAATGTTTTTTGAAAGTGAAGTCTGAATGTGAATTGAATGTGTCTTGAAAGTGAAGTCTGAATGTGTTTTGAATGTAAAGTCTGAATGTGTTTTGAATGTAAAGTCTGATGATATAAATGTAAATCCCAATGTGGATTCTCAATACACACCTCTTTGATTGTTCTATCTGCATTACAGTTGAGCTGCTGTAGTCTGCAGGATCGCCCACCCACATCATGTCTTGTGCAAAGAACAAAGACTTTGTGTCAAATACTGGCCTCATCTGCTCCGTCTGTTTCTGAGATCTGACATCTCAAAGTTCTTATAAAGATTCTATAATATTCTCAACAAATACAGTCCTTTCCCTTGTATTGACAATTCAGTAGGACGCATTGAAGAGCTCATCTCGTTTTTTAAAATAGCCCATCCGTCTGGCTTTAGATACATTGTGTTATGCTGGTTTGCTGCTTGGTATTGCTAGTCAGAGACAGTTGGTATTAGGTGGAGGCAACATTATCATTCTAAACAACATTTTATTGGACAACACATGTATGAGTGCAAGATGAGTCATTACTATTTTTGGTCCATTTCCCAGCAAGAGAAATTGTAAATTGTGCTCAATAAACATTTGCTAATAGTACCTTGTGTTTAGTAGGCATGGGCTATAAGCCACTAAAAAACACATTTTATTTAACACTATAGTCTCTCTCTCTCTCTCTTGCTCTCTCTCTCTGTCTCCAAGCTTTCTTTCTTTCTTTCTTTCGTCTTTACTGACTCATAAAACAAAATGCTGTTTTCAGATTAACACTCTCTCCCATTTCCTTCCCTCTCCATCAAGCACACAATGGTTTGATTTCTTTCCTGCAAGTAAACAACCCACAGCAGTCCTTATCAAAGCTGTGCCCTCTTTATTTTCTGTAGATGTCTAAACATGCCTGAACATCACAGTTTTCACCTGGATAAAAGAGGTCTCCGGGATGAAAGCTATAGTCAGGGTCACCTAACAAAGATCCATTAATGTGATAACAGCCCTGCCCCTATGTCCAGACTTACACACATCTATAGAGCTAAGAGCTGATTGGACAGAGAGGTGATGGAGTGGAATGTAGCTGGTATTTTCAACCTGGGGTGACATATCTCAAAAGCGTTACACTGGGACATTCCTGCAGGAACACGCCTGTCTACCTGTCAGTAAGGAGGGCAGAGAGAGGTGAGGAAGAGGTTTATGGTCTGTGTGAAGTTTGACTGAGCTATTAAACAGGTCGTTTCTGTTAAGTGTCCCCTTAGGAAGTGGCCATTCCAGAAAGTAAAAGTTCTTTAATCTGAATTAATCTAAATTTAAAACTCAGTTTGAATTACTAAATGCATACTGTCTTTTTCCTGTTCACTTTAAGTCAAATGATTTTATTGTATAAATAACCTCTTAGTATATGTACATGTTATATGTACATCACAGTACTGTGATTCCCAACCAGGATAATATATATGTACAGTACAGTACAGTATAGTATAGCATAGTACAGTACAGTATATAGTATATAGTATATAGTATATAGTATATAGTATATAGTATATAGTATATAGTATATAGTATGGTGTGGTATAGTATAGTACAGTACAGTATAGTATAGTACAGTATATAGTATATAGTATGGTGTGGTATACCACAGTACAGTATAGTATAGTACAGTATATAGTATATAGTATATAGTATGGTGTGGTATAGTATAGTACAGTACAGTATAGTATAGTACAGTATATATTATATAGTATATAGTATAGTGTGGTATAGTATAGTATAGTACACTACAATATAGTATATAGTATGGTGTGGTATAGTATAGTACAGTACAGTATAGTATAGTACAGTATATAGTATATAGTATATAAGTATATAGTATGGTGTGGTATAGTATAGTATAGTACACTACAATATAGTATATAGTATGGTGTGGTATAGTATAGTACAGTACAGTATAGTATAGTACAGTATATAGTATATAGTATATAGTATATAGTATATAGTATATAGTATAGTGTGGTATAGTATAGTATAGTATATAGTATGGTGTGGTATAGTATAGTACAGTACAGTATAGTATAGTACAGTATATAGTATATAGTATGGTGTGGTATACCACAGTACAGTATAGTATAGTACAGTATATAGTATATAGTATATAGTATGGTGTGGTATAGTATAGTACAGTACAGTATAGTATAGTACAGTATATATTATATAGTATATAGTATAGTGTGGTATAGTATAGTATAGTACACTACAATATAGTATATAGTATGGTGTGGTATAGTATAGTACAGTACAGTATAGTATAGTACAGTATATAGTATATAGTATATAGTATATAGTATGGTGTGGTATAGTATAGTATAGTACACTACAATATAGTATATAGTATGGTGTGGTATAGTATAGTACAGTACAGTATAGTATAGTACAGTATATAGTATATAGTATATAGTATATAGTATATAGTATAGTGTGGTATAGTATAGTATAGTACAATACAATATAGTATATAGTATGGTGTGGTATAGTATAGTACAGTACAGTATAGTATAGTACAGTATATAGTATATAGTATGGTGTGGAATAATATAGTATAGTATAGCTTTAATATGTTACTTTAAGGCATTGAATTATGGAATATCAGTATGATTGTGGGACTGTTCTGATTGGACACTGGTGAGTGGATATGAGAGATTTGGGACAGGAGTGACTTCATTCAGGAAGTATGTTTTGTATCTGAGGAAACAGGAATACTGTGAGCTGGCAATGATCACGTGATCACATATTATACAACAACAGGCAGTTTTAAAATTAAGACAAAAGCTATTTGGACATTTTAATATGACACTTAAATATAAAAATTATTTTGGCACCAGCTGGTTAGTCTTTGTTATTGAAAATATGCCTAATAAATCTGACATTTGTTTGCCGATTCCACTTGGCCTGATATGCCTTTTAATGTAACAAAAGTATTAGATTGTAAATGTGGCCTAGATGTCCAGTTATATTTTGGGGCCTCTGTATATATGTGTCTGTGTGGGTGTGTGTAGGGATGGCTGCGGTTTATCTGGGGCTTCTCTCTCTGGTAACTTCTGACTCTGGGGTGGCTGGACCAAAGCAGGGGCCTTTTCTCACTACACTGGCGTGGAATGCCAAACACTCCCAATGACTCGTGGGAAATTGTAGGCATGGAACATTCCTGCCTTTTCCTCCCACTCTCTGTTTTTCTCCTTTGGAGTCATTTTCACATTCCAACCTATGTTACGTGTGGTCACTGGATTAGAGTTTGTTCACTCTGATGTTTTATGGCCCTCAGGGTCAAGTTTGTGGTGCCTCTCCTGTTACTGCGGTGTCATTAAACATAAAAGCTTTTTGATCTGATTTTACTCCAGTTTTTTTTAAGCTGTGTTAAGATTAGAACTGATATATAACCAGCAATTGTTTGTGAATGTGGGATTTGTGTGCGATAAGCCTTTGTCAGGTCACAGTAAATATTTGGGAGTAATTTTCTAAACATCTTGCAGAAGCAGGAATTCAAATCTTTTGGTTGTTTTTGTGTTCAGTATCTCTGTCTGGGTCATTTTAAAGTGAATAAAAATAAAAATTCTATCATCCTTCTTTTTACTTCTATGTCATTCCAGACCCATCTAAAGCATAGTTTAATTTGATTGAGAAATAATACACACAAACACACACACACACACACACAGACGGTGTGGAGACGCTGCCACAGTTCTTCTGGATTTAGTCTCAGTTTTTTCTGTGTTGGTTCATAATGTAATCACAGACTCGATGATTGTGAGATCAGATCTCTCTGTGGAGCACTGGCTGTTGTCAGTCTCCTTGTGCATACAAAAATCTCACTGGATTATTACAATTAACGGCAAAAAGAATGTTTGGAAATGTAATCTTATAATTCTTACTGACACTACAACAAAAGATATAAATAACTTTGGGAACTTTGGGAAATTTTGGGGTGTGAAAATATTAATGTGCCTAAAACTTTTGCACAGTACTGTATATATGCATTTTCTTAAATACTTGACTTATTTTATTGATTTTAAGGTATATGCCTTATTTCCTGGGGGTGGAGTTAGTGCATAAGGGCTTGTAAAATTATATTTAATTATATACATTTTTGTCTTTTATTATGTCTGCTTTGTTCTCCTTGTGTGGTGTAGGACACAGAGGCAAACTGCCCAGCTAGTCTCCTCGAACCCGAGTCAGATCAAAGTCTTGATTCTCCTACGGTGAGTGAACCGTTTGTTAAGTTTTCCTTTGAGTTAAGAAGTGTTAATGACCTCTAATGCTCAGAACCATCTGCTGTTTTAGAGCCCGCCCCTCGACTTGATTGACACAGGAAAAGCACTGAAGGTACAAACTGCCATCCCTCACCTGGTCAGCCTGGGCAGTGGAAGACTCAGTGTGGCTGTTACTCTCTTACCTTTAAAGGAGGGTAAGTGCTCCATTCAACCCAAATAATCACAAACAACCCTGTGCACAAAGATTAAGCTGTCTATCTTGTAGATCTTTGTGTGTGACAGTGGATGCGTGTGGCTTCTATTGTTATTGTTGACTGGAGCCTCATGGCTACAGAGGTTGAATGCAGGTTGAATGAGATTATCATGGAGGAAGAGGGGAGAAGACTGAGGATTTTATGGTGTAAACATTCCAAAGACTGGAACTCCGGTGTGTCGCTTTAATCTTCACCTTAAAGAAACAGTGCATCAAAAACTGAAATGACAGCCTTATGAACTTCTTTTTGTCTCAGAACACAAAAGGAGGATTCATTTGTTCAACAGTTCGCAGACAGTTCGTAGACAGACCACATCTGTCAAGCATCAAAACGGAAAAAACAAACAGCATTTGATGCCTTTAATAACTTAAAGCTGCAATCTGTTACTTTCACTTCTTTATCTCCATCTCTGTTTACTTTATGTACTTTTCATTACATATGTTAAAGTCAAATAAAGCCAAACTGACATCTCCAGGGAAATCAGACCCTGCAGCTCACATTATAAATCATTATTATAAACTTACCATTGCAAACTGGGGTAAAGTTTTGAACACTGATCTGTCATGTACTTGTCCAATAACTGATTTTTGTTTATTTTGCAGCTTTAATAACTTAAATTTCAGTCTATTTGTTTTCATCGTGAAGTGAACTGTTCATTTAACAAAACAATTAGAATGGTCTGCTTGTCTCTGATTACCCATGGGTGTTAGTTTTGTTGTAATGACACACAGCATCTACACACACATACTCTTCTCCCATCCTTGCCCCTTATCACTGTCACCATGGTAACACTACAGTGTAACACAATAACACAATCTGAGTGTGGTGCAGGAAATAAGTGTGCAGCCCCTGTACTAACCCTACCCTAAACCTAACCACAGAAAACGTTCTGCTGTCTTAGATTTTCAAAAGAGTTTACTGCTATTACTATACTTGTTGTTGACATTTGGTCCATAACGTAGTCAATACCAGGACCACACACACACACAAACACACATACATTATTCCTCAGAACAACATTAATCATTCTGAATGATCAGCCTGTAAATCACTGATCATTCAGAATGATTACAGTCTATATTTTCATCAAAATTCAATTTAAAAGCCCCAGGTGGAAAAAACATAAAGCCCCACAGTTGGTCAAGATTCATTGGCATTGAATGAGCCTTTCAGCTGCACAAACAGCAGCACAATATGTAGATCTTAGAGATAACCTGATATAAACATAGATAAACATGCTGCATATGTATTTATTAGACCTGTTTCACACTGCACATACAAGCAGCACATAAGCGACAGCAGTTTACCTCACTTTCTGTTGTGGCTATATACAGAAAATACAGTATCGCTCGCTGGTGATGTGAAAAAGGCCTTGCAGCTTTTAAATTCAATTTAAAATACACCTTAAATATTCTGACAGAAGTACTGAAAGAAAAAAAACATTTTAAAACACGTTTCATATTTATTCATTTTGTATTGAAGGAGTGACGCGCATCGGCCGGGATGATGCCCCTGTACCTCAGGACATCACTATTGAGGGACCCGGAATTGAAGCAGAGCACTGTAAAATCGAGAACAAAGGAGGGATTGTCACTCTTGACCCCTGTGGACACCTATGTTCCCTCGATGGTGTCCCTGTCACCAGACCCACACAACTGACACAAGGTAACCACAACACAATTTCACCGGTGAGTTTCTTGTTTTTGCTAGATTAGGTTTGTGAAATGCATTTGCCACCATGCAGACAAAATAAATCACATTTTTGTTTATTGTGCATGCGTTTATGTTTATTCGCTATAGAAAACTAGATGTTTGACTGAGTGTAAAGAGGAAGAGGGGTATGATCTGAAAATGATGATGGAAACATATTGGAAATACATAATGTGTCTTTTTCCTGCAGGGTTTGGGTTTGGATGTCACGCAGAGTTTAATCGGTGTGGTTTTGGATCTTTATTTAATGTGATGTTGTGACTCAGAGGTTCCACAACTGACAGAGTGAGCTACAGAGCTCAGATTAGGGTTGACTGATTTTCTGCCCCAAGCTTGTATTTTCCCAGAATGCTTACATTCTTCAGTCCCTCAATAAGTCATCCATCATTTTCTTTGCTCATTCGCAAGCGTTCTCTTTGTCTTTCTTGGTAAGAGTGACACAAATAAGCACTTACTAGATGTATTTATTCTGACACTCTTCAGTCATGAAATGCAAATATGACTGGATCATATGGGCAAATAAAGACAAATTTATTTTAGTTTCTTAAGCTTTATAGAATCTTTTTAAAAAAGTTTTAGAACCCCAGATCCAGCTAACAATTTTAGGTTGCAAGAATGTTTTCCTACGGTTTCCCAAACATTTTTAAGTCTGTAACGTTTTTAAAACAATCCACTAACTACTTAATAATGTTTTTGATATATGATAATGTTACCGCAAGAGCATTTTTTGATAACTTTGAGAGAACTTTGAGAGAACTTTGAGAGAACGTTAGCTAACATTCTAGGAATGTTCCCTCAAGTTATAAAGGACCTCATACGTCTGTACTGCAGAAAGAGCCACATGCTGGTGAAAGGATCAGACGTGGGTCAGACAGAGTAAACTGAATGCACAGCTGCTACAGGACTGGTGGTAATGGGGAGAGCTCAGTTCCAACTTTGTCTTTAGCCTCAGATGACACAGCTATGGGCTGCCTGCAGTTCATTCACTGATGGTCTGATGCTTGTTTGGAGCATACACGACTTCCAGGACTGAACCCGTTTACAATTTTTAGAAAAGTAGAAAAGTTTCTATTAAGTAACACAAACGTTAATAATGTCAAATTTCTTAGACGTTGTATTAACATTATTGCTTTGTATAAGAACATTATTCTGTAACGTATTTTTTAATTCTGTAACATTTTAAAAACGTTATGCTAACTACTTCAGAAATAATGTTTTTGATATATGATTTTTTATAACTATAAGAGAACTTTTAAAGAAAAAACTTTTACAAAATGTTAGCCAATGTAAAAAAAATTCTGTACAATCATTTGTAGAGACTGCTGTAGGTTTTTAAAATGCGTATTGGTTGATTTTTGTGTTAAATTTCAGGTGGTTGGCAGCTTTACATATCAGTCAGACAGCCTCCGTCTGTATACATGTTGGAGATGTTAGAGCAATAGTTTGGTTCACGGTCCGGCTCCTCCTTTCCACTCACTGCAACGGGGGGTTATTTGTGAATGTTGTTTTGATAGTTCTAGAACGTTTAAAACGTCCAGTTTTTCAGACGTTGTGTTAACATTATTACTTGGTGATAAGAACGTTATTCGAACATTTTTTAATTCTGAAACGTTTTTTAAAACATTCTACTAACAACCTAAGCACAACGTTTTTAATATATATGACATATAATGTTAAAACATGTTCTACTAGCATTACTGCAAGAACATTTTTTGAAAACTTTGAGAGAACCTTTAGGGAATGTTAGCCACTTTTCTCAGAATGTTACATATTGAACAGTCATTTTAAGGGGGTCTGGTATGTAAACACAGTAAATCTTATTAATGGAAACAGACATAGCAGTGGGTTTATTGATCAAGTCTGGAGAAGGTTGTGCTGAAACCCAAAGGATGATGTGGAGGGTCAGAAAACTGAACGATTGAAGGTTGAAGATTGAAGGAACGATTGATTTTCGTTCCAGAGTTGCACAAAGTATTACTCAATGCTGAAATCCAGCAGAGGGCAAGAAAACAAACCTTAAACTGTTTTGACCAACATTTTTGACTGAAGGCAACATCATTACATGATATGACATGGTTTTACATGGTATTGCACGGTTCAGTCTCTTTATATAACTCTGTAGGGCTTCTCTCAGGTATCTCAGTGAGCAGGAGAGAAAAGTGAAGAGTTTAAGTGGCAGGATTTCTCTCTCTTTTACTAGAGGATGTAAATGTAGTGTGATGCAGCACCACCCCTTTACGTTTGGTTGGGTTTGGGCTGGTTGACCTCAGAAGAAGGAGGAAAGCAAAGCGAAGCGGCCGCGGAAGACGCACCGTTTATCGGACAGGGAAGCGCTCGCCGGCCGGCGGTCGTGACTTTTAGCGTGTGTGTTATTAATTGATCGCAATACTCGTCAATGGGACTTTCTGACAGGTTTGTTTATGCGCTTTCTTACGTATCGCTTCATTTTCAGCGTTTCATTACATACGTGAACTTTGCTGGACTTGAACCCGTCTGCACCGCACCACCACTCGGACCATTACGATCAACGAAGCCGGACGCGTTTATTTGAATGAAGTTGTGACGCGTTGGTTCATTGACATCTAAGTTTTAATGGGTAATTTTTTTACTTTGTGCGCTTTGAGTCCGACCATTTGAGCAAGGCGACGTATTTAATGTTCGTGTGTGTTTTTTTACACGCTGAGATTTACGCAGCGCGTCAGTGACGTCACAATAGGCGACCGTCACGCTGTCATTTAAATGTTATGTAATAGCAATATCTCTTCTTCTGTGGTATTAAAGTAACGTGGTTTAGTGGTTCGAGGTGCAACGAGCTGATAATCTGTTATGTCCAAATACATAAAAATGTTTTAGTGCGTGCATTATAATCTGCCTTTGTTCAAATTCTTTGGGTTGTCTCAAGATTGTTGGGTTTTCTCTGGGTGATGGAACATAAACTGTGACAATAAGGCAGTCAAGAGGCAATTGTGAGTTTTCATTAAATTGTACAATGGCATCTGCCTGTATATGTATTATGATTATTCTCTTTACTTCATAGCCTTAAACAGACATGTTTCATTGTACCCGAAGATTGTTTCCTTGTGGTGCTCAAATTATTGGATTAACCCAGCATGAACTGGTGCGTAAACTAACATGCACACTTAATTATGCAATCAAAGGAATCTTATTTTTAATCTGCGCTTGTCTTGAGAAGAGAGAGTTTATAAGATGAAGCAGCTGTGTTTGCGGATTCATCTGTGGGGTGAACTGGCAGGAAAAGACTTGCGATAAACCATAAGTGTAAACTCTTTTATTAAAGTCTGTTTGAAGCATTTTATTAACCTGCACACGTTTTCTGTATGGAAAAACTACAAAATGCATGTAATTAAATGAAAAAAAATTGCAATCACATGCAGTCCAACACAATGCATGGACACCTTGGATGTGTCCATCTTTGTTCCTTTTAAAGTTTATTTATTTAGGATTTTAGCTTTAAGGGCACAGCTGTGTAGACTAAACACTTATCGCTTTTGGCTGCGAGTGTGTGCATGCACATGTGTGCTGTTTATATTGCCGAACTGTATTGTATTTGGATGTTCTTTTGTTACAGTAAGTGTGTTGACTGGTTTTCCTGCATATTGTGTCCATCTGTTGTAGTTATGAAGTCAGAGCTTCTCGTGACTCTAGCTGGCCATGTCCATCCTGTAGCTTTATGAAGGAACATCCAGAGAAACAAACTTTCTGCCAGTGTACCAAACTCTGGAATGCATGGGACAGATTCAGGAGACTGAATGTCAGAAGGTTGGCATGTTAATGACTCATGAGGCTTACGTTCACTCAACCGTGTGTAGATGTAGATGTTTGAGGACCTTTTCACCTTTCGTAGTGAATTAGCCAGAAAGACATAATGGATTATGCATGGAAATAGACCTTGACGGAACTTGGGCAGAGATGTTGCTTTCATTGAATGCCAGTCTCTGTAGAAACATCATGTGATTGTTTTAGTACAGTTCTCACCCTGTTTTTAATAGAGTTGTTTTGCTGTGAAAGCTCAGACTGGCTCGGTCTGATTTTACATCCGTTTCTCTGACATCCAGCGAAATAGACCATTCAGGCAAATATTTTGGGGTTTTACTGAGGAAGAAAAAGTGGTCCAAAATATTTTCCATGAGCTATTATTCCGCTTCCAATGACTTTCCAGGCTCCAATCCATCCATCGCCCTGTGGTCTCTGATTTCAGAACAGTGGAAAGAGCGCACAAAGCCCAAGAAACAATAAGGAAAAATTGGTGTTTAAGCCACTTTCATGGTGACATAAGCTTTTCTTATTTTTCCTGATTGACAACAGACGTAAGTGGCATTATGAAGCTGAAAGATGTCATTTTAAAGTGAATGAAGAACAGACTTTGGTCTTTTGAGGGGAAAACATCCTGTTTCATCTTAAAGGGTTCTCAAGAAAAATTAAAATTCTGTCATCATTTACTCACTCTTGTATTGTTCCAAACCCGCATAACTTTTTCTTTGTGGAACACAAAAGACAGAATGTTCAGGATGGACAGACTCGGGCCCCATTCACTTTCATTGCTTCTTCCATATCATGAAAGTAAATGGTGACTGAGGCTGTTGGTCCCTAACATTCTGCCATTAATTTTCCATGAATTACAGAAGGTCACATGGGTGATTTTGTTTTGAGTGATAGTTTGTTTGTGGGTTAACTATCCCTTTATGCTTTGAAGCAGCCTAGCTAATTTTAGTTTTAATTTCATATTTTTGTTGACGCTCTTGTCTTCTCATTTGTAAACTGAAATCTTTTTCCTGTAGTTGACTTAATACTCCATGTGTGTGTTTTATATCGCTCTCTCTTAGGTTACACTCTCTGTCTGGGTAAATCCTATATCTTTCGTTTTAATCATCCAGAGGAGGCCAACCGAATGAAAAGCATGTTGCCCCAGAAAAGCCCCGTCTGTCCGCTGGTGTACAGCACAGGTAACTTCTCTTATTATTCTTTCCATCCACTTATCCTTTTATTACTGTCATCTTCTCTTCAAACTCTTTTTAAACTAGCAATGTTTACCTCCCTTACACCCGCAGACCCCTCGTGATCTGAAACCTCTGTTTCACACACATACACCCTTGCCCCATATACAAAACCACAACAAACCTGCCTAAGATCTACAGAGGAGCTGGTGTGTGTTATACATTGTTATATATGTAATACATTTCCGCTATCTGTCACAATTCTTTTTCAGTCTCCTGCCATTTGATCCTCTAAGTTTTCGATGTAACAGAAGGCTTTTTAAAAATGTTAAGAGTCTATTTGACAGACATTGTCTTGAAGTCCTGAGTGAGATGAGCACACACAAAGAATTTTTGAGTCATACCCCAAAGTATGACTTAGTAAGCCCCCCCAACACACACAAACACCGGCCAGTGTCATGGAATGTATGATCTGTACACAGAGGTGGGTTAGATTCTCTCTGTTGATTGATTTAATGTGAGTGAGGTGTAGATAGTGTTGACTTGTTTCACCCCCTCCACATAAACACACGCTGTGTGTCGCTAGACAGCAGAGAAGAACTTAAACAAATGTGAGTCCACTCACTTCATGTGCAGAGTGCATAGCAAACCTGGGAAAAGCGTGCACACACACACACACACACTCAGGAACTTGCTGTTGTGCTCACTATACTGACATTGTAAATAGTGTGTGTGTTGGTGTGGGTGTTGCTGTGTTGGTGTGGGTGTTGCTGTGTTGGTGTGGGTGTTGCTGTGTTGGTGTGGGTGTTGCTGTGTTGGTGTGGGTGTTGCTGTGTTGGTGTGGGTGTTGCTGTGTGTGTGTTGGTGTATGTTACCCACATCATCGGTTTGCAAAAACTTCCAGTTTCTCCGTTTCAATTTTCTTGGCATGGTTGCAGGTTACTGTGTTTTATGAGCATTTGTGTCAGTCTTCTAAAGGGGGATTTCTTTGATCTGCTTCCTCCTGGCACGTCCATCTCATCCATATACCAGAGAGATGAAAACAGATGAGGTGTGTGTGTTTGGCAGAGCGAGAGCAAGAGAGAAGAGAGAGAGAGAGAGAGAGAGAGAGAGTTAAACAGATTTGGGAGGCAAGAGCCCCCATAACACCCCAGGACCAAAGCAATTGTATACATTTATCTTTTTCTAATCTCTGTATGACTATTATGTATATAAATGTTATGTGCATATACTGTATGTCCTCTAATGGTTAAAAAGTGCTATATAAATACAATTTTACATGCTGTGGTAAGTCATCTAAACAGTTAATGTTATGAAGAGTATTTAGAACATTTTTGTGGCCTTTGCTTACTCCATTTTACACAATTAAGTATTTTTATAGCGTTTCTCTGTAACTTCAAACTTGCTTGGAGTTTGGACTCCTGAACTTTTGTTTTTAGAAAATGTCTTTATTGCGATTGCTGCAGAGACAGGCAGAAAAACTTTATTGATCCTTAAGAAAAAAATCTGTTTTTGTTTTGTTTGGATTGTTGCTTGGTCAGAGGTGTATTTAACAGAGCACTGCTGCAAATAATTAAAGCAATTTCAGGGGATAACATTGGCCAAGTAGACAGTTATATAACTTTTAGTAACCACTTACTTGTTTTTAATAGTCTGCTAAACGTGTTTCTCTAAAGATGGTTTTTGTTTTCATGTGCTTGTTTTTTCATTTTTAGATTACCTAAAATTTAGCAGTGATTTCAATCACTGTCTGGGTGGAACCAGCACTAGGGGGATGCGCTCTGTCTCTGAACTTCGGGATTTGATGGACACTTTACAAAAAAAGAAACAGGCACTGGAGAACAGCTTACGAGCCAATGGCGACTCTAGCCCCTCGTACTTCAGCATGACACAGTCTCCGCCCACCACACCCCAACCTGTCACCACCTCCTCCCCAATATCATCCTATCAGGAACAAGCGAGGAGATTGTACAACACAGAACGGCCACCGCTGGCAATCAAAGTTCCCGCCCATTCACCCAATAGCATGCCTCCTTCACCCCGACGTTCAGACCCCCGTGAGCGAGACACGTCACTTCCTTACTCACGACGCATGACTCGTAACCCATCTCAGGACAGTCTTCTTAACAAAGCATCAGAAAGCCGCCGTACCACGACCTCAGGCTCCGTGCTCTCCATGTGGAATGGCTCTTCCACCAATGCAGCCAATTCCCTCCCCCCAACACCCATGGGTGGTAGTGGGGCAGCCAGCATGCCCTCTAGTCCCCGCCTTGCTCGCAGGTTCCTTACCCCACATTCGAGCCGTAATGGAGGGCTCGATCCTACTCCTCGGCAAAGGAAGTATTCTGCTGGGTCACTTACAGGCATGAGCTCCAACAGTCGCTCCCTACCACGCCTCTATCGACCTGCTGATGGCCAGCTCACCCTCCCCCCAACCTACCGATCTCCAGACGGCCACCCTTCTTGCCCAACTGGCAACCACCAGAATGGTCATTCCGAGGTGGTTTCTATTTCTCTGTCTACCAGACCTGGTAACAAACATACAGTGGCCCCTCCTGATGTCACCATGACCTCTGGAAAAACTACCAGTCCTCGTCAGGCCAAGAAGGTGAGCTTAACTTCTGTCAGCTCCGGCTCAGAACTGGATCAACAAACCCTACGTGGTCCCTCCCCAGCTCTGGAGATCAGTCGTGGGGAGAGGAGGCAATCATTTGGGAAGGCAGGGGTTGGACCGCAGGGTGGCTTCCGTGAGAGGAAAGGCAGCATCAGCTCTCTGAGTGGAAAAGAAGAACTTCAAGACTACCATCAGAGACAGAGAGATGAAAGGCTGCGGGAACAAGAAGTGGAGAGGCTGGTGAGATACGTTCATTCTTTTATTGGTTCCTTGAAACTCGCATTGATTTCACTCTGTCATACCATGTGTAGAAATGCCCCCTCAATCTCTGTAGTGGATGTGGTGTAAGACCGAAGCAGAGGTGTGGCTGCATAACGGTCCTATTAATAGACAGTTTTGACAGCCCAGAACCGCATTCACTTTCATTGAACCCGGCCTTCCCAACACACTCTCTCTGGGAGGCCGTCCACAGCTGCAGATGATCCTGGCATATTGCCCACGCTAATATGCTCTATTCTTGCTCCTCCGCTGCTCTCAGTGGGGTTCAAATGAAAGGCAACACTGTTTTTGTACACAGTGGTTAAGGGAGGCCACCTGTGTCGCCGCCCTGCTGGGCAGAAGCCAGACCATCAGCGTAGGCCGCCCACTCGTTAGTTACTACCAGCCTGTAGTTGTGGTATTCCTCACAAGGTAGAAGAGAGACTTGGACTAAGTGAAAACCAGACCACTACAGGTGGATACATTTATCTACATGCAAACATAGATTCCCATGCTTTCTTATTTTCAAGTCACACTCCTTAACTGAAGAGTAGGGTTGTTCCTGTAGCTCAGTTGGTAGAGCATAATGTTAGCAGCACTAAAGGTTGTGGGTTTGATTCCCATGAAACACGTACTGATAAAATGTATCATTTAAATGTACTGTAAATCTCTTTGGATAAAACCGTTTGCCAAATGCATAAATATAAGAGTACCCAGCTAACAGGGAACGTTCTCAGAACATTGGCTAATATTCTCCAAAAGTTCTCTCAAAGTTATATAAAATGTTCTTGCAGCAACAAAACAACACTAAACATAACATTTTTAATTAATGGAAATGTTAGAAAAACGTTCTGACAACCTAAAATTGTTAGCTGGGTTTAAGCATCTTAACCATCTTAACCATAAAAGCTTGTTATTCATTTGTGATGCTGTTCAGGTGCTTATGTGAAGATCATGGGAACTCAAATCACAATGTTTTATGAATAATAATTATGTATTGTGGCATAAAATATATATATATATATATCAACTTACAAGTTTGACTTGTCGTCTTGGATGTTTCTTTTTTACTATGCTTGTTGCAGTGCATTGTGGGATTGGCTTTTTTGTGTAGTTCACGTGATCATTGTATCTTTGGGGAACCAATGAAGAGTTTGACCCCTCGGTCATGCACTAAGATGCAGGTGGGGCAGCTGGTGTCTCTGGCCAGGAGTTACAGCGGAAGGATTAAATTGCACTGCTGCTAGTTGTATATCCTGTCCAGTTTCATTCTGTGCCCAGATTCTGCGAGCTGACTGTCTTCTTTCACTCATCCGATCATGATTCCTAACAAATCTGTAATGCCAACTTTTCCGTAATCTGTGATAAAGGTGTTTCTGTTTCGTGTGTCGGAAGGTCAAGATTTGCCCTCTGAATCCAATAACGTGGCAAGTACAGCTCAGGCTTATGATGGGTTAACTTGTACTGTAGGAAAATTCCATCACTGGATCAGGGCTCATTCATATAGGATCCATCTCAGCTGTTATGTGGGTCAGGTTTAGATTTACGAGGAAATAACTGCTCTATAGATTTAATTACTGTTAAGTTTTCTGCTCTGATGCAGGTCGGATCACTAATTCACAGCTATATGAACCTGTGAGATCATATTTCTTGGCTTTGGATCGGCCTGTGTGAACATGCTATTTGTATTACCATAGCGGTTGATAAATATGGGGGTTTGTAAAGCCACAGTTCATTCCCTGACGAGTCGGATCTGCCTCCTACACCAGGGCTGTTTTTGGATTTATACACCTGGACAGTTTAGGACTGTTAGTGTGCTTTAAGATACTCAGTGGTATGTTTTGCTTTGGGCTGCCCACGGACGGTGAAAGTGAAATGTTTGTTTCTTGGCAAAAATCAATGTGACGTGGACATGCTCAGAACAGCTGGAGGTAAATCTGTGTGTATCTCGAAGGTGAGAAATGGTTCCAGATTTACTATATTATCGTCCTTTCATAGCTACGTTCTGAACTGTGATGCTGAACGGGTTTGTATATGTTAAGCTGTCGGTCTTTCTTTGTGTCTCTGGTCCTTGAATCAATAGGAACGCCAGCGTTTGGAGACTATCTTGAACCTTTGTTCTGAACTGGGCCGTGCGGAGCAGAGCAAAACTGGCGCCGCCGTCACAGACTTGCAGAAGATCAACAAGGAGCTGGAAAAATTACAGGTGTCGGATGACGAGTCTGCATTCTTGGATTCTGCGAATCTCTCATCCGGCTTTTGTACTGAAAACGACTACGGGCCCAAAGCCCTGGATACCCAGAACAGTGAGGAGAGACAGGTACGGCAGCGCCGGAATACTGGACACAGAGAGGTTAGGGCGGAGTCAACAGCTGTCTTTGGCTCCGCCCCCACACCTTCTCCTCGGCTGATACGAACAAACAAGGTAATTGTTATGCAGATGTATTAAATTAGGTGTATTTAATTTATATAAAAATAATGAGCAACCAAGAGCAGGGTGGCCGATGGCATATACAAAAAGACTTGTCATCTGTATTTCTAAATCATTTCATAAACAGCAGTGTTGTTTTAGTTGCAGTGGTCCAACATTTCTTTTATATCTACAATAACAGTTCAAGACACTGATTTACGTTTTAATTGGCTAATCTGTGCTGATCAGGTGACCTTCAGTGATACTCCTACAGGCTGTTTTCCATTATAGATTCATGCATGGAGTCTTTTTCTGCACGCAGTGTGTCTTTAATCTATTAGGTAATTGAATCACTTGTAAAGCCTGATCGTTTCCTTACTGCTAATTCCCGTGACCTTATAAGAGTTTCCCACCCTTCCTTGGCATGCACGCACACACACACTGTAATCCACAGAGAAATGTGAGGGTGTCTTTACTCCAGCTCATGTGTGGAATAACGCAATACGTTTTCTGCACAGAAGAAATACATTCCACCGAAGTAGGGATGTGCAAAACAAACTCATTTAAAAATGTTGGACTAGTTGCCTGAATGACTAGTCATCCTAACAACTAATAGACTTATAAAAGTCATGTTGAAACCGGGTGGCTTTCGTCACCTCGCTCAGGTTCTTAAGCTATGTTTAACCCTTTACATTGCTAACACCCGTTGAGCTACAGGAACAGTGCAAAGCTTGTGTGTTCGATTCCCAAGGGAACACACACACACACACACACACACACACACACACACACACTATAATTGTAGCATTTGTGCTTTAAAGAGGATAATTTAAGAAAGCCACCTTTGTGTTTTTCATGAACACTGTCTAACTGGTAAAACACTAGTTGACCTTGCTAATCAAATAGTAGTTTTTTGGACCAAACCACTGAAACCTTTGGAAACCATTTCTATAAATCTGTTGTAGCCTCTTTGCTTTTCCTACCTCACACACAACAGCGTTGAGGTAACCCAGAGACTTGCACGGCCCCCCATAGGTCCCCCCATTAGCATAAACTGTGATGAGCCAATATAAACATCACTGTCCAAATATAGAGAGGTCACGCGTATATGTTTGCTTAAACTGTCCGCTCACAAACCTCTCTCTCTCGCGTGCCCATGTGTGCTGCAAATACACACTGATCATACATGCACTTGCTGTGCACATTCCAAACTCATTCCTAACGCATGTAAAAAATACCAGGTCACAGTTCTGCGAGAACTCAAAACAAGCGGACCACCTTCCACGGGTTTTAAAATCCTGGATAAATAATTGTTCAAGGAAATCTAGCATGTAGCTCCGCCCCTCTGTTCCTCAAAGTTTCCGTCCATTCATCACTGTTTATTCATTCACTGAATTCTGTTTCTGGGAAGCTAAAGGTCAGTGCTGTTGCCAGAAGGCCAATTAAAGGCCTTAGCCAATTGGTTTTTTTTGGACAATGACTGATGAAGAATAGCATGAAAATTAAATAAAAAAACTGGAGACATATTTACATTTTTCGTTTCATTAAATTTCTCAGTTTTGTGTTATTATTGATGCATATTTCTTATTATATAGCACAAAATTTCACTATATAGCACAACGTCTTATAACGTATCGCTCAGTTTATCGTACAGTGGTAGCGTTCTCACGCTATGATGTCATCAGCAGGTGTCTGAGGACAACGCACTGCTGAAGCTGGAAGTTAGACGTATCGAGGAGGACAGAATCCAGGTCCTGAATAATATGGAAGAGTTGGAGTTGAAGATCAAAGACCTGGACAACCAGATGGAGGAGTCCATAAGAGAGGTACAGTAGGTCAGGGAGGGAGGGGGAGATATCAGAGATGATGGGGTTAATTGAGAGAGAAACAAAAAGGTGGAACAAAGTCTGTGGAACAAAAAGAAGATATTTTGAGAAATGTTTTGGTTTTGTGTTTATACAATGGAAGTCAATGGGTGGCACTTGAAGACAAAAAGACATACAGGTCTGGAATGTTGAGAGTGATGGAGAAATTTTCAGTTTTGAGTGAACTATCCATGTAATTCTCAGTTTCTGCCTGTGTGTTTCTCCCAAGATCTGATTTGATTTCAGCATTTTTTCTATTTTGCTCCCTTCCTGTGTACCATTAAGTTTGATGACTTATGTAGATTTATTCTTTCGCCACGGGTGATAACAGAGTCAACGTGCTGCCCTACCTAATGAAAGACTGGCATTAAAAACGTGTCTTCAGACCCTTGCATCATGTTCCATTCTATTGCACTTACTGTTTATGAATGCAAGAACATGTCCTGTCTGATTATAAAGTTCAGCAAAGGTGTTTATAAAGTCAAGGGTTTATGACAAAGAGAGAGAGAGAAATTACACTGTTGCTGTTGTAGCAGAAACTTCCCATCATTAGATTAATGATATGCAAGTCGATTGGTCATCTGCCAGCAGTTCTCCTTAATGCTAAGTCAGCCATTAGAGCTCCATTCAACAAACTCGAGTCTCAGCACTGTCTGTTCTGTGGTAGTTTTATGAGCTTGGGCGTTCAGAAGTTTTACATGGGCCCGTTTTTATTTGTGTGAAGTGAGGCACCTTCTAGGTGGTCCAGAATTTACTGACATCACTGCTCGCCACAACGTTATTGAATTTAAGCAGTAGCTGCGCTCAGTGATTTATTGATCTTGACATTAAAAAAATGAAACCTTTCAAATTAGAACTTCAGTTTAGGGCTGTCACGAGTTCAGATTTTCACCACATGGTTATCAGTAGTGAAGAATTCATGTTATCACTGAAATAAAAACAATACTATCAGTTAATCTTTAATTTAGTTTATTTAATATTTCTCTTTTTGGTCAGTAAATCGCATACAAAATTCAAGTGTAAGGAGGCAGAGAGGGAGAGTTTGTAACCATTGTGACTTTTAAGGCAAAATGTTAAACAGGTGCAACAGCACCACCTACTGTGTTGGAGTGTCAACCAGCTACTGGTGCTGAATTATTCACAATGTGACCATATGTGTAGTATAAACACGATTTCAATAATCATGGTTATTAATATCACAGTTATTGTCAATACCAGAATATTGTGACACCTCTATTTCAGATAAACTGAATCATGGATTGTTATGTCCGTGTGTTTAGCTGGAAGTGGAGCAGGCTCTGTTGGAGGGCGAGCAGGATTCAGAGACGACTCAACTGCAGCAAGAGAAAGATGCTCTGGAGAAACTTAAAGACAAGATGGCTGACATCGAGAACAAAGCGCAGACGGACAAAACTCAGGTATGTGTTTAAATTGAAGTCTGTGTACAGGTGTTTGTGTATTGTGTATTAATATTTGGTAGAATTTTGGAGCCTGCATATGAAATTTCAAAGAAAGAGACTGGCATATTTGTTTACTCTCAGATACACACACACACACATCTGTCTAAATGGGGACATTCCATAGACATCTATTGTTTTTATACAGTATAGACATATAGTTATAGCTGTGTATAGCAATATAACCTAACCCACACTATCACCCTAACAGAAAACGTTCTGCATTTTAACAATTAAAAAAAACTTTATTTAGTATGTTTGGGGTTTTTTTATTTACTATAGCATTATTATGAATGAGGACATCCCCAAAAGGTCAGATTTGTCAGGTTTTGCTGACGTTTAGATACAAATTTGTCCCCAATATATGCTGAAGAAATCCCAAACACACACACACACACACACACAAACATACACACACACACACACACACTTCCTGGCAACCCCTCAGGCTGTGTCACAGTTGGTAATCCCTGGTCTGCTCTAAATACACCACCTCTGCTAAACTGAGTGACACCACAACCTCTGTTGGTGTAAGGGATTTCTAAGCCAGGAGTTTGTGGAGCTCTGGCACCTGCGTGCACAGGGTCAAGTTCAGTCTGACTTCCGGCTCTTTCCATTTTAGCCTGACAGCTGCTGAGACACACGAGTCTCCAGCCCTGCTAGCAAAGGTCATTTCAGAGGCGCTGACTTGTGTGAAGGAGAGTCGTTTTGTATTTATGAAACGGATGTTTCTGGCTCTAAAATCTGATTGGATGAGTCAGAGCTGTTGTAAATTAGCCAATAAAATGTTCAGAATCTTCCAAATACTAGTCAGCTGACTACCTAGCACAGAAAACATTACAGGCACACAAGTCCATATACAGTAAGCGATAAAATTATACTGCCTTCTAAGACACCTTGCTTTGTGATACAGTATATTCTTTGTGCAGAATTTCCCAGAATGCATTACCCATGTAGATTATCAACAGTAAAACAACTCACAAGGTTTTGGAACACGGCCATTATGTGAATTTTATACTAATGCATATAATGTTTGATCATTATGTTGCTTGGCAACCATAAATAAACTGGACTATTATTTTTAACAATTATTATTAATTGTTTTTTGTGACCCTTAATAAACGTATTTATTGAACATTGGTGTCTTCTATGCTGTTACCACCAGTTTATACAAGCAATAAGTCACTTGAGGCTGTGTGTTACAGTGGTGTACAGAAGATATTGTTGCCATTATTGCATAATCAGAATTATGCAATTATAATCATCATTCTGCTATTCTAAACAAACATACTCATATTTTCCATGAGTTCAACGGCTCCATTTCCATCATGTTCTTCATTCCCTGCTGCTGCTGATTGGTTATAGTAACTAACCCCGCCCACCCCACCTGCTCCAGCACTAACCCTTCTCTCCTCTCGTCCTACATCCTGTCTGCGTTTGCAAAGGACAAAGTCAATCTAGACACCGAACGTGTAAAGTTAGAGTGTCTGGTGCATCTGCTAGCAGAGCAGAAGAGTCAGTTGGACACCTACCCTGAAGCCCTGAAAGAGCAACTTCAGCTGCAGGTCAACAGGGTCAGTACTCACAAAGCCTTTGTCACCCTCTTCCTCATAACCGAGTCTTTCTCCTCTTCATCTGTAGGGCTTGCCTGTCTCTCACCTCTCACATCACTTGCCCTTCCTAATTGAATGCGTTGCATGCGGTTTTATGTAATTGTAACATTCCACCAGCCTCAAAATCATGTCTTGTCTGTCCACAAATTGCCTGTCCTAAAACAGATGGGCAACTCTCACAAAGAAATGAAGTCTGGGTCATGCTTCACACCAAAATTAAAAAGCAAATGATACAGAAAATGATGTCATATTACATTAAAATAAAAATAGTTTTGCATTCTGAAATTTACATTACATTTGCATTCATGACAATTAAGAACACTTTATTCAATTTATTTTAATGTATTTTACTGTAATACATTATTTAAAAAAATCATCCTGTCCTGTCTTGTATTTTTTAAGATAGATTTAAGCTCTGCAAATACTTTAAAGCGTAAAAACACATTGCAGTAATGAGAATACAGTAATGTAATCTCATTATTGTAATCACATTACAGTAATGAGAATAACCTTTATTCTGCATTACAGTAATGAGATATGAAATATTGAGCAGTTGCAATAGAGTGTTTGTCATAATTGTCACAATGCAACTTAATGGCTATAAAAATGTACTTACAAATCATTTTTGTATTGTTCTTTTGACACAGTCTCTGGTGGTGACCACACAAGCCAGTCTTCACGTTATAGGAAGGATTGGAGTTATTTAAATCTGGCCGGCTTTAAATGAAAGCGTAGAGCAAGCTGACTGTTTATTTAGCTGAGTGGAATGGCTGCAGAGTTTCTTCATGTTATGTGAGTGTTGACATGATTGATCTAAAGGTCAGGGCTCATGGGGAAAAGCTGACTGGCATGTGGTGGCTAAGGGCATGTTTATGGCTGTGATTGGCCAGGTTCCAGTGATCTGAAACCTTAACTCCGGCCTCCATCCCAAGGGAGGGCAGAGGAGGTGAGGACATGCGGTTTGAACTGATGCTGGAGGAGTGGAAGTGTTGATTGAGCTGTGGGGACGTGACTTCACCTTGGCTGTGTTTGGTGCAAAGTCCACTTTGAAAATATAGATGCGAATGCAGACCGTCATTTTTGTTTTTGTGTGTCAGGATGCTGAGACGCTGGAGGTGGAGACCAAGCGTTTTGAAGATCTGGAGTTTCAGCAGCTGGAGCGAAAGAGTCATCAGGATGAAGAGAAGGAAACTCAGACCCAGCAAATTCTCAGGGAAATCGCAGAATACCAACGCAGCACCGTCACTCGGAAGGTGGGTTTGCTGTCTGCTGTTCAAAGTTTTCAAAATGATTTTATCCATAACCATTTTGGTTGAAAATAAACAAAAATCAGTTATTGAGCAAATACGTAACAAATCAGTGTTCAACACGATCTCCTTACTCTTACCTCGATTCATGTTTATAATAATGATTTATAATGTGAGTTGTCGGGTCCAGTTTTGCAGGTAATGTCTGCCTGTAAACAGAAGGAAGAAGATCCGGCTACTATATCACATGTCCATGTACTGTAGATGGTGCAGCATTTGTAGCTTATTCTTACAGCAGTTTAGAATTTAAACTTGTCATCCACTTTAAGAAAATAACTCAGCAGGAACACTGCAATTATATGTTTCAAACAGAGATGGCGGTAGAGAGGCAAAAGTTATGTTGAATGTCTGTATGTGAACATTCCGATGTGTGGTCCCATTAGGAGAGGCTCCTGGCTCTGAAGAAACAGTGCACTCAAATTTCCCAGCAGGCAGAGAAGGACAAAGAGAACTTTGTGAAGGAAAAGAATAATCTTCAGATGATGCTACAGCGGGTATGACCTTAGTCTTTGTTATATCATACACACACACACACACTCACACACTACCAGTCAAGTTTGAAAACACTTACTTTTTCATTGTTCATATTTGTTTTTAATTTATTGTTGTGACTAAAGAAAATTAAAAATAAGGTAAAATAGGATATATTCTAGCATATGGGATATATTCTAAACTTAAAAGAGTTTTGAAGGAGCTCCCCTCTATCCTGCGCTCTTATTGACTTTTTTCTTCATTATTTGGTCCAAATCATCCATTTTTTTGGTAAATTGTAGTTTTCTAATAACAAAAATTATGAAATTATTTGAAATTTATTATGAAATTATTTTGAAATCATTGAAATTATGATGTTGGCACAATTATATTTTTATTTTTACATTTTTAATGTTTAATCAAAGGTCTTAAGAAACATTTCAGTCAAGTGTTTCCAAACTTTTGACTGGTAGTGTATATATATACATATATACATTAATATTCATAAATATATAAGCATAAATATTCATTCACTAATGGTCTAATAGCGGCCTGTTTTTTCCAGGAAAAGGAGAATCTTGTCAACTTAGAGAAGCAGTACTCAGAGCTCACTGGGACACTGTTCCCTGTCAGTCCCATCAGTATGAAGGAGGTAAGAAACATGACAGCTGCCAATCACAAATCAAGACCTCGGAGTTTCTATAAGGCATTGTTCTCTGACTTGATATGGACTACAGCATTTTCTTATCTTGGACAAACACGTGTTGTTAGTTGAGATCTGAACACCTAAACAACCATGTGTGTCTGCCTCGAAAGATCTACAGTGAATTAGGAAAGATCTGCCCATGTCTTCAATTTGATTGGTTGTTTCCCCACAGCACACATACCCTATCACAACCCTCACATCCTGGAAACCTTTAGTCACAGAAGGTTATTTGTGTTTCTCAGACGTTTCCTTACCGTGGAAACAGGGTTTGTTTTCCTGTATTCCAGGACTGCGTCCGGTTGGCCGACGTGTGTCTGCCTCATAGCGAATTTTGCCATGCCCACAAAACCCTGTGTGCACTTCCTGCCGACCTGTTGCTGTTTTCTTCCCTTCTTTCCTCTCTGTCTATCAAAAACGCTGAGGTAACGCACTCGGCCTGTGCACGTGAGAAAATTGTATTCATTTCCTGCTGTCCAAAATATCTGCCAACATGCTGATCCAGTGGGTTGTTGATTCTGGTGATGTTCATGTTAAAAACAAATAACATACTAATAATTTTAGTAACATTTTTTTACTATTTCATTGATGCTTCAAAGGTGAAGTGTTTAATTTCTGCAGCACTTGTGGTAATAAAGTGATTTTGTATTATGGCAAGTATTACAGGTGCCAAAACAAACAAAAATGTTTTGAAAGTGCCACTGAGCCATTTGCTTACATTTATAAATGAATTAGCGTATGAATGACTGACTAGTTTATGAATTACTGATAGTTTATAGTCTATCCATATAACTCTGGGATAGAAGAAAATATTGCATGCGATGTACACAATATATAATATACATACAATATAGCATGCACAAAAATTATTCACATCACCTTGTAATTTATTTTTTAAATCATCCAGTAAACATGAACTAATTTTTAATATTTATTGTTCCACCTGATAACCATTAATTTGCTCATTAATAACAAATTTAAACCTTCTTGAATGTGTCTGTTTCTCTTCACCCCCTCATCTCTCCCCCCTACTTTTCCAATGGTTTGTTCCACAGGGCTATGTTACAGTCAATGAGATCAATGAACTGTACTCTCAACTGGGGGTAGACCCCACCCCAGCACCCCTCCCTACCCAAGTCCAGCCCTCCCCTGACGCCCCTGCCACAGGGACTGACCCCAGTCCTGCAGAGAAAACCGTCCCACAGGGAGAGGGTGAGGTGGGTGCCATCAGGATGGTTTATGTATGTTAGGGTTTAGGTTTGTTCAGGCTTTAAGTTTCACAAGTAAAAAGTCATGTTATAAGGTCACTGTGTGGTTTTCTATTCCGTGAGTGTCTGTTCCATTTGTGTAACTTATAGGTTCACTTTGATCTGTTGTGTTAAAGTGGTCATATCGTGGATTTTTTGGTAACACTTACTATACTAGAGCGTACATCAACAGCAATGAATCTTAGCAATGAACATTTACATGTATGCATTTGACAGACACTTTTATCAAAAGCGATTTACAGTGCGTTCAAAGTACAGTATACATTTTATCACACAGCTAACACAATGCTTCACCAGTTGAGCTACAGGAACACTAAAATTCTTCACTTTTTCACCTGACTTCTAAACGTCACAATATGTTTACATGGCACATCAAACTCTTATTTTAACAAAAATTAAGGAAAATTAAATGATAAATCATGATATGACGACTTAAAACCAACTAGCTTGTCAGTCACCCTTCGCCTGCTGGTCTTTTTTCTGATTGGCTGATTTTTCCACCCACTTCCTGTCTCTCTGCCAAAGCGCTCTTCCTCTTCCTGTTCGCTTCCATCTTCTGTCCTGCCTTCCTCTTCCACCGCATGCCCTCGTCCCAACCTCAAACCTCCCTCTGTGCACTGGCCTGAGGACATAGTGACCTTCCTCAGCCCTTCTCCTCCTCCTCCTCCTCTACCTGTTAAAAAACAGCGCCGTCACAGGCAGGTAAACCTTGCGTGTAGGCCACGTATGTGTGTGTACATGTGACTGCAGTTGTTAGTGAGATGGTCACCTTTAACGCTCTGTTTCTCAGCATTTCCGCACTCTGGAGGAAAGGAAACGGTACGGTAAAGAGGGCGGAGCTCATTTAAGTGACACTCTTCCGAGGACAAAGACCCAGCCCACCGTAACTCCACAGTTCACTTGTGCCACACTTGGTCGTAACGTGCCCTCCCGAGTAAGAATACATGTACCTACACAAGCATACACACATTTATACACATATTAGAGCTGGGTGATTTACTTAGTATTATACATGTAATATTATTATTAATATCAGTTCTGTGATAGAGTTATGATAATAAGCTGATACAGTTTAGAAGTTCATTTTAATTGCTGTGAATCATTTCTCCTTCACGCTATCCGTTTTAAAGCTGCAATCTGTAACTTTTGCCTCTCTATTGCCATCTCTGTTTGAAACATTAAATTGCAGGTTACATTTTGTACTTTTCATTGGGTTTGAAGTCAACTGAAGCCAGACTGACAGTTCTCAGGAATTCGAACCCGACAGTAAATTATAAATCAGTATTTTATTACTTATTGTTGTGAATTGGGGTAAGGTAAGGAGATTGTTTTGATCTGTCACTGATCTGTCATTCATTTTTAACCCCAAAAAGTTACAGATTGCAGCTTTAATGAATCAGTTCAAAACTCTGATTCTGTGATTTGTTTGCATCATAAGTCATAAATGTTTGCAGAAGTGTCATTTTTAAAAGCGTTATCTTTTAGAAAGTATAATTCTTTGTTATCATTGTCTTTTATTACTGTTTTTGTTGCCCAGTACTAGTAAAAGTGTGTAAGATGTGCAGTACAATTTCTTCCTCTGTTCAGTCTCATCCACCTTTAGCTCAGAGCTCTAGCTGTGGAAGTGTGTTGAACCGAGCGCTGACCGTCTCCCCTAAAGAGACCCAAATGGAAACACACCACCTGCACAAAGGCAAGATTCCCCACCTCAAACATACCTTGTTTAAAGCTGCAATACTGAGCAAGTATGTAGTAGATCAATGTATTATGCATTATAGTGTCTCCTTACCTTACCCCGATTCACATGAATAATTTTATAATAATGATTTATATTTTGAACTGTGGGGTCTGGTTTCCCGGGAAATGTCAGTGTAGCTTCGTTTGACTTCAACATGCGTAAAGTCACCTGCAATTTTTTTGTTTCGAACAGAGATGTCAATAGAGATTTAAGTTTTAGATTGCAGCTTTAAAAAATGCAGTGTTGTTATGTAGGATTAAATCAAAGACATCAGCAATGATGTATTTTATCTCTGCGGCTTTATGTGGAATGTTACCTAATCTTGGGTTGCTTTCTCCATCTTTCAGGCAGGTCTAAGAAAGGTAGGGCAGTGTGTGAGAGTTCTGCCTGCTGTAGTTTTTGTAGATGTGTCTGTTACATAATGTCTGGGGTTCCTCAGACATTGAGAATTGTCTCGTCCGGGGGACATTTATTGCCTCTGTCATGGGCTGTGGACCTTAACTGATGTCACCTCTCCTGTCATTGATTGTAATGAGCCAAAGAGTCTGATCTCATTGGCTTTTCTTTACTTTATTGCATGATTTTGTTCACCAGAGCCCTTATAGTGATGACTCTCTAGTAATTCGGGTTTTGCATGATTAGGTGTGTTGTAGTCATTTGTGTTCTTGCTGTTTTTATTTTTAGACTGTAATGTTTGATTTTACCCTGCTGTTTTGGTCAAGTGGGCTGATTGTGTGTGTTCACGGGTATTTAAGAGAATAAGGTGTGCAACATTGGTCAAACTTTAGCAAGTTTGTGTTTGTTCGTGGAGCCACTTTAGGAGACCTGAAGCACTTCACCAAAAAACAAGACCAATTAAAATAAATCATCTGCCTTATAAGGGCTTCCCAGCTAACAATTTTAGGTTGTAAGAACGTTTCCCTTATGTTTCCATTAAGTAACAAAAATGCAAAAAATGTTTTGACAGTTCTAGGAATGTCCATTTATCTATACATAGTATTAACATTATTGCTTGGTTATAAGAATGCTATTCAAATATGTTTTATATATATATATATAAATTCTACTTACTGGAAGATTTTTAGAGAGCATTCCTTGTTCGCTGGGTTGTTGCTATTGTCCAACAGGAGGTGTTTATTCCAACAGGGTGGAAACTTTCTGCATTTATTTGTTTGTTTGGTGAAGATAGTGAAAGAATGCTGGGAAGACAGGAAATTCATTCTGTGAACATGAAAGTTCATCTCAACCAGAGGGAACTGTAATGGACTTGTATTTTTATTTCCCAGCTTTGTTTTTGTGGTAACACAACAAAGCTTCATTCACATGTGAACTTTATAACTTTACTCATACAGAAGAAAAGCTTAGCCGTGCTCTTCTGTGTTGTCTAATGGTTGTTCTGAAGGTCCCGTGGGTAGGGTCATCAGAAAGGCGTATCTGTTTCTACTCCCTGTGTTTGATGTTATCAAGGTTATAGCGGAGTCCTACATCCGCTGGTCTAATTCTAGCACCACGGTTTCGCCATTTTAACTACTTACTTTAACTTGCGCTCCACATCTCCAGGAGAAAACACATCAATAGACAGCTCAGATATACCCGTCTATCTTTTAATTTTGGACTTACAGCTCAAAACGTGGTCCTTTAGGCTTCTGGGATCTAAGCCATCTCTGAATCAGAGTACAGAAGTCTCTCTGTACTGTCAGGATAGCTTTGCACGGTGGCTGGTCTTGGTGATCAGGGTAAGGGGCCCCTCGGTGCCCTGGGCACTGACCTCCCAGAGGTCACCGAGCTGGGCAGCAAGAATGGAGAACCGGCCCCTGGGGGTGACACTGCACTCTCAGGTAAAGCTTCAGTAGCCCTAAAATAGGAAGGAAGACTTTGGAGAGCTCATAGGATGCTGCATGTTTACTATTAAAAGGTGAACTCTCAGTTTCTTTCTTTCATTGGTTGGTTTGACAGGACACAGTCAGCAGCACATCGGCGAGGACAACAGAACAAGGTCAAAAAACCTCAGCGGCCGTGCGTCCTCGCAGACCAATGTTTATCTGGACTCCTTTGGTTATCAAGACAATGGCCGTGCCTTTGACACACTGAGCGTGGACAGCTCGGACAGCATGGACACCAGCATTTCCACCTGCTTACCTGACAATGTCTCCAGGTGAGGCCGTTCTTCACATTATTTTTTGTCACTCTTGTGTTTCAGGAGAAATGGTAAAATGAAAAACTGAATGAACTGTTGCTTCAAAAAAACTGCATGCCATATGCATAAATGTGTCCCAAGAAGCCAAAAAAAAGTATAGTGTGTACTTATTTTAAAAAATCCAAAGTTTTCTATTATGGATATGGTAAGTCAGTAACTTTCCGCATACAGTCAGACTTTTAGAAATGCCACCCCTGCATTCTGTTGCACTCCATCTATTTGTATTTGAATGCAAGAATGAATATTATGTAAATGTGTGCTAAGAAATGCATCCAGGATGTTTTGTGCATTCCTACTTTGTCCTCATTTAAATAGGTAAGTAAATGTGTGTGTTTCTACATGTACAGCTTACAGATAGATCATTTTAACTCAAAATAACACACACTTGTATGTTTTACCTAATCCAAAACATCATCATCTATAGTTCAAAAGTTCCATCATGGGTTCAAAAAGTGGAATATTAAGGTAGAGGGCAACAAAAAGAGAAGAACAGAGGGGAAAAACAGAGGAACTAAAATCCAGGAACCATATTTGAGTGCTAGATCGAGACCATCTCATGTAGGTTACCATAAACATCAACTTGTGACAACTCCACTTGTGATTAGTCATTGGTTGAAGACATTAGTGAAGATCATTTCTCAGGGCTGTAGATGTATTAATGCTCCGTTTTGTCTGCGCTGGAGGCAACGGAGCGGTGATTGTGAAATTAGAGCAGTTCGCTGGAATAATGCGAGTTCTTAAGAAGCCGGGAATGATGATTTGCAGCCCCTCCTCTGCTCCAGCCACGGGTCCACTCGGATTACAGCTGGAACTTTTAGGAGAAACAGATTCTGGGTTTTTTTTTCTCCCCAGTTTAAATGTAATCAACTGCAGAGCGCGGGTTCGGGCTGCACTCGGGTCTTTGTGTGGTATGTTCCACTGGTGTCCCGTTGTTTTTTGGGTTCTGTGCATTCTAGAGCGAGAATGACCTCCGTTCATCTTCAGCATCACCGGTAAGACACGATAAAGATGAAAGATCTGTAGCTTTGATTGATGCAGGACAGAGGGAGAGGAATGAACAGCGCCTGGAAACAAGGTGACCAGATGTTGACTCCAGCTCAGTGGGGAAAGTGTATGGAGCAGGATGGGTAGATGGGTATGAAGCAATGGAGAGGAGAGAAGATAAGATGACGAAGATGGAATAATATAACAAATTGTTACATTACACATCTGTTGTAGCCATTGAGATGCATGTTTGCCTCGTGTGTTTTTGCATCAGGTTCTTCCCTGCTGATTTTTGCTGTAAATACATCAGATATTTTTTTACTTTGTTAGATTTGTACCTGAATGAATTGACTTTGCATGGAATGATCTTCAGATGTGATTTAAAATTGTTTGCATGAAGCTGCAAGTCATTAGTGACTGAAAGCTAATAGACACTGAATCTAAATCATTAAAGCTCTTTTAGCCTCGGGACGTGAGAAATTCAATGTGAATTCACAAAATATGTTCATAAAACAGTTCAAATTGATGGACAGTTCTTGCAAGCTAGTACTTCTCACCGCCAAGAATGATGCCAATGTCATATTTGAAAACTGAATTCTGATTGGTCCTCTTTCTTCTGCCATTATTAGCACATGAATTATGATTGGTCCTCTTTCCTCTGCCATTCTTTGCACATGAATTATGATTGGTGGTCTGTCTGGTGTCAGCTGTGGTTTTAGAAATGCCTGGGATTGGGGCAGTATGTTGCTTGTCAGAGGGCATGATTCCTGTATATTTCTTACAGGGGAGGTTTCCCAGCTAACATTGTAGGTTGTAAGAACATCTCCCTAAACATTTGTATTAAGTAACAAAAACATTAAAAATTTTATTTTGAAAGTTCTAGGTTTCAGTGTTAGCTAGGGGTTAAATTGAAGTCGTACAGGAAGGAGGGGCTGGCCAGATCTATTCCACGTGTTCTGTTTGAAGTCTTAACAAAAAGCATCAGTGTCAAAATGATGGGCTGTGCTCTCAGGCTCTTTCTGCACGGACTGTTAATACATTCCAGCACTGGCCAGCTTTATTGGTTCCCTCTGTGTTTTTTAACTGCAGCATGTATACATATGTGCCACTCCATGTACGACAGGTTTACATTTGCACGTGTCAGGCATACACTAAGTGTAATGGGGTTTTAGTGCAGTGGCAGTGTAGTGTAGTGTTGGGTTTTGGGAGGTTGTAAAGGTGTAATACTTTATATATTGTTCATTTTGGTAGCGCCAGCACCAGCGTTTCGAAAATGGAGGAAATGGAACGGCTTCTTCGCGAGGCTCAAGCAGAGAGGAACAGACTCCTGGAACACAGGGTAATAATACAGCCCCGCAAACATCTCACATTCGGATTGAACTGATGTCAGTTTTACACTCCAGACGGTCAGAAGTGAAACCAGGATCAGGGCAAAAAAAGACACAAAGTGGCCAAATATATTTCAGATGTGTTTTCTTATATTTTATAATGTTCTGTTCTTAGCCTGTCTACAGTAGTTAAGTGAAGAAGTAAAGCTACTACAGGTAGCTGTTATATACCTCTGTAAAGTGAATATAGATATATGTTGTATATGTTGCTACTATGAAGACACAATATTTGTAAGTGTTAGTCAAAAGAGTCGTATTAATTTTAAGAGCAACACATAATAAGCTACACAAATAAGCCGTTATAAAAGAAAAAAAAACAGCCTTCAAAATCAATTCCAGAGAGAAAAATTGCCCATTAATGAAATATTTAATTTTTTTTAAATGCTTTTACAGACCATAAAACCGAATGATAGATGAACAACATTTGGTAACAAGCTTCACACATCTTAAACTGTTTATTTACTGTGTTAGAAGTTTCTCACTCAACCATAATTGGAAACAAATTCAGCCTGAAATACAGGAACGTTGTGGAAAGCGACTGTTTTAATGGGAGTTTGTGCTGGAACACCGAACACTAATTGTGCTTCTTTAAAAAGCTACTTTTATTGTGGTGTCTGTACAGAACCATTTGTTTTGTTCATGTGACAGGAGAGAGAAATGGAGAGCAAGAGTCGAGCTCTCGAGGAGGAGAAGAGGAGACGAGAGGAGCTTGAGAAGAGACTGCAGGAAGAGACCAGCAGGAGGCAGAAACTCATCGAGAGAGAGGTGAAACTCCGCGAGAAACAGCGAGCTCAGGTGATAAGATCGTTTGGGATGTGTTTGTAATGCACAGATGTTTCCTTGCAATGTCCTATATGCTGACCATGTGACCTTTGACCCTGTCACAGTCTCGTCCCCTGACACGCTACCTACCCGTAAGAAAAGACGACTTTGACCTTCGGAGCCACATCGATTCAGCAGGACACAACACAGAGACCTGTTTCCACATCTCCATCACTGAGAAGACCTGCAGGGGTTTCCTCATCAAGATGGGAGGCAAAATCAAAACCTGGAAGAAGCGCTGGTTTGTCTTCGACCGCAACCGCAGAACCTTGTGCTACTTTGCAGGTCAGAGAAAGATCTTAAGCAATACATTTACCTGGACTATCAAATTGGTCAATACAACTGACATTGACTTGACATGTATTTTATTCCAGATAAACATGAGGCTAAACTAAAAGGAGTGATTTATTTCCAAGCTATAGAGGAAGTGTATTATGACCACTTAAAGTCTGCCCACAAGGTACCAATGTGATTTTGCTCAAATTTTGCTACATAATTTGTTTAGATGTAACATTATTAAACCTATTTGTAATATTTCATGTTGTTTTTAAAGCTGCAATCCATAACTCTCACCTCTCTACCTCCATCTCTGTTTAAAATGCAAAATTGCAGGTTACTTTTCATTACCTATGATAAAGTCAAATGTAGCCAAACTGGCATTTACCGACATATCAACTTTTAAATCATTATTATAAACTTACCATTGTGAATTGGAGTAATGTAAGGACTTTACAAAAGAACTGATTTTTGTTCATTTTAGCTCCCAAAAGTTACAGATTGCAGCTTTAAAAAAGTTGTTTTAGCATGTGTTCCAGTGCTGCCCCCTAGAGACCAACTTGTAATCTCTCACATTTCTCTCCCTAGAGTCCAAACCCTTCCCTAACATTCAGTGTCAAGACTCATGATCGTGTGTACTACATGGTGGCACCCTCACCAGAGGCCATGAGAATCTGGATGGACGTCATCGTAACAGGGGCGGAAGGATACACTCAGTTCATGATTTAGGTGTTGTCTGCCAGCAGAGGAGGAATATGTTCAGTGTGCAGATAAAAAACTGCCGGACTTGCTCCACACTCACAAACTTTCGTTTGCTGGTTTCAGTATTGACCACCTCACGCTGGACTCATCGTATTTGTTATTCGTTTTTTGTTCTCTTTGTATTTCCTTTAACGATCTATTTTTCTGATCTTGTCTCAATGCACAACGAAGTGTTGCCGTTTCTTCTCAGCTGCCTTAGTGCTCGTCTTCGCCACATGAACTTTATCTTGGCAGCCCAGATGATGGATTGGAAAATATATCCCATAATTATAAATTCTTGTGTGTGTGTGTGTGTTGCTTAGCCATATATTGGGGACAAATTTGCAGAAAAAGTCAGCAAAACCTGACAAATCTGAGCAAAAGGCTCCTTTTGGGGATGTCCTTATTTGTAAAAACGCTATATAAATATAGTAAATAATTTTTTTTTCAAATTGTAAAAATGCAGAAAGTTTTCTAATAGGGTTAGAATTAGACTGTAGGTTAGGGTTAGGTTATAGTGTTTATAAGCTGTGTAAAAAAACAATAAAAGTCTGTATATCTGTGTGTGTGTGTGTGTGTGTGTAAGCAAGATGTGTTATGATATTCGGTGCTAATGTGCCACGTTGTGTGTGGTCTGTTCGTTACCTTGTGTACAGGGCCTCAGGGACACACACATTATATCCATAAGCGGTTGTCAGCTGTTCTGTCAGAGATGAGAACACGCTGGCCACACACTGTACAGCATTTATGTGTAGATGCATGTGGGTGTTTTGTAATGCCTTCAGTTTTGTTTTACTGATATGGCTTTATACTCATTATGATAATTAACCAAAGGTGCTATAAGATATGCAGTTGCTGTTGTATACGCTTGCTGTTGTATTCATGGTTTCATGAATTGGTGATTAAAAGCTGATTCTAATACTGCAGTTATTCATAATAACATCCTCTGAAATACTAAAGCTGCTTGCAGTTCAGTTATTACACAGATTTCACAGAGAAACCAGGTTTTGAATATGTTTTATCATGTTTTATCATGGTGCATATATAAGTTTAAATGTAGACTGTATTTAGTGGATGTTGACCCATTTTCAGGCTTTGATTACTTATATTTGATTACTTATAAAAAACCATGAGAAATATGATTCTGGTTAAAATAATCCAATCATACTGAATATGATGTCTAAAGCCTTAATTTCTCTATGACCTGCAGGGGGCGATACAGCCCTCTGATACATGTGTTGAACATGCAAGTAGTATTTAATACGGAGCAGGATATCTTGTTTGTACTCCTTCGTGAAAGATGTTCATACTTTATCATGCATGCGATTATTTTTGCATAATAATTTGCATTGCATTAATAATTTTGCAAAATAAAGCAAATGTATATTGTTACAGTGGCTCGTGCAAAATAAATATGATGCAAAACCTTTGATGCTGGTTTCCTGCAATAACAGGGTGGACGGTAGGTTTGTAGGGTTGTTTAAAAGATTTGTATGATTTTTCCAATTGATTCCTATAAACTCTTCTGGTTTTCCGCAAAGTAAAAACAGGCACCCCAAAAAGCAGGTGGAATATTTACACGCATTATAACTTAAACATTCCCAGAAACGCGCATGCGCGTTTGTGCTGTTCCAGTTACGTTTCATTTTTGCATATGGTTTTGCTGGGATTAATGTGCTATATTTGTTTTTTTTTTCTTTTGTTAGATTGCTGTGCACGGAATTCTCCATTAAGGAGCTTCAAACTCCAGAAATAAAATCAATTTGTCAGTTTTCTTCTAGCGCCCTTTCCCAGATTGGTGTTTGGGATACGGCATTCCCAATAAAACACGAAGCCCTTCCGACTTCCCACTGTCTGTAGTGTAATCCATCATTTTCCTCTTTTACTTCCCCTAATTTCTCATCGTCTCCTTTGTTTCGGCCAGACTTTTCTGCAATGCATCCTAAAGCAAGGTGTGCAGACGCATGTGTGTGCGCAGACGCATACGGACATGCCATTTTCTTTAGGACTGATCCCAAGGGAATTGCCCAATGCCCAAACGACAGTGATGCTCAGCGCGTTAGAGTAATGATAAATAGTCGTGTAAATATATGGTCAATATAAAACTGTTTTGATGCTGGTCGACGGCTGACTGTGTAGCGGCTTAAGCGTTTGAGATACATGAGAGAAAGATCTGCATGACACATTTAGGCCTTCACATATATGTAAATATATAAGTGTGATGCAAGCGTTTTCCACTGCAAAAAACAAGCCGGCTCTCGTTCTCTGACTTGGGTTTGAGGCCTTTCTTGTTGCGCTGTAAGTGTAAGTTGCGTGTTTTCTTTTTTTTTATCAAAAAGCAACTTTTTTGTTTTCTCTTTCAGGTCAGCTATCAGGCATCTGCAACTGAAGCGACTGAAGAGAAATTAGTTAAGTTAGTTAACTAACCACACATTCATTACCTAATGATGGATAGCATGCCCGGTTTGAGTAGGCCCTACTAAGGTTGGTTACTGACGCTGTAACACAGGGGTGCAAGTTTAAGATAAAATATAGCCTATAATTTCTGTGCCATTAGTGTTGCTTTACAGAAACTGATAACTGATAACTCTGAGAGTTAGCTGGGTGCTCACTGCGATCGTCTTGACTTCAGGCAATTCATCTGCAAGTGAACTTGACCCAAAGCCTTTGTGTCTGTGGCAGCCATTTTTGATGGGTTTACTCTGTGGGGAGGGGCCGGTTAGAGTATTATGGTCGGGGTGCGATTTAGCTCCACCCTTTTTTTGTGTTCATGATGGTCCACACATGGGGGTATAGTGGGGGGTCCCAGCTGGTGTATCCAGCTGCAGTGTCAGATAAGCCTTTTCCTGTCCTGTCCTGTCCTGTATGGCACTACTTTTGATTAATGTCTCTTTCATAAAGAAAGAGTCAGTGATTACAACACCAGCGGACGATCAATGCTGAGCTGTTTCTTCACCCATACACACACACCGTTCACAATGCAAAACAAATGATACTTCACAACTCAAATTCAGATACGTCCAATTTATTTCCTCACAGGAAAGTGACTCAGATCTGAGAATTCAACAGAATTTGAGTGTAAAACGTGATATTTGCTGTTCAAACTAAAACACATGTAAATGTCACATGTAAATATCACATGTAAAAAACACAATGTCACATGTAAATGTCACATGTAAATATCACATGTAAAAAACACAATGTCACATGTAAATGTCACATGTAAATGTCACATGTAAATGTCACATGTAAATGTCACATGTAAAAAACACAATGTCACATGTAAATGTCACATGTAAAAACACAATGTCACATGTAAATGTCACATGTAAAAAACACAATGTCACATGTAAATGTCACATGTAAAAAACACAATGTCACATGTAAATGTCACATGTAAAAAACACAATGTCACATGTAAATGTCACATGTAAATGTCACATGTAAATGTCACATGTAAATGTCACATGTAAAAACACAATGTCACATGTAAATGTCACATGTAAAAACACAATGTCACATGTAAATGTCACATGTAAAAAACACAATGTCACATGTAAATGTCACATGTAAATGTCACATGTAAATACACATGTAAATGTCACATGTAAATATCACATGTAAAAACACAATGTCACATGTAAAAACACAATGTCACATGTAAATGTCACATGTAAAAACACAATGTCACATGTAAATGTCACATGTAAATGTCACATGTAAATGTCACATGTAAAAACACAATGTCACATGTAAATGTCACATGTAAATGTCACATGTAAATGTCACATGTAAAAAACACAATGTCACATGTAAATGTCACATGTAAAAACACAATGTCACATGTAAAAAACACAATGTCACATGTAAATGTCACATGTAAAAACACAATGTCACATGTAAAAACACAATGTCACATGTAAATGTCACATGTAAAAACACAATGTCACATGTAAATGTCACATGTAAATGTCACATGTAAATGTCACATGTAAATGTCACATGTAAAAACACAATGTCACATGTAAATGTCACATGTAAATGTCACATGTAAATGTCACATGTAAATGTCACATGTAAAAACACAATGTCACATGTAAATGTCACATGTAAATGTCACATGTAAATGTCACATGTAAAAAACACAATGTCACATGTAAATGTCACATGTAAATGTCACATGTAAATGTCACATGTAAAAAACACAATGTCACATGTAAATGTCACATGTAAATGTCACATGTAAATGTCACATGTAAATATCACATGTAAAAACACAATGTCACATGTAAATGTCACATGTAAATGTCACATGTAAAAACACAATGTCACATGTAAATGGGCCACGTTTATCAGCTGTGTGAACCCAGTTATTCAGATTTATGACTCCTTGTGTTTTTGTTCTTCAGATCATGTGACCTTGAGGCTGCATGTCAGCTGCAGTGGTAGGAAACACAAATTACAGTTCCATGTTCATTAATATTCATTGAACCATGACAGGGGCCCGAAATTGACACTACTGAGGGCTCTGTTGTCAGATCAGCATTACATGTCACATAATGTCTACAATCGTGCCTGTAAAATGATGGTTCAGCACAATCGGGTTAGAGATTTATTGTTTGTCCTTTATCTTCATTATTTCCTGCCCTCTCTCTCAGCCCCTCTTCACAGCGAGAGATATAACAATGTTAAGTTGACAAGGCAGATCAGACTAAGTAATGGGATGTGGATCAAAAGGAGTTTTAAACTGTAACTTCCTCCGGTGGCCTTCCCCTTAACACAATGCTTGAATTCAGATTGTGGTTGAGTGACTCTGTGCATTAGCATCTATAAATAACCATAAATATGACATTTAACTTACAAGACATAAAACAAACTCAGCTGAGGTTTTAAAGAAAAGGTTCACCCAAAACTAAACATTCTGTCATCATGCCATTTCAAACCTGTATCACTTTCTTTTGAACATAAATTCTATACAAACAATGAACACAATGGTAACCCTGGCTATCAAAGTCTAAGAAGGACAAAAGGCACAATGAAAGTACCAAAAAGAAGACCAAATGACCTGTGAGATATATTTAAAGTGTCCTGAAGCCATATGTTAGCTTTCTTTAAAGCTGCAATCTGTAACTTTTGCCTCTCTGTCTCAATCTCTGTATGAAACAAAACTGCAGGTTTAATTGACATACTTTTCTTTATGTGTGTTGAAGTCAAATGAAGCCAAACAGACGTTCAGAATTCGGATATCGGACCAGCCAGCTCAAATTATTAATCATTATTATAAACTTACTGTTTATACTGTCATTATAAACTTTATATACTTACTGTCATCATTATAAACTTACATTATTATAAACTTACTGTTCTTACTGAATCAGGGTAAGCTAAGGAGTTTTGAACACTGATCTGTTATGTACTTGCTCAACTGATATCGTTTTATGTTAACCCCAAAAGTTACAAATTGCAGCTTTAACAAATGTTTCAAATCTCTTTCATGTATGAGCATATATTTAAACCTGACAATTCACCTGGCTTCAGGACAGTTGTATGGACGACTATTTAAGTGTAATAGGAAAGAGCAATGTGAACATTATTCAAAAACTCCTCTTTTGTGTTCCATGAATCAACAAAATCAGATTCAGAATGACATTAGGGTGAAGAAATGATGACACTGTTCACACGCACACTCACTGAATAATGTTACTTTGTACGTCCTGTTTCAGAAATGGAAGACCCTGTTTCCACCACTCAGCTGGAATGAATTATACATGTAAAGTTTGTGATGTGAATTTATTATTGATGTTGATGGAACAGCAATAAGGAAACAAGCTGGGAATGAAATAACAGCTTTAAGAAAGGAAGTGACATCATAGTTTGGTGAAAGAATTTTAGAGTTTTTGTAAAATGTGAGACAAATATAAGACAGTCAAGGACAGTGTGTGTTACTATCACAATGCTACAGAAAATGTAATGTGAGAAATGAGATTTGAGTGTTACAATTGAGTGTGTGAACTTGCAGAAACTCACACTGCACCATTCTCATTCCAATCTGTGCCTCAAAACTCTTCGTCCGTCTCCCGTAACCCACCCCCCAGTCCCACCTCCAGCTCTCATTGGATGACCTACTGAGGTTGCCATGGTGATTTGTGTAGTAGGGCAAATGTGTGAATTGACGGGTGCAAATTTTGAATGGCCCCATAGCCCCCATGATATATTTTGATATGCACTCATACACAACACAAATTTCCAATCAAGCACTGTTAGTTTATTCAGATATACAGACAAACAAACAAGTATTACTCCTAGTTTCTTCTCGTTCATTCCTTGTGGAATTTCCTCTAGGTTTCCTCCTTTTGGAGAGGATATTGAACGGAAAAGAGGAGAAAGAGAGGAAGCAAAGAACGCAAGAGATATTAGAGGTCTACGTTTTCTCAGGTTATCCGTCAACAAAAAGTAGTTAAACAGGAAAAACACGGAGTGCATTTCACAATGTCAACTACAAGACAAAAGTTCAGTCTTGGATAGCAGGCAAACACTTGTGAAGTTTTAAGCAACCGCCTCCAGTTACCCCAGGAGATGGAGTGAGTGTTTCTGAAAGGAAAAACAGAAGGGAACGAGAAAGTCCACTGGTGCAGTTTTGAAGCTGAAGTGTTCAACTTTTATGATGTTAAAATGCTTTCTTGTTTTCCAAGCTTAACATGCAGAGACATGTTGCAAGCCATTCTAAGGTCGCTTGTTCACACAATGTAAGACGGTGCATCATTAGACAAATCTGTTTGAATTCAATCATTATTTTTCATTGCTCTTCATTATTTGTCATATACTTTCACATGGTAACGACTGTGGCACTGAAATTACGCACTTCGTCTTTAAATCTGAGGAAAAATGTCAGATGAATGCTGCCCTGTTACATTTACATTTATTCATTTAGCAGACTCTTTTATCCAAAGCGACTTACAAGTGCGGAATTATGTTACTGTGTTCATACATTGTCTGTTTCTGAATTTATTCGCTTTTAGGGTAGAAGCATGCGCTCATACAGCAACCCACAAATGTAACGCACAAACATGGCTTTTTTCACTTTGTACAATCATTTGACATTTGGGGGTTACTTGAGACAATCCTCCACTCAGTGATGAAACAGAGCACTCTTTCTCTCGCTCTCTTTCACTTGTTTGTATAAATGCACTCGTGTGTATCTTCTCTCTGTTTTCTGTAATCAAATTCAATAATTCCACACAAGCGAAGCCCCTCCTAAAAAGATCCCACTGCTTACACTCACTCCATTACAATTTTTTGTGCTCTCTCTCTCTTTCACTCTCACACATACACATACACATGGATAACAAAATACTCAAGATACAACACTCACTTGCATAGAGACAGATTCTCAATGCGTTCTTACACCCCCATCCCCCTTTACCATGACAGGGTCCAAAAGTCAGCACAGAGTGTCCCATTTTCAATCAAGCGAAGCTGGTCCTTGGCCTGTAAGATCACATAAGAACTCACATGAAAAATTAATGTGACAAATTATGATATAAATGAATGGAAACAAAATATTGCTGTAAGAAAATGATTCAAATGATAAAAGTTATGTTTGATGAACTGTATTTTTATTCCTGTTCAATAGGACTGTAGCCAATCCTTTAGGTTACCACGCTGAAAAGTTTTAAATGAATGGGAATATAATTATGCCCGGTCTTACCCATGGTATTGCATATTTTCTCCACAGTAATAATTCTGTGTCTTGTACTGGTTTTGGAATATATTCTGAGCTTATTATATGGGCCCTTTGAGCTCCCATGGGAGTAAAGTCACAGCTTGAACCCTATTGAGAATTGAGAAGCTATTGAGAATATGAGCTGAGGGCTCAGCAGGTTCATCCACCCCCTCCGTCAACCACATGCTAACTGTCTGACTGAGTCAACACATGACATCCCAATCTACTGTATGAACTTATTCTAGACACGCTGTGTTAAGTCAAGCATTGATCCATAATGTAGAATGTTTACAGTGTGAAAGCGTAATGTCTCATTCTTCACTTAAAAATGTACCACAGTACTACCATGGATACGGTTCCACGATAATACCAAGTGCCATTCTTTGAGATATCTTGTATTCTTGTAGCTCAGTTGGTAGACATTTGTTAGCAGTGCAAAGGTTGTGGGTTCGATTCCCATGGAACACACATACTGATAAAATGTATAACTACTACAAATACACTGTTAGTCGCTTTGGATAAATGCACCTGTTAAATGCATCATTGTAAATGTAATGTACATTGTAACAGTATTAATCATTGCTTTTAGACAGTACATCTACAGTATTTTTTTGTAAATAAACCTTGTTTGTTTACCTCTCATTCTCTCACTTCGATCATGTTCCCTCGTCTCTCAATCACAGAATCGGGTCTTTGAAATCTAGGGCATCAAACCATTAGTCACACATACACACTCATTCTCAGCCCTGCTTATGCATACAGCAGTAATGTGTCATGTTTTGTTTCCCTAAACAGACACAGATGAAACATTTTAAAGGGTAATGTCAAATATGGCTGACCCATTTACAACACAGTTATGGCTAATGCAGAATTAATTCTTTAAACCGTGGAGGATAACTCTGCACACAAACAAGCACACACACACATATATACACACAGTTTTCTCCTGTGTGAGGATGATATCAGAGGGTTATAGTGTTACATAAGGCTTTACATAAGAAGCCACAGTGCAGCGAGAGCTATTCAGAAGTGAATGTTTTTCTCTGCACCATTACTGTGGGGACTGCACCAAATCCCCCTTTCATACACACGCTCACACAAACACGCACATATCTATCCCAGCTAACAATTTCAGGTTGTAAGAACGTTTCCCTAACATTTCCATTTAGTAACAAAAACATTAAAAATGTTATTTTAAACGTTCTAGGAACGTTCAGTTTTTTTAGAAGTATTGTATACTTATTACCTGGTTATAGAAACATTATTCCAAGTTATTCAGTCTTTAATTCTATAACATTTTTAAAACATTCCACTAACAACTTAAGAATAATGTTTGGACATATATGATATATAACATTAACTACATTCGGCTTAAATTACTGCAAGAACATTTTTGATAACTTTGATAGAACCTCAGCCAACATTCTGAGAACGTTTCCTGCAAGCTGGGATGTCTCTTTCCACATGCCCTTAATGAACAAGCGCTAAATCGAACACAGCTCTTGTCCATATTCCCTCCACACACTTTTTTATTTTACATCCTTCTTCAACCTCACTAACAGATGCATGTCAATGGAAGCTCATAATTTTCCATCACAGCAAACAGTTCTCTTTGTCACCCGGAATCACCATGTAGCCAACAAATGAGCCCATACCCACACCCTTCTCCCTCACAAAAGATGTTACATCCCAATCCGTCAGACTGTGACTGGCTGCAAAAAGACATCTGTGATGATCTTTGTGATTACAAACAACTATCTCAGCCTGGCCAAGCTGCCCTACATGGCCCGGTGTATGTGTGGTCCTGGTTTTCACTGTGTTATGGGGACCAAATGCCCCCCAAGTACAGTAAAATTTGACCTTGTGAGTACATTTTACAAGTCCTCAAGCTTGTAAATCATACAGAGTTCTATTTTGAAAATCTAAAATAGCAGAAAGTTTTCTGTGATGGTTAGGTTAGGGGTAGGGTTAGTTTAGGGAGAATGTACAGTTTGTACAGTATAAAAAACATTATGTCTATGTCCCCATAAAAACATGAAAATCAGTGTGTGCGCGCACGTGTTTGTGTGTAAAAATGATGCTTGCATTCATATTTGGATGGATGTCTGCTCTCTGTGGTTTTATTCATTAAATAAAGAACAATTCAAAGAAAAGGAAGCAATTCACATCAGAGGACTTTCTGAAGAAAAAATGACTTATAACTTACAAATAAAATGGAGATTTTTTTATAAAACAGAGTAAAAAAAACATTATTGACAACAGTGAATTAACCCCAGTGTTCACATGACAACAAAAACTCTTTATTTGGAAGCCCAGTCCAAATCTGAGCTGCTGGAAGATATCTCCAGCAGAACGTCCACACAGAGGAAGACAATCAACTGATGATATACAGTATATTTCTCCCTCATATATAGAGCTGTGAGCAGGCAAATCAAACAGACCTGTGCGTAATGTCATGCTACATTCAAAGATATTCAGCTCAGTATGTCCAGTTAGTGGAAGTAGTACAATTTACTATGAGAAGGGGGATGTTTATGGTCCAGTTTTTATCTCCAAAAGACAAAACAAGCAGTGCACACATATCCACAGTGAGGTCACAGGAAGGTCCTTTTATATAAAAGAGTTAGAAACGTGAAGATTCAGTAATAAGAAATATTTTCGTACCAACAGGAAGTCACTTTGTACGATTATGATACAAAAGAGTGTCTCAAACCAAAGGCTATTTTCCCTGATCCAGTTTGAGTGTACAAGACTCCATGCAGCTTTGATTAGATGTGTCAGAAGCGCTTGGTCTGCACAGGAAGGCTTCATCTTGCACAGTTCTCCAAATTCCTTTGGAATTCTCCATTGCAAAATGTTGGAGAGATGAAGATTGCAGCTGCATTTTACACAGTGCTAAGGGCTTTTGGGAGAAACAAGCCAAAAATTCCCACCGTTTCTTATTTGAAAGTTCTCCAAATAAAACGCTTATTTGATATTGAACATTCTTAAGATCAGCATTCTTATCAGATTAAGCCCTTTTTCAAAGGCTGGTAAACAAGAAAAAATTAAGCTTACATTATGTCATGTGTAACATACTGCAGGGCATTCTACAAAGGTTGTTACAATATGTGTAATATGACACAACAATCAGAAATAGTCAGAAATTTTAAAGAAAGCTGACATCGTAAAAAGTAGTTCTCAGTAGATGGGTGAAATCAAAGTGAAAGGTGATTGCTTCATATCAAAAACATTTGTTTTGGCCTAAAGCTCTAGGTGAAAGAGTTGTTTTGTCAGAAACGTCTGACTGGCCTCCAAGGTTTCTACTTCCTGCTTTGTGTGGGAGGGGCGCTCTTGTTGCCAGAGCGACGGACAGGAACCTTTGACACAGGGATTCGAGTGCGTGGTGAGGCATCAGTCTTTTTAGAGGGGGTGTTTGATGTGGGGCTAAGACTGGAAGACAGCGTTCCTTGGCTAGAAGAATGTGATGGAGGAGTTTGTCTCACACTAATGGGGATCTTGGAATCTCGAGGTAAGCTTGTGCTGCCTTTCATGGAACGGAAGGAGGAACTAGAGGAAGACGAGTGTTTTGGGGAAGGCAAGTTCATTTTTAGATCACCTGTTGATTTTGTTGGCGAGCTGTTGTCGTCATCGGACCCATCAGCAATAGGACTGTCAGGATCATAGAGGTCATAGAGAGCATCTCCAGAGCAGCTGTCCTTCATAAGGCCATCCCGATGAAGAAAGCTGCTGTCTTCATCCTCCGGTCCAGGTGTTGGAGAGTCCCAGTAACCTTCATCACTGGGTGGGGCATCCTGGAGCTCTTTTTCCACAGGGGGTGTGGAGGGACGTGCAGGTTGCTGCTTTCCCATCTTGCTACAACCACTCACAGGGATTTTACTGAGGCCAAGTGCCTTCACCGGTGGTGCCCTCTTCTCCAGGCGGGTTGGTGCATGATGCAGGCCAGGCTCTGCACGACGTAGGGCTGGGGAGTCTTCACCCTGCTGGGGCAACATGTGCCACAGCCCCTGCATGTCTGCATCATCAACACCTTCAGGACTAGCCATCTCTTCTCCTCCGCCCATGTAAGCAACAACCCCACTGCCCTGTGGCTTTTTAAGAGCTGCACGTGCTCTTTGGGGGGCTGGCATGTAACAAGAAGATTGTATGGATGAAATACCACTGACCTGTGGAGGAAGTGGAGGCTTGGCAGGAGAGCATCGCTCAGAGTTTGTCCCAGCTCCACCTAGTCTGTGACCCATACAGCCTCCACCACTGCTACTCGTTCCACTGCTCATGGCACTTCCCCCATTCCCAGAATCATCTTCTGGGTCAGCGATGATGTCACCACAGCCTGTTAAAGAATCAAAGCTTTTTAGAGATGTAACATCAGTGAACATGGAACACAGGCGATCAACAGATTGTTCAGATGGTTGGTCGGCTGGAGTATGTTCCATCGGAGGGGTCATAGTGCAGGTTGGAATGGAGGACAGGTGTGTTGAACTGCTGTGTTTATCATGCTGAAGCACCCCTGTCTGGACTCGTAGTGGAGAAGGAGCCGGAGACTCCTCAGTGACTGGATGTTGTTGTGAAAGAAAAGGACTACACTTGCCAAATTCCACTTCATTAGTTGCCTGTAATTTCTGCCTAGACGTTTCCTCCCATTGTCCAGCATCCCCTGAGAGAGTACTCTCCTCAAACAACACTTGTGGCAGGGGCTCAAGAGTGAGAGTCATGTCTTTCTCTGTTTTCATGGTGTCAGAGCTAGTAGAAAGTCTTAGATCTCCCTCCTGGACCTCCTTGGCCACCTTACTCACCTCACCTGGCTTCCGGCGCCAACGCATGCTGCTAAACAGCCCCTTCAGTCCACGTCCCCTCCGTCCTACTGTGGTACTCCCATCTCCTGCACGGCTGCTGCTACGGCGCAGTAGAGAGAAGAAGCTGAATGACTTGGTGATGGAGCTGCGAAGGGGGGCGGTGGACACACCATCTGGTGTTCCGGTGTGGAGCTGGTCGCTGCTGGCAGATTCCTCCTTCCTGTGGTCGTCCAGCTCTGAGGGAGTGTCCGTTATTAAGCCATCATGTGTTTTGCTCCTAACAAGTTCCAACGGCTTGCCAGCACCTTTACCGGTCCCCTCCCCTTTGTTCCGGACAGAGAAGATGCTCGGCATACTGCTGCCGGACTTGCGCTTCCCAAATAGCTTGAAGGCAGCTTTGTTCAGCTTTCCTGGAGGCTGGGGGTCACATGGAGGTGGTTCACTGCATTCAGTTTGTACCTCCATATCTGCAGCAATGTCTACTGCTGTGCTAAACCTCTGTTTGTCTTTCTCTGTTCTTCCCCCTTTATTATACTCAGTCTCTAACCACGTCTCTCCCTCTCTGCCCCTGCCGCTGCCTGCGCTTGTTGCTGTTCTCTCTCCCTCGCTCTCACTCTCTCACTGGTGGTTGCGCCCGACAGTCTCTATGGTAACTAGGAGGGCTAAGCCGCTTTCGTCAGCACTGGAGGCAAGCCAGCGCTTTTCTCTCCGCCCCCTCAGCTCACCCCCTTCATGCACACACAAACCCTCATCCCCCATGCTGCAAACATCACATATTCCTCTGCTGTTTCTTCCCTCAGTTCTTCCCTCTTGTCTTTCTGCGAAAAACAGATCTGCGATATGCATCTATGTGCGGGCTGTAAAGAATGCATGTATTGTGCTGTGTCATTGTTATTGTCATTGCATGCACATGTGAATGCATTTGTGTACAAGTATGTCTGTGTGTGTGACAGATAAGAGGTCTATGTCTGGAAGTTTTGGGCATCACTTTATCTTTTTACTCCCATAATAGATCACTAATGTTGCAACAACATTCCTTTAGAAATGCAATGAATTGTTCTACAAAGAACAATCATCGAAACAGTTTAAATGAAAATAAGACAGCAAAAATCCCCTTCAGATGAGACGGCTCAGAGTCGGGGCTGTAATGTCTGTGCTCAGGATTTAAGGAAAAGCTGCTGACTGGAGAAATTACAAGTATGAAGACATAATGCGGATTTAGCAAAACATTTCTTAGAGTAAATGCACACGCACAACACACACTTAAAATGGGTCAAAGAAATGGCTGATGAAATTTAAATTAGATTAACTCACGCTGGTGGTCCTCACCTGTTCCATGCCGTCTGGAGTGGTTGATCATGTTCAATGTACCCCTCAATAACACACAGTCCATCTGCCTCCAGCATATGGTATCAGGGGGACTCCTGTTACCACACTCCTCCACTGTTAAAAAAAAAGAACAGAAGCAATTAGTTCTACTTTACACCAATTGTGTGCAATAGCTGCTAAACAACTGAAAGCTTTTGGTTTTTTATAGTGGTTGAAACATACCCCTCAACATTTGTGAGAAACCTTATGTGCTACTAATGAAAAAACAGCTTCCTTGATGTGGTAGAGATGATAAACAGGGTTGACATCATGTTTAGAGCAATTCATTTCAATAACTTTTTACGTTTTTGTATTATTTTATTCCTGGAAATTCAGAATTCCTTGATCTTTTCAGGTTTTCCATGACTGAATGCTGAACAGAATGTAAATTATTTTGAGGGACTGGGCTAAATCTAATATCTAAATCTCATACACACCATCCTCCTGCTTGTTTCTTCTTCTCGTTTTCTTAAAGTTGCAACCTGTAACTTGGAGTTAATTGCAAACAGGAGTTAAAAATAAATCAAGTACATGACAGATCAGGGTTCAGAATAGTCTCCTTACTTTACCCCGATTCACAACAGTTAGTTTATAATAATTATTTAAAATTTGAGCTGTCTGCTATGATTTCCCAGGAAATGTCAGTTTGGCTTCATTTGACTTCAGTATACAAAAGAAAAAGTATGTAAAGTAACCTGCAATTTTATGTTTTAAACAGAGATGGCAGTAGAAAGGTAAAAGTTACAGATTGCAGCTTTAAGTATGTATATAAACAGCCTAAATAGAAACCTCTATGTAAAAAAGTGCCCATCCACACACCTCCATTTGAACACAAAGTCTTCCACCTTACTGACATGAAACGATGTCTACACTCACACAATGCTGAGGGGCTCTTCATCCGAGTATGACGTGTCTGTGGGAAGACTGTGGGAAGGTAAGCTACCATGAAGCCATTCCAACAAGGTCAAGTCTTCCCGGCCTCTGAATCATCTTCGGTTCCAGGTTCACTATGCTGGACCAAAACTCCTGCCCTGTGTTTGCCATTCTGTCAGCGGCCTCTGGGCCACGGCGGGTGGAATATGTCACCCCCCTGGTGTTTCTCCAGGTTAGTTTGGGTCTGCAACACTCGTTTTGCACTTTCTGGGCCATGGGAGGCCTCTCTGTTTAGAGGGTACAGGAATAAAATTAAGCAGAACATATTATTAAGAGTAACATTGGAGACTAACAAGAACACAAAAGCGAAAGAAAAAGAAAGACATTGAAGGACTTTAGTGTAAATTCAACTGTGACTGACTTTGCAGTTGTCCGGTTTTAGGCTCCGTCTCGTTGGATAAACACAGTGATCATTTTCCCCTAGTGTGACATTCCTGTTGCTGCCAAGGGCAGAACTCTCCTGAGAAGCAAACTGGGACACTGGGAATAGAATAGGGCTGTACTGTTTGTGAATAAGGGCGTGTTGTCTAGGTTTTACAATGGCCATTATCTTCAAGCTAAAAGAGCACAGGTGCAGCAAACTCTTCAGATCTTCAAAACACATATACTGCAATTGAATACATATTACAGTTGAAACACAATTGCCCTGTCATACATCATTTGACACCACAGCTGTTTGTTAACAGGTAGATGGGATCGGGTCTATGTGTGTTTGTAATCTTATAAAATGAGGGCTGAATACCACTGACCCCTCCCCCAGGTTATTTCTCCCCCCAAGGTAACCAAAGTAGTAACTATTATAGTAACAAATTAATATGGATTGTTAAAAATGCCAAATATAATAATTACATTAACCTCTTAATTACAAATATTCTTTCAATCCTTTTAGACTATGTTAACTTCCCAAAAACTTCCAACACATCAAAATTCCAAACCATCATCATTTTCTATATTTAATAAATATATTTTTGTTTATGACAATAGTGATTTACACCAAGAAACAGAAATTATAACAGTGGAATTTTGGAAGAAACTTCCCTGGTAAACGTATGTAAGGATAGCCATTGTCTCCTTCTATGACGCTGGCTGTACAACTTAATTTCTCCCTGATCCTTTCACATCATAACCTTTGTGTCAAATAGACATGATTGCTTAAAATTGTCACTGCTAAATGTAGTTAAATGACCTTACCCACAGTGTCATAATCACCAAATCCATTTGAGGGTGTTTTTCAAAGACCATCTCCAAACTTCAATAACTGGTTACACATTTGCTTATCCATATACTGTATAAGTCTAACAGCCAACCTGGGAAACACACATCAGAAACCTCAACACTTAAGCATTAAATATTTAACATGCATTATATTATTATATAAGGATGCAGTTTCACCCAAACAACTTATAAGTCCTATGTAGACATGTTGCTTTATTCACACACACGTCAAAAAATCTTGGCCATTGTTATTTGTTGTAATGGGGAGTGTATTGTTGTATTGAAAGTATTAATTAACAGTTCAATGGATTATTACTTGGATCTAATACAAGAAAACCGAGAATAGACACAGTTCACTCTAGACGCCCTTTCACACCATATACAAAACACTAGATTTTGTGTCATATTTGCATGGATTAGTGCTAATGCCTGTTTCTTCCAGTGATGCTCTTTCAGCCAGTAATACAGGCCTCAAGGGTCCAAGACCCAATAATTGCTCATGGGACATGCTTACAAACACAAGACGCTTGATGGATAAATACTTAAATCTGTCAGTGTGATAAGAGACAGGCATGGCTAGTTTTCCACAGAAATAAACAGCTAGTTCCTAAAAAATGTAAGAAAGACATTTCAGACTGACTCTAGGCTTCCGTCCTTAATTCACACATGATCTGTTGTAAATAGTTTGCTTATTTGAATTATTATGTCCCAAATCCTCAGTAAACACACAGTGTTAAGCTTAAGGTGTCTGAGTGACTATTCCAGTGTGTTTTTCAAGGCAGCATCTGTGCATGTTTTTTTTTATCTAAAAATACCCACAATCTCTTGTGCAACAGAAGGAATTTTTGGTTCTCTTTCGACTAAAAGGTTTGTTATGCGTTAAAGTTAATGCACAGTATTTGGCTAAATCTAAACATAAAACACTTTCTAAAAGTCAGTGGTTTTAACACACAATTTTGACATAATACTATGTCCCTATACAGACACTCTGTAACCACACCTCAAAGGTATATAGTTTCTAGTCACAAGTGAAAGTTTTTGTGCATAGTGTAAATGCTAATCTGTATTAATGTGACTTCTCTAGATGGTCTCTGCATTGCCTTGTAACTTTAGATCTTTAGATGTTAAAAGTCAATGCAGAGACAGCTAAACAAACAGCAGTTGACACTTGACAATAACCAAACATCACCAGTAATGTTCAAAGTTTACAGAAATTCATTATTATTAATTGAGTTGAGTTTGAGGCCACAGGCATTTGCTCTAGCTGTTGTTCGTTCTGTGCAGTTGTTTTTTATGTGACAGTGACGGATTGCTGTAGGTTTGGTCCGATTAAAAGCCCTAATGATTTATTGTTAGCCCCCAAAATCACCTATAAGGAAACATGACCCTTGACATCACATTAACCTCTTGATTTCCTAACTAACCCATCTAATCTGCCAGACCACACTTCTCTACAGTCATCCTTCATTCTGAAAATCACCCCGCTGCCAGACTCGAATGCCTTATATGTGTCAAAAAGATTAGTTTGAGTCACAAGTCCTTTGTCTCTTGGTTTAATTTTTGTCTGTTAAGTGCTCTTTAAAAAAAAATGAACAAGGAAAACAAAACAAAAAAAACAAGCTTTTCTAAACAGAGATGATGACGAGTTTGAACGGATGCATTTGAATGGAGAGATATAACAACACATGTACATGAAAGGATTACCTCTCAATTTATTGTTCCTCTTTAGCTGTTGTACATGTTGAAGTCATGGCAAGTGCAGCCCCATCACAGAGTAAACAAGTGTGCACGCCACACACACATACATGCTAGCAAAGAGACTTCACCTTTCTTAACTGAATATACAAATCTTACATTTTTCCAGTCCTACAAGATTCCGTAATTTTCCGAAGTTCTCAATAGTGTCTTTAGCAGGTCATCCTGGCCACTCCAAACTCCAGGGTGACCACTGCCGGCTCACTCTTAGAACCAAATGATCCTGGCAGTTCTCCGTAGCCATTCTCTGTGGCACTGCTGCCCTCTACAGTCCGTTTCCCATCAGTACTGGCCGGAACATCCTCGCAGGCCTCCTCGCCGAACACCTCCTCATCTTCCTCTCTCTGCACATCCTTCCTGCTGACAAGAGGGGCTCCCAGGATGAGAGACTGAGGTCGGGGAGGGAGACTGCGCTCTCTGGGGCGCGTCTGCGGCTTCAGTGGAGAGGTGCTTACCCCAAATTTCTGTAGTTTCTGTGAAAACAAGCAGAAACAATCAAAGAAACAAACCTTTGTCCTGTCACTGGACAAATTTTTGTGTCTAGTTTACACAACTTAGTAGGAATTCAAACTTGGGTCTGCAAAAATTAGATGTACACTGGGACAGCACAACATTTTGAACAAACCATATTTTCATCACTAACAATAGTTTGTTTCTAATTAAAGCTGCAATCTGTAACTTAACCTCTCTACTGCCACCTCTATTTGAAACATGAAATTGCACATTATTTTATTAACGTGGATGTCAAGTTTAAATTCTTAACAACCGCTGCAGGAAAAGCTACAAACAGCGCACCATCTACAGTACATGGACATGTGATATAATAGCCATAACTGTAATAGCACAGATATAGTAGCAATAACTGATTTTTTTTTTCATAAACGTTTTGCAGGTTAAAATCTGCATCTACTCTGAACAAGGTCTTTTAATTCCTAAGGGGAAACTGTCTCCCAAAAAAAAAACATTTTGTTTCATGGTAAGTTAGATTTCAGGAACCAAGGCTTAATCTTTAACCAATACACATTCCTTAGAAAAACTTACAGCCTTCAGGGCTTGTACGGTCCCCTCAAGCTCTCGGTTGCTTTCTTTCAAATTGAGAATGTTTTTGAGGATGGACTGTCGAGGGTGCATGGAACGGTCATACTGGTGGTACATGTTTCTCCAAAACCTACAACACAAATCAGTGCTGATTAACACCTTGCAGTCTAAAGGAGTGGTTATTTATAATGAGAGGTGGCTGGGCATCTGTACTTGAAGTGGTAAGCCTGAGTCGACGGTTCCAAAACTGGGTGTGATTCTGCAAAACCCGGGCTGTACACTGGGTTGAGGTAGTTCATCTTCTCACTCAAAAGGTGGGCCCACAGAGAATATGTTCTCTCCTTCAGCCTGTAATCATACACAGACTTATTCAGACTGAAAACAGTTAAAGGCAAGGATGGCAATTTCAGAGAGGCTAGCAAGCTAGCTCTCCAAAGCCAACACATAAACACATACATAGTTTGACAGGCAAGTAGGACATCCTATCATTGCATCCGGACCTAATCCAATCTGAATCCAATCCAACCAAAATCCAATAATTGGATGAACAATTACGCTTGAAGGTCCTATGCTTTCCACAGAACAAATATATTTATATTAATAAATGTAGACACCTTTACTTAGTAAATTGTCAGGATGTGAAAAAACTTTGAACCAGCATAACAAAATATGTTTCTGGAAAAGACTGCCTAACCTGCCTTTAATCATGAAATGTAACTGGTGTTGGTATTCATTTTTCAGATGCCAGTTTATTTATTTCATTTTATTCAGCATCAGTGAGTTTTTCATGGCAAGATACAATAGTTAAAAATAATAAAAAACGAACAGTTAGACATTACATTTGTTGCTCAGATACTCACTGAAGCTCCTCACGATGTCGCTGGCTATTGCCAAGGAAGTTGCCGAACTGGCAGGAGTGCACATGCTCGTGGATTTGAATGAGGAACCACTCGCTGAACTCAAAGGCCTGAGGAAACTGCTCAGTCAGCTGCCACACACACTCCAGAAACTGAGTGAAGATGGGCGACACCTCTTTAGAGTCGCCATCCAACTGATCGCACCTGCATGGGAAACAGTCAACGTTATTATCCTCCAGGGCCATGAACCTGACAGGAAACCTCTGTGAGAACATGCCAACCTGTCTGCAAACTTGTGTCCAAAAGAGATCCAGTCTTTCTCAATAAGTACCTGAGAACAAGAAGATACATTAGAGACGTTAGAAGAAAGAGATGGATGATAATGTCAGCTTGATATAAGGTGAATCTGCCCTCTAGTTTCATCAAATTCTAGTTTAGGACTCAGACCATGCCCATGTCTGCTTTCAGTCTGTTTACTAACCATCTGATGCATACTGCACACAAACGTTTCGAAGTTTGGCAAGCTCTAATCTGATTGGCTGCCTTACAGAAATTCTGGGGCCAAAATGAACTGCAGTGTTCATTCTGTGTTCAAAATGTGTTCAAAATGAAGTGAAGTGGAGAAATGAAGACCCAAAGTCCTTTTAAGGAAGTCTCCACACTCTGCAGCCATCTTTGCAATGCCTCAGGGAAGCTATTTCAGTCATATAAGACCAAGCCCTATCTACTTGAATGGAGGAAAACAGATACCTGTAAAATCACTGGGTATGGTCACAATAAAACAATATATTTCTGACCAACTATTAAACCTGACATCAACTGTACCATTAATTCTGTTCTTTAAGATTACATTACGCTATAAAAAGTTTTCCAGATTACTTCAGCTACTGCGCAAAGGCTATCAAGCCCCTCGCAACATTCTGTACAGAGCCAAGACAATTTTACTGTTTAGCAACTGACAATTGGCTCTTTCTGCCAGTACGCTGCATTTCCTTCACTAAAGCAGCCCAACCGGGCATTGCACTTTCCCCCATTCATAGTAACAGAACTGCAACGTTCTGTTAATTCTATACTCTTAAAAAAGACCGGATTCCAAGTTTTTTGTTGCGTCAAATTCTACGCAAGATCACAGTCAAGCAATGGGAATTGGATAGTCTCCTACCATAAAACCTTTAATGGTGCGGTAGTAGGGATCCATCAACAGAGAGCCCAGAGCGCAGACCTGAGCTGTGCGGTCCCAACCATCTGAGCAGTGGACTAGAACACTGGCGCCCTCTACAGTCACAGCCTGGTATTACAAAAACATTTCTAAGACATCATCTGTTGGAATCAGCCATGCAGCTTCCACACTAGACTGAAATTGGGTTTCACCTTGGCAAGGAATATGGCTGCATCCATAATGGCTTTGATATGACGCAACCATCCACTGTTTTCCAATCCGACCAGGTAATCAGTCATGGAAAGGGATCGCGTTCCGATCACTATGAGACAAGGTTATAGTTTACTAAAACTATATACTATAAAAAACTATAAAAACTATTAAAACATTTCTGCTAACTGAAATCGCATAAAATACAGGCATAAATATTAATTTGAAAACTAAACGAAAATTAGAAACTAAGCGAAACTAGTAATGTTGCCTTAGCAATAAAAGGAATAAGTTTAATCAGTGGCACTAAAATTATTAACTGAAAATGAATAAAAAATTAAACTGAAATAAAAATGAATATATCTTAAATAGCAATATTAAACAACATAAATATATAGTTAAATGACAAAAGCACATAACAAAATAGCTAAAAATGTAACTAAAATTAACATGAAAAAGTCTAAAATGAAAGCTAATGCAAAATATTAATAAACCACAATAAAACTAAAACCAAAACTATATTAACTCTGCTACAAGAGGCATAAAGATAGACAGATGCGTCCAATACATTAACAATCCACCACAATTAAAGAAATGGCAATGTAGAAACCAAAACCCAATGTGTCTCAGACCTTCCAGAAGCTTCTGCAGACTTCCTCTCATCACATGGATGTTCTCAATCCCCACAAACTGGAAGCGGATGTTGGAGTAGTTGTCTTCGTTCTCGTACCCTTTCCCAGCAGCGCGATTCGCCAGTGCGTTCAACTACCAAAGAAAGATCCAAATGGAGCTTAAAGAACCTGATTGTTCTACTGTAGATAGAAAGGAACCCAAAGAACATCATGGTGGGCTACCTTAGGCCGTGTGTCCATCACATAGATGCATCGACTGTTGTGATTAGCTTTACTGATGGCGTGAAGCATGTGCTCATCTTCCAAACAACGAGCGCTGAAGCCAGAGAGAGGCTGACTGCATCGACACACTGCCGCCTGCCCACAGGGAGTAGAAATCACAATGAATCATCTTTCATTTCTCAGTTCTTTCTCAGTTTCACAATTGTTGCTAAAAACCTACGTTTTCCTCTGAATGGGGGTGTGACAGGAATAAACTCCACCAAGAAGTACAACAGACACATTTCTGATTAAACAAAACCAGTAGAGTTACTGTAGGGAAAGAACTGCCCTGCTTTGCCAGTAAAATACGCTTTATTGCGTATCATTTGCTGACAGGCCATTACCTGTCAGCAAATTACAGGTTTCATTATCCGTTTCCTTCTATCAAACACACAGTGTAAACAGAATAAACAATCACAGGAAGGACATTTATCAGCCCTAAACAAAAAGTTCAACTAACAAAAACTTTCATAACCTGTGAGATTGTTTTTGAGAAATTTTGATGAGAATTATAAAAATATGCTTTTGGTGCTCCACGAATAAAAAAATTCACATAGATTTAGATCTATATGAGGGTGAGCAATTAATGATTTTTATAGGTGAAAACACAGACCGAGCAACACAAAACACACCAGGTTGAATATTCCTCCACTGGCTAACTGGAGCAGACTGAAGAAGGTTCTTACCTTCTTCTCCTGGTAGAAATATGTCAGAACAGGAAAGCGACCTTTGCTTCTGAACTTAGAGCTTCCAACAATGATGGGTTTACTGGCAGTAATGGGGACATACAAATCTCTGGGATACGTCTCACACACCTGAACACAGAGTTCACAGTCAGATTATTAACAATAACACAGTATAAACCACACATGTGCTGTCATACACATGAGATCCGCCTGGTCATTATAAAGCTCTTACCAAAATTAAAGGGATAGTTCACCCAAAAATACTTTTTGGCATTCCAAACCTACATTACTTTTTCCTTCTGTGGAACACAAAATAAGATCAAGATATTTTGAGACATCATTTCTCAGTGGTTTTGTGTCCAAACAATGAAAGTTAATGGGTGCCACAGTAGTTTGATTACCAACATACTTCAAAATATCTTCTTTTGTGTTTCTCAGAAGCAAAAAAATACAGGTTTTGAATGACATGACGGTGAGTAAATGATGGAAGAATTTTCATTTTTGGGTAAACTATCCTTGAAATTGAATGCCCCATGCTTCCCATCATACCTTGTAGTCCCTGTTAACATCTGTTAGCTGCCACTGGTCACATGGCACACCCATTCGTTCAAACTCAGCTCCAAGGTCTATGAGCTGCCACCCCTCCTCTCTCTGTTGGTTGTTCTGCTGTGGGTTGTAGGAGAACGCGTAGAGTTCCTCATAAGACACTGAGGGACAAAAATGGATTAAAAACTTCATGACAATGAAAGGTTATAATGAAAGTCAAAGCATTCAAATAGCCATCTGGAGTTTCAGACTGCAACACACATGTCCCTGACCTCACGCCAACAAAACATGACCACGATATCCATCGTCCAACCACAGGACAAAGTGACTTTCAGGAAACTTCTGCGGAATTTAAGGACCAACCTGGTCTCAGCAGCCTGAGCAGAGAGCTGTAGATGTCGTGACAGTCACGTTCTCGCGGAATGACAAAATGGACAACCCGAAAATTCCGACACTGAATGAGAAGCGGGCAGCCACTCGTGGTGAGAGACAGCTTCTCCATGGAGGCGATGTGATGATGCAGAATCTGAACACATGCACACACTCCAAGATTACTGATTCACATCCACTCCTAAAGCACCTCTGAACTTCATACATCCACTAAAAAGTGCTGAAGTTAGTAACGTGCATAAATCAGAACAGTTATGCTTTTCGTAAATATACATTTTACGTGCATGCTTGGGTAACACTTTATTTTACAGCATTGTTCTACACGTACATACCAAGTACTTATTGTGTAACTTATTAAGGAACAACCTAAACCTAACCCTTACCCATATTACGTATACATAGTTACCAGTGTTTTGTTGGTTAAGTACACTGTAAGTGCATGTACTGTAAAATAAAGGGCAACACGTTTGTATGGTAAAGTACATTATATACATTATAAGCCACTGTAAGTACATTATAAGCCAATATATATCCTTACACATCAGCTAGTCTCAAATTCTTATAAAGGCCAAAATCTCAAATTCTCTTCTGTTTGTTGAGTCTTTGCTGTCATGCTTCAGATGTACACGGGTGATTTTCAAATCCGTGATCAGGGGAATTGAGAAGACACATGATTACCATATTCAATTACCTACGCAGCACTTTTTGGAAGGTCAAAATCTGGGATGAGGTTAAAATGCGCATATATCTGCATTGGCATTGTGACTCAGAGTCCGGTTGTCATTGATTACTGAAGTGTGCATACAATGCATAATGCATAGGGAACAGAAGGCACAACTGCGTGCAGACAGAGAGACATTTGGGTAAATGGGGCTTGAGAGCAAAGATACAGATGCAGAATTTATTAATCGGGTTGCAGGCTGTCAAAACTCAGGCAATCATCCAGCTAGTTTTTAAAGTTTGTTGAACAAAGTCTTTAAAATTTCAGTCTGATCCAAATGTGTTCTGCACATGAACGGAAATAAAATAAAATGGTTTCACAAATCTGGGTGGCCCAGTAAACATCTAGAAACCGAATTCATTATTTAACCAATTATGCTTTTTGTAAATTAATATTTTCAGAAGAATATGCTTAAGCAAACTCATCACCATGACGCCAGACTAGCCTAGACTGATTTCTGCTTGCTGCTGTGCAGTTCTAGGATGTTCTGCATGGGTTCAAGTGTGTTGCTAGGTCATTACATATTGACCCAAGTCAACAAAGCCCATTTTCAAGGCAAGTCTATGGGATTTTATTATGGGAACGTTTTATTGGTCTTTTTGTGCCTGTTTAATTATTTGATCAACATCTTTCCTCAACAAGCTGCACAAAATGTGGTTATCATACATGTCATTGTGCAAGATATGCTACACACAGAAGTTCAATACATAGGATTGGGGGGTTCTTAAAATCCCTGATTATATGAGCACTAGCAAAAATTTTAAGCAATTCTTGCCTGAGAAAGCACCACTAACACTAGTGTATTATAATGATAAACTCTCCTAGCCAGCATAAGCCAGTATCCCCTGATCTCTGACCTGCTTACTTTGTGGGAAAGATGTTAATTACCTATAGTCATCACATTCACAGACGGACAGATCAGTGGACTTTAAACGTGGCAGATGATGTCTTCAGCTATGTGGGTCATTGGTATTCATGCCTTCTCCTGGCCTGCCCTATACTCTGGTATTCGCTTGGCCTCCAGGGTGAGCTCGGTCAACAGGTTTCCACAGCAACAACATCTACAGCCAACCTTTATCTCAATGTCTAATTCACTATAGTCCTGTAAGCTAATAGCTTGGCTTAAAGCCAGGGTTTTTTCCAGAAACATTTTTGTTTTGCTGGTTGAAAGTCTCTTCAAATATCTTCTGAGGCGCAGAGCCATAATATGTTCATCCAATCATTGCATTCGGTCCGAATGTAATTATAGGATGTCCTGCTTGCCTGTCAAAGTGCATTTGCATATTATGGTTGTCAATGTCTTTTGAATATAGGTTGCTATTGCCAGCCTCCACGAAATTGCTTCCCCTTCTTTTACTGGTTCGTAGGGCAGGGCAATATATTGAATACTCACAATTACTAAACTTCAAATAATTTTCCTGGTGATATAAAAATCAAGCATCAGTGTAAATAATATCTATAATTTAGCTATAATTTTAATGTAACTTTATTTAGTTGATACTTTATTCCATCTCTCTCTGTGCATGCTTGTGCACAGAGTTTGCATGTACTAAAGTATCAGGTGCATGTTTACACCTGATTTTAAAATGTGCATGCATTTCAAGTGATCCAATCACAAGCACCCAGTCCTAAATATAAATGTAAACATGGTTATGAGGGAATGATCATACCCATATCTCCTGAGCACTGGCCGAATTACTCTCCACAAAGATCAGATGTGTGGCTGTCAGGTGCAGGGTTCCTGCGGTGGACCTGTTGCTAAAGCGATCCAGAAGCTTCACTTGTTCAACCTGTGGAGCAAACATCAGTCACAGCCAACAATGAATCAACACAACACAATCTTTTCATTGTGAGAAGATATCAATATCTGACGGCATGAGACAGCATGGCACCTTTGAATTGTGGGAAAATACTCAGAAAATCTATACTACAAGCTAACCCTAATGGAATGTCATAGGTTAGGTTAGGTTACATTATTGTTGAAACACGAAACACTTTATACATGTATTGAGGAAAAGTAACCGGAAAACTAACCAAGTCAAATATATCTTCCTTTCAACATAAACCCAAGCGTGAGATATTTGTACATAATGCACAATAAACATCGTTTCATGGGTGTGGCATGCATAAATACATCAGACTAACAGTACATACAGTAGATGTAACTACAATGCAACTATAGAGACAATCACTCATATTATCTAAAACTATATTACAAAACAGTTAGACAGACTCCATTTCCCGGCAACTGGCCTGCAGCTAAGTAAATAAAATCAGCAGACATCACAAAACAAACAGTGAGGACATTTTAGAGGACATGCAACTCATTGAGGTTAACTTAGACAACAGCAGCAGTGCATAGAAACTTAATACAGAAGTTCTGGTATACAAAGAGACAATGAAATGGTCTGAACTGATACATCAAAATATATCAAACAGCAATATGAGTATCTGACATATGTACATGGAGGTCCCTGACCTACAATTTATTCTGACAATGAAGGCAGTGGAGGAGAACAAGATATATATTTAGATAGACTTCAGGATCTAACAGTGAGTATTTACCTCTTCAGTATGACATAACACCCTGTTTAGTTTATTAATAATAATAATAATAATAATAATAAGTGACAGGCCTTTATGAGAAATATAAGAAAAAAAGATGCTGATGAGCTAGACTTTTATTACATCACTCTGATCTGACGTGATGACAACATAAAAATGCAGAATCAGTCTCGAAGGCCCAACTCTGCACAACATTTGCACAAGTAAACCTCTATGTTTGCATACCTGAATGTTATGGTTTTAAGTCTGATTCTGTCATCAGAATCATCTGATGACCAGATGAGACCAGATGACATTAACATAAACACCGATAAGCACCTGCGACCGCTTTACACTTGGAAAAGCACTTCGTATGTTAAAAAAAAGATCGTGTTTTATTTGCATGAGTTATTACAGGTGTCCGTGATTTTAAAGTCATTACTGATCCTGTTAGACCATCTAGCAAAATTAATGCATTTGCATATTCATTTTCTACCTTTGGTGTGCGGATGTGCTCCATGATGCCGCTTTTTAAGTGTGTTTAGCACAAGAAACGGGTGACAATATCCTAAACAGATGCGTTCACACATCGGGTGAATACATGAAGAATAAACCAGTTTCTGTTTGAAGCCACGTTCAAAACATCATCTCTTCCTCTAGCTGATAGCAGCCTTTGCTGCTCTGCACTTCCTGCTTGGGGCGTGTCTGTGTGGAAAACAGCCCGGTGCATTCTGGGACATGTAGTTTCATGACGCGTACGGACGCTTTTGTTTTAGAAATGTTTTTCGGTGTAACTGTAACGATAAGTTGGGATTTCTTTTCATTGTGGTTGAACTGTCCTCTTAAAAGAAAGTCAACTAAAGGTGAAATAAGCAATACGCTTAAGTACACAACTTTATAATGTAATAGTATTTTTACGTTATTCAAGAGTAAAACTGTTGTTAAAGAGGAAGGCCACCAAAAACAAGCAAATTAAAGAAACTCTTTTATTAAAGAATTAAAGAATTAAATTAGAATTAAGAATTAAAGAAGCTCTTCACTGCTGAAAACGCAATATAAATATATAAACATTTAACTGCGTGGAGTTTCCAAGCCGATAGATGGCGCTCATGCGCCATAACTCTCATTTGAATTTTACTGCAAGACCGAAGAACAAGATATTGTGCGCGGAAACGAGCGGTAAAGCTATTATCAACAATTAGAAACTCAGAATCCATTAAGAAAATAATAATAAGTCGCTTTTGTTAACTTGAATTTCCATTTTAGTCTCTGAAACCTAATCATTTAGTTAACATTTCTGTGAGTATGCTGTTGTCGTAAGTAGCGCGTTTAAGGGCCTCACGAGGTCGGATCCGCTTGGTTTGCTAATATTAGCACGTTTAGGAAACTGAAGTCCACAATGTCCACCGGCCTTAACTTTGGTACAAGCACCTTCGGGTCCACCAACACCGGTGGAGGGTTTGCATTTGGAGCGGCGACCGGGTATGATCGTGCTGAATTCATGCACTCTTCACATCGGTTTCACCCGAACATGTTGTTTATGTAATAATTCGTGATGTACGTTTCTGAATGGTGAACCTCAGCGAGCGGATTCACAAAAACAAAGTTTATTGTTCAGACATCAGAGTACAATGTTAAATCTCCTTTTCCAGCGCACCTGCTGCGGGGCCAGGAGGAGCGACGTTTGGAGGTTTCGGCACGGCGACCTCCGCACCGGCCACCACCAGTACCACCTCAGCGCTGGGCTTCGGGTCCAGTTTATTTGCGCAGAAACCAGTAACTGGAATTACATTTAACACGCCTGCCTCAGGTACATGACCACTCTACTAAAAAACAATCAAAAAGCTTTGTTTTATATCAAGACTATAATTATAAATGACATTGACTTGGTATTATTAATGTTTACTTCTATTGACCACCTCTAGGAGCTGCTGCATCATGTACTGGCCTTACTTTAGGTAAACAGTTTTCAGAAAAAGAAGAACAGATTTGTTTTTGTTTATCTTTGTAATTGATCATTTTTAGACGAAACAACACAGTTCAGTTCTTTGGTGTGTGTCTCCTGCTTTCAGGGAGTCTTACAACCACACCTGCGGCCTCCACCGGGTTCAGTCTGGGCTTTGGAAAGCCAGCAGCCACTGCTACACCTTTCTCACTAACCACAACCTCCGCTGGCACAGGCCTGACTCTGGGATCCGTCCTTACCTCCACAGCCCCTCAGACCAGCTCCACCGGCTTCTCCCTTAACTTGGGAGGAGCTGCCACCACCTCTGCTCCTTCCTCAGGGTTTACCTTTGGTTCTGGTCTCTTCTCAAACTCAACTTCAACAGGTCAGCTTTGATTTCACAGTTTTAAGTGTGCGGTAGGCTTAAGGTTTTTCTGTGTTTTTTAAAGTGTGATTTGTTGTGATGCAGGTTTAGGGCAGTCTGCTTTGGGAGGGGTTTTAAGTCTGGGAGGTTTGATGTCTACATCTGTTGCCTCCAGCTCCGCCCCTGCACTCAGTCTTGGACTGGGTGGTGTTGACTTCTGCACTTCTTCTGAAAAGAATAATGACAAGTCATCCAGCACCAGACCGACGTATGAACCACAGCTCAAAACCACTGCTGATGGAGAATATATAATTAAACAAACTTAACATGGTTTAATAAGTTGCTTCAGCCTGATTTTTATTTCATTATTTCTCTGTAGGGACAGTAAAGCTCTCAAAGATGAAAACCTACCAGCTCTCATATGTCATGATGTGGATAATTTTCAGTAAGTACCGTGTTTTGTTTTGTGATGGATAAAAATACAGTTTAAGGTTGATTTTGTACTTGGAATTGTAAATCTAATCAGGAAATCTTAGACTGGTAAAAGTTATTTCCTCCCACTCATGTCATTCAAAACTGTTGTTTTATGGAACATAAACGGTGAATTTTTAAAGAAAGGCTTGGCAGCATTTTTCTATAAATAATGAAAGTGAATGGGCACAGGCTCTCTTAAAATGACAAAACAAGTATTTGTGCTGTATTCATTCAAAGTTGTTGTATATATTTTAAGTCTTCTGAAACCAGGATATTTAGCAAAAATTACCATTTAGAGTTCAGTAATAAGAAAGTCTTGCAGGTTTAAAAAAAGCATGAGGTTGGAAAAGCATCTATTTTTTGGTGAATGACTTCTTTCTTGCATTGTTGTCTCTCCACAGGAAGTTTGTCAAGGAACAGAAGCAAGTGCAGGAGGAGATCAGCAGAATGTCCTCTAAAGCTATTTTCAAAGTGCAGGAGGACATCAAGACCCTGAAACAGCTGCTGTCTGTTTGTGCCAGTGGCCTGCAGAGAAATTCCCTCTCCATAGACAAACTGAAGATGGAAACCTCTCAGGTTAGACAAAAACAAATCCAGCAGATCGTTCCAACACCCAAACCCTTCTGTTGGGCATTGTTAATGTTTTCCAATGTTTTCCTTCATGCAGGAATTGAAGAACGCAGATATTGCGCTCCGCACGCAGAAGACCCCTCCTGGGCTCCAACATGAGAATACAGCCCCTTCTGAGTAAATGGGTTTCAGCTTTTCTGTCTTCTGAATTTTTACTTCTTAGCTGATTTTAAAGCGATAATTCTTCCATCGTTCAGTCACCCTCATGTCATTCCAAACCTGAAGGACTTTATTTCGTCTGTGAAAAAAAGATAATTTCAGAAATGTCTTTGTGGTTTTAATGGCCATACAATGGAAGTCAATGGGTGTCACTGTTGTTTGGTTACCAACATACTTCAAAATATCTTTGTGTTTCTCAGAAGCAAAAAAGGCCTACAGGTTTGAAATGACATGAGCGTAGTAATGATGGAAGAATTCTTGTTTTTGAGTGAACTATTCACTCAAAACCATAGTTGATACTGTTAATTGTTTTTTGGTAATGAGCTGTTTGCCTTTCTCACTACAGTTATTTCCGAGCTCTGGTGGAGCAGTTTGAGGTCCAGTTACAACAGTACCGTCAGCAGATCGAAGAACTGGAGAATCATCTGACTACCCAGAGCAGTGGCTCTCACATCACCCCTCAAGGTTATAATCTGTTAAACAAATAAAACGTTTCTGTTTGGTTTATATAATGGAAATGCTTGATGACAACTCTTCTAGCCTCCTGATGTTATGATGTGGTGTATCCTGTAGATTTGTCCCTGGCCATGCAGAAACTCTACCAGACCTTTGTGGCTCTTGCTGCACAGTTGCAGGGAGTTCATGCGAATGTAAAGGTGAGTCCAGAACTTCTCAACCTTATCTGGACCACATTCTGATCTTGAATGAAATAAACTGTTTATTAACTTCTGTTAATAAAAAAAAGCTTTTTGTTGTTGTTCTTCATAGTCCTACAATTATATTATACAATTACATTATAATTTTCCATCATTTGCTCACCCTCGTTTCATTCCAAACCTATGTGACACAAAAGAAGTTACTTTGAGAAATGTTTCAATGTATTAAAACCAACACCATACAACGGAAGTCAGTGGGTTCTACTGTTGTTTGGTTACCAACATACTTCAAAATATCTTTTTTTGTGTTCCTTCAAAGCAAAAAAGTCAAAAGGGTTTGGAATGGTATGAAGGTGAATAAATGATGGAAGAATTATCCCTTTTAATTTAATGTTTATTTTTTCAGTTTTACTGGGTGTTGTATGTACAGTAGTATAGTATAATATAAGAGTACAAAATACTGGTCTGTCTCTGATTTTCCACCAATAAATGGCACGTAAAAGCAAAAAAAAACTGTTATTGTTTGATTAATGTCAGTCAGATGGCTCTTCCGGTCCAATTGGGCAGTTCTTGGTCAGTTTAAAGCATCAAAAGCACCTGTCTAAGTCTGGCTACCCGAGACTACATCTCCAGTGACATGTCTCATGCTCACCTCCTTTTGTTCTCTCTAGACCTTAAAGCATCAGTACCTGAGCTACAGACGAGCTTTTCTCGATGATTCCACCGATGTCTTCGAGTCTAGACGCACAGCCAATAAGAAGTGGCAGGGCTCTCCGCACGTCACCATTGGCCCCGCCCCCTTCGGCAGCGTTCCCAACGCAACGGCCGTTGCCATGGCTGCCACTCTGACTCAGCAACAGCAGCCGGCTCCAGGTCTGACCGCCTTCAAGTTCTAGACCTCTTGACATCTAGACTGATAGAGAGATGAATAGAAATGCATACAGAGCGACAGAATTCAAAAATAAACCGTCAGTCAGTGCCATGTTTGTTATCACTTTCCTTTATTTTCTAAACTTAACAGGGTAACAGGGTCCTTTAACATCCCCGCGTGTGCCAACTCGCATGTTTTGAGGTTGTACAGTAGATGCTAACTGTTCTGCCGTATTCTCGACTGTCTGCTCAGTTTTCTTTCCTTAAGAAGAAAAAAGCAAACAAAAGATTAGCATTTCACTCGAAGTATATCTGGCTGTTTGGAGAGGGCAAAATTTAGATCATGACATGGTTTTCATTAGATGCGTGTTTGTCGTCTTGAATAGTTGAAGTCGTCTGTTGGGGTTTAGAAGCAGGGGTCTCCTGTTTTGGGTCTCATTTTGATTGGCTTGTACATGGATAGCGAATTTTCATGCTGACTGTTGGGTTTCATCTTTGGCTCTGATGTTCCAACAGCACTAATGTAGCAGTCACTACTCAAAGTAGCCAAACACTTCAGAGTAAACTTGCACCCACTCACAGTTGTTTGTGTAGCTTGTGTTTCTTAAACTTAATCAACTAAATCTGCTGTCCTTTACGGTAGACCTGGATAATAATTGTTTTTTCTGAAGTGCTAACAAACGTTTTTGTCTAATTCAGCTGTTGAGATTTTCTGAACAATATGTTTTTAGTTGGAAATAGACAAATAACAAACTAGTTCTGTTAACAATGAACATTATATACACTTTAAGGGAGTCTGTTTGATGGGCAATATCGGCACGAGAACAGCAACAAGTTCAGTTTTCCATATCTTCTGTGTTCAGTGGTCCCCCACAGCAAGCATTTCTTTAGACGCGTACTAGTAAGTTACCCTGTTGATAGTTAAAAATGTTTGTTATTCTCGTTTTAAAATGCCATGATGCTTTTAACATAGGAGCTTTCACTTTTTATCAGTTTATGTAAGTACTAAATACACAGAGCAAGCTTTGTAATCATCTTGTTCTGTAAGATCATAATGCAGAGCTTCAAGGTGTTTCTCAGAAGTGTTGATTAGATGTTTCCAGGCTTTTCTCTCACTTAATCAGGACCATCTGTGCAGAAACTTGTCGGTTGGGTGATCGAAAGACAATGGCGATTGTTTTATTTCCAGATACATACTTTCTCTTCCTTTCTTGGGGTTGTGAACATTTGAATAAACTGGATTTCCACGGTATTTAAATACACATATAGATATGTTTATATATTTATGTAGGAAGTGTGTAAGCTACTGACTTAGGGACTGTATTCGTTAAGGTCATTTACTGTTTCATTAGACATCTCAGTGAATATGAGACAATTTGTGTCTCTTCTTGACTGAAGGTTTCTATGCTTTGGTGACATCTTCCATCCTTCTGTAACCATGGTTGCATTTGTGGTTTCCTTGGAGATGAGCTGGCGATAATAGCAGGTCGGAGGTGCAGGAAAGTGTTCCACTTCCAATAGCAGGAGTTGCCACAAAATTCCGCTTCCACCTTAAATCTTGGTGTACACACAAGAATCTTCGTGTATTATTTTCTGATCAGTTACCAATATTGTTGATTTGGGATATGGCAGACGTAAGTTGACATCAAAAGGGCTTTTTCATTGTGATAATCTATTAGCCAAAATTCTTGATCAAAAACTTGACTGTTCGTCATTCGTTTGGCATTTTGATGTTTTCCGGTATCGATCTTTTTACAGTACTACAATTTTTAGAAATGGATTATGATTGTGCCTTTGTGCCTAAGAAAGTCTAGGCTGTTGCGGGTGCTTTTGCGTATTAAATAAATTGTAAATATGTAGTGCACTAAACCAACAGCATGGCTAATTTAGTTGCACAGTATATACACACAATCGCGCTCTAGTTGTTCCTGGTCTTTCCCCTTAAAATCAGTTCAGTCACTGCTAAGAATAAATTCTACATGAACCCGTAATTATTTTCAGTTTGTTTAAGGGCTACAGTGTAGTAAATCTTTAGTTTGAGCACCCATGCTGCTTTAAGGGACTGTTGAGGGTCCTCAGTGAAGGATTGTGCCAAATTTCAGTATTCACAAGTGCATGCAGTTTTAACATTTTGGTGGCTCCAGGCTGCTACTTTATGCTTGAATCCATGTTGATCTGCCATGGCTTTCACAACTGTCAAGGTCTGAACATTTTTGGAGGTGATTGTAAACATATAAGATGACAAAACACCCCTTTCATTTTCAGCAAAAATCACTTTGTGAGATGGCTGAAATATCTCAGAGAATCAGATGCATGCATTAAAACAACAGCCACATGGTCATGCAGTTACTGTGTAGACCTCCAGTAAAGACCAGTGCATATTCTGACCCTACAGGCTTTGTTTTGCCTTTCATTACCTATTTACTATACAAACGAATGATCTTACTGCATGTTGTGTTTTTAAGACGCTTTTAGAGCGTTGTGGCTTCCGTGTGTTGGTACAAAGCTCTTACACAGAATGTCTGTTTATAGACATGTCTGATTCTTAGTGCATACGTAACATTTCCATTGTTTGGGACACATATGGGGCCTGATATTTTGATTGTTTACAAATAGTAAGCAAATTTTAAAATCTAACTTAATTCTTTTATTTTGTGTTCAGGTGATGCTTGTTGATGCATATAAAATGGTGTGCCTTTTGATCTAGATTCAACATTTAGTTAACCATTGTTAAAATGCATTTTTTGACCCAGGTTGGCTTTCATCTTAAATCGTTCTGAGCCGTGTTAATGCCACAGCTACTAGGAATCAGATTGTCCAACTGTTTGTCATGTTTAATGTAATTTGATTGCTTTACATTGACAATAAATCAGTTTTTTAAAGAAACGCCCTTGTCTTTGTTTCTTTTTGACTGATAATTCAGATTTTCTTAATTAATTGGATGAAAAGACGATAAATTTGAGATGCTGATTTCGTTATACGTCACATCTCTACATTAAAAATCCAATCAAATTAAAAATCAAATTCAAACCAGCTAAAAGGAAACGAGACAGGAGCACATCTTATGCTTTTAGTAACAGCACATCCAGATAAATCTTACAGATCTGAAGTATTTAAAAAAAACAGACTTATTTCTTATGAAGTTATTTAGTATGTGATCTAGTGTCAACACAAACTGAATTAAAAAAAAGATATTAGTATAGCAGGGTAAGTTAGAAACAGAATGCGAATTAATTTAGTAAAGAAAAAGGGATTTTTAAAATTGTAGTCTGTAGTAATTTTTGTAATTGCATTATATTTGTTCCTTTTGACCACATACAACAACGATACGATCAGTACAGCAAAAGCTGCTGATATGGCTTTTGTACAGGCCTAACACCACTCTTGTGTGTTAGCAATTAAAAACAAAAATTGAGTTGTTCCTCCAGTCAGTAGTCAATAAGGACTGTTTAAAAATGCGTTTTAGAGCATGTGTTTCTTATCCTTTGAGCATGCTTGATTAAATATGAATCTGATATATGAGAAGGGACTCTGAGCTGCCGTGTGCGTGAGAGTAAGTTCCTCTGCTCTCTCTCTCTGTCCCAGGACCACAGCCGCCCCTGGGGGCCAGTTTTGGCACTCCCTTTTCCTCAGGTATTGGCACTAGCATGGGCTCATCCAGCCTTGGAGGTACTTCCTATAATCTCCGTCTCCTCTCACTTTCCGCCTCTACCATCTTAAAGGGAATGTTCTCCAAACAGTGAAAATTCTGTCATTTTCTCACCCACATTTTGTTCTAAACTCATTCCTCTCTCTTGTGTGGAACACACAAGAAAGTTACTCAGTACTTGTTCCTGATGTTTTTTGTTTATTGGATGTAAGTAAATAGTGACCACAGTGGCATTTTGCTAGTTAACCTCATTTTGTGTTTCATGGAAGAAAAAGTCTTGAGTAAATTATCAGTGGGTGAGTAAAAGATGACAGAACACTTAGTTTTATGTCAGCTATTTCTTAATATGGACTCTTAACAGACTCTTAATATGTAGTGAGGATGCAGGGTTGTCATTGGTTAGGTCATCTGAAACACTGTTCCTTCCTCCCAATCCACAGTTTTGTCTTTTTTTCTAATTTATAAATGTAACTCATCACTCCTGCCCTTCATTCCCCACCCTGACTGAGAGGTTGACTCTGGTGTACAGGTAGTCACAGCACCTAAATGCCCCCTCTGTCTCTTGGCAGCTTTTGGTAGCGGCACTGGGTTTGGGGGCGTGGCCACAGGTGGTTTGTCGTTCGGGTTTTCCTCTAGCAAGCCATCTGGAGGGAGCCTGAGCGCAGGTGTGTTCCCCAGCACCCTCCTCCATTGTCCCTGTTAATTCATCAAAACTAACCATTACTAACCATTCCCCAAATAGTTCAAATACCCTTTTGTTCCATAATGCCTCAGTGTAAAGATAGCTTGGCTTTGTAATGGCATGGGCTGCACAGCGAAAAGCTTAAAATGTTTAAGTACCAGTCTATATGTGTGCTGTTTATCAGGCTTAAATGCTTAATACTTGTGTACAGCAGCAAAAATTGCGACGTTTTTACCACCAGCATAAACTTTTCTTTTCTTCTCAGGGTTTGGAACTTCTAACACCTCGGGCTTCAACTTCAGTAATCCAGGCATCAATGCATCGGCCGGGCTGACTTTTGGGGTCTCTAACATGCAGACTCCTGGTTTTGGGACCGCAGGGCCCATGTTACAGCTTAAAAAGCCCCCAGCAGGTAACAAGAGGGGCAAGAGATAAAACGACATGTTTGTGTGGTGGTAAAGGGAAACGTCACAAGGTTAAAACAATGCGTGTATCAGATCTTTATTTTTATATAGATATGTGTCTGTATATATATATTTTCTCTGTTGGACGCCATTAAAGGGATATTTGGGATGTTCTGTTTGATTTTTCCTTTTACCCTTGTGACTGTGCTGTGGACTTTTTTCTGTTTACCATCAATGGTTCAACAATCCTACACTGATATCTGGTTAGAACAAAAGACTATTAAGATTTAGCTGACCTGTTTAGTGTCAGATGAATTACATAAGATCTAATGCAGCTTGTGTCGTCCTGCACAGATTTCAATGTACATGCTCTTGGAATTGAAGATACTTGCAAACTGAGTTTACCTGCGTCTTTACGGCTTTATTTTTAACCACCTATTCTGTGATTGTAAATGTCATCATTTACATTAAAATGAACTGTCATTTGTTCTCTGCTCAATTGTACCAAATAGATGTCAACTTGTATAAGAATGTCACATTTGTATACGCCATTTTGTTTGTCTGTTTTCATGGCCAAATAGTGAAAACGTTTCTATACGTAAGCAAACTTTGTGCAAACAAGTATTTTTCGACTTGATATGTGTTTGTTATTAAAAGACCGAGACCATTATGCAACATGCGTCGTCTTTTATTTTAATAAATGTTTAAAACTGCAATCTGTAACACCGCCATCTCTGTAAAACTGCAATCTCTCTACCGCCATCTCTGTTTGAAACGCAAAATTGCAGGTTACTTTTGGCGTTACTTTCTTACCGTAATCGGACCCGACAGTTCAGCTTAAAAATCATTATTATAAGCTTATCAGATCGTGTTGAACACCGATCTGTCATGCACTTGCTCAATAACTAATTTTTGTTCATTTTTAACCAAAAAAAGGTCACGGATGTTGCAGATTTAACGCGATTTGTTTCTATGAAGAATGCATTACACTAAATACGTCAGCTTAACAAACTGACCCATGCAAACGTGTATTAACCTCCCTCTTTGTTTTGACTTCTGTCTGAATGGTTTTGTTTTAAACGTTGATTTTCGTGCATAGCAAGTCACCCGTACTGAAATCTTTAATCGTCTAATTATGACAAAATTGAGCTTTTTATATTTACTCGTGACGTCGCCGGCAGACTGGCGCTTGCTCGCCGACGTCGGCTTTTCAGCCAATCGGCAAGCCGAACTGTGTGACAGCCGCTCGACGTCATTAATATTCATAAGCCAACCGGCCGCGGTTATATTAGTACCTCAAGTAGGAGGCGGGGCCGAGCTGCGCGGGGAGGCGGGGCCTCATCCCTCCCTTTCCGTCTTCTGTAGTCAAGGAAGAAGAAAGATGGCGCCTGCGCATGTATTGAGATGTTGCCAGAGGGGTTTGGCTTGGATACCGGTGATATTTATTGCCGTAGTGGTGTGCTGGTCTTATTATGCGTACGTGGTGGAGCTGTGTCTGTGTAAGTGCGCTTCACTTTAATAATATACTTACCGTGCCGACCAGAAGTCAGTGAAACGGATCGTGAAACGCATCATCTGTTTACATGAGCTGGCTAGTGAGCTCATTGATTGTTTGGACTAAAAAAATAAACCCAAAACTACAAGGTTCATGGTCTGGATGTCGTTTTTAAACATGCACTCGGCCGACTGCCTTTTTTTGTTGAGTCTGGAGTTGATTCCCGTTTAATATGCACATTAGCGTTTGCATTTAGCTAGCTGCACTTTTGTACATTTGTCATATTATAAACGTAAGGGTAATGCCTATTATTTATTTTGGCAACTTCAGTCTGTTGCATTCAGTTCGCATGTCACTTGTGCTTTCAATAAACAAAGATGTGCCGTGAATCATGTCTGCTGTTTGTCTTCCCTTCAGTTACTATTCCCAGCACTGGAGAAAAAAGTGAGTGAACAAGTTATCCCTAAATATTCCTGCTAAACTTTATTTCATTCTTGTTTGTGCTAACTGTCCAGTCCAGACTACATTAAGAGTGACTGATTTATATGAGAAGTGTCTTGGTTTTAATGCCTGTGCTGTCTCTGTTTCATGCAGTCATCTACCTGGTGGTCTTTCACCTGTTGTTTATTATGTTTGTGTGGTCTTACTGGAAGACCATCTTTACAAGACCAGCCAATCCTTCCAAAGAGGTACTAAAAGTATATAACCAACAGTTATAGTACATTTACATTTATGCATTTGGCAGATGCATTTATCCAAAGCGACTTACAGTGCATTCAAGTTATACATTTTCTTAGTACATATGCTTCCTGGGAATTAAACCCATAACCTCTTGCGCTGCTGACCCAGTGCTCTACCACTGAGCTACAGGAGCACACTTGTTACATGGGTGATGTGCTTACTAAATTGCAGATTTGATTTTAATATAGTAATCTAGCCATCATGAATCCATCCACATAATATTTGTTAATTTGCTTCTATGGAATAAGTATTTGTGTGGGTCATATTTTGACCGTCTGTTGATGTGGATATGGAACCAGTTTTATCTTGCACTGATATGTCACATAAGATGAGTTTGTGTGTTGTATGTCTTAGTTCTGTCTACCCAAAGCTGAGAAGGAGCAGTATGAAAAGGAGCAACGTCCAGAGACCCAGCAGGAGATCCTGAAGAGAGTAGCCAGCAGTTTACCCCTTTACACCCGCACGGGGGCTGGAGGTCAGGCGCTCACTCACACACTTAAAACAAAGTGCTGAACGACCACACATTGCCAGGCAGATACAAGCTTAGTCTTTTTATTGACCGAGAAGTGATATAATGTACAGCAGTTGTATATCTGCACATGTGGCCCATTTTCTTATAAAGATCTGTTTCAGCTAGTGGCCAGTTTTTGGTAGATATTTTAGGTCGCCACTCTTATTTATGGAGTTGCCACTCAAGTTATTTATGTTTATGCATTTGGCAGATGCTTTTATCCAAAGCGACTTATTACAGTACATTTAAGTTGCATATTTTATCATTGTGTGTCTTCCCTGGAAGGTTATGGAGTGAAAATAAACATCTATTTGAAATATTGATAAACTTGTTACAAAGAATCTATGAAGAAGCGAGTCATTCCTGCAGAATTTTACTCTGCCTTTTGCCGATTTTCTGCACGCCCACTTTCATCTATCACTGTTAATGAAACAAATTCCCACACCTCAATAAATCTGATGGGGTTTTGTAGAAGTGCAGACTTCTATTACAGTTTTCATTGATTCATATCAAGTTTAGATTTTTTCCTCTGTCCTCTTTTAGCAATCCGTTACTGTGACCGCTGCCAAGTGATCAAACCAGATAGATGTCATCACTGTTCTGCATGTGACATGTGAGTTTATAACACCTCATGATTACGACAGTTGTGACAAACTTTTGGTTTGTTTACACTTTACACCAAAGTTTGTCTGTTTGGTTTAATTTAGACTTTACACCACTTTGCACTTTGGCTTGGTGGGTTCCAAAAATTAGCAGTTAACATTTTATAATACTCATGTTCATAATATAATACTTTATAATACTCATATTCATTCATATTCATGATTTAGTTTTATATACAGTAAAACGATATCCACATAGTATTCAGGGTTGTGCTCAAACTCTCACACTTTATTACTTTTGTTATCAGGTGTGTACTGAAGATGGACCATCATTGTCCATGGTGGGTGAGATATGGGTTACTGATGCTGAGGTTTGGTTTGTTGGTTGTAGAACATCATGCTCACTTCTCCCCTCTCTCTCTTTCAGGGTGAATAACTGTGTGGGTTTCTCCAACTACAAATTCTTCATCTTGTTCCTGACCTACTCACTTGTTTACTGCTTATTTATAGCAGCCTCTGTTCTCCAATACTTCATAAAGTTCTGGACAGTGAGTAGATCTCTCTATACTCTCATTTGACCTCGGTTCTTTCTTGTAAATAAACCTGTTCAGGTTTATGTACAAGGTAGGTCATTATGTGGTATATATTTGGTAGGTCATTATGTGGTATTTATTTGATAGGTCATTATGTGGTATATATTTGGATGGACACGTGATCTATTGTAGATCAACTGTTTCCTGTCTGCATTTCCTCCATGTGGTATATGACTCACATTTGTCGTTTTTGTCTACAATCATGTTAAACTATCAGTTTATTTCCCATCATTGCCACTCACCTCCTCTTGTTCCTTCTGCTGCCCTCATCTTTCCATTTCCTAGTTTGTAGCTGTCTGTCTTTGGCTTGTTCCACACCTCACACACTAGCAGTAGATATTTATTTTGCACTTATTAGTATTAGCAAGTTAATTCACTTTGCAGGATGAGATGCGGGTAGAGTTGCGCTGAGCTTATTCTCTTGCACGTCACGTACTGAACTCTGCAGTACAAAAGATCAAATGCTTTGTAAACCCATTTATCAATAATATATAAAACAAAAGTGTTATTAAAATAAAAGTAATTGGCAAACTGTTCATCCATTGCTTTAGTAATAATATGCTACTTTCTAATATATCTGATCTGCCTGAATCCAGACACATTAAGCAGTTTACATTTATGTATTTGGCAGACGCTTTATCCAAAGTGACTTACAGTGCATTGAAGTTATAATATTTTATCAGTATATGTGTTTCCTGGGAATCGATAACACACCTTTGCGTTGCTAACACAATGCTGTACCAGGCTACAGGAACACTCAGAATGAGTTTATTGCAAGGTAGTCCCCAACTCTGAATTAGATTATGACAATTAATGGCCCCTCCCGATTGCCATTTATTAAAAATTTCCTTGGTCACTCAGTGTAGTAAACTTGAAATCACCATATTTTCAGCATAGAACCACAGCTCTGTTACACAGTACAAATACTGTAAGATGCATTGTTGCAGTTGCGCTGCAGCACTGCCTACGTTGCTGCTCATGCATGCAGTGTGAAAAGGACCTTATAAGACACCTTCTCGCATGTCTGTCTGATATGCTTCTGCTTTCCTGCTGTGCTCCTTGTGTCTAACAGTCTGTCTCTGTTTGCACTAAGCTTTGCCGGAGGAAATCGGCAGAGAACTGTCCAAAGGTAAACCTTCACAGTGTTCAGTACACGTCAATGTTGGCTGTAGGTTAAGGTTACAGTTTTTGCCGTCTTAACCTCTGTGACCCTGATATACCCGTCAGGTTGCATTCGAGTGACTCAGGGTTGCCCATGTCTCAATTTGTGTTGATCCCTGTCTCACGGCTTTTCTTTCTCTCTCCCCCTTCTCTCAGAGCGAGCTGCCCGAGTCTCACGCCAAATTCCATGTGTTGTTTCTCTTTTTTGTGGCAGCCATGTTCTGCATCAGTATTCTTTCACTCTTCACTTACCACTTGTGGCTTGTGGGAAAAAACAGGTCCACCATAGGTAACACACCGGACTGCACTCACCTCTCTGTACCTTTTATTCACATGTATAGATAGATTCATGTGTCTAGTAAAGCTTGTTGAGATCTTGAGCTGAGCTTACTATAGTTACCATAGCAACAAGAGTTGTGTTGCTATGCACAACACAGACTTGTTCAGATTCGTTTCGGTGACCTGGTAATTCACATTTCCGTGAGTAGTCTTTGAAGCAATTTTCAAAGACTAAGAATGAAGCTTCAGTCACTATTGCTCAGTTGTTTCATGTGGTTTGCCATATATTTATGCATTTTAATTCCCTATTCGGGATTGCTTATTTCCAGAAGCGTTCCGAGCTCCTGTCTTCAGAAACGGCCCTGATAAAAACGGATTTTCCCTGGGCTTCAGCAAGAACGTTGCTCAAGTGTTTGGAGACCAGAAAAAGTACTGGCTACTTCCTGTCTTCACAAGGTGTGTTTGAATGTTAAGATGTCTTTATTGTAATACACTGTTGCATGGAGAGTTAGGGATTTTAACAAATCCTGCTTAGGTTGTGCTGTGGACATGAGTTATCCCAGCATCCTTAGCAGCCACGTAGTAACTCCATGGCAGTCCCTCACAATACCTAGCTTTCTGAAAGCGAGTTTTGTCTTGTGTAAGCACCACTCAGTAATGAATCTGAATGAATCCATTCTAATCTGTTCCTGCCTGTTATAGTCAGGGAGATGGCTTTTCTTTTCCTACACGGTTGGTGACTGTTGATCCAGAGCAGCACACTGAATGTCTCCAGCCTGAGGGGTTGGATAAAGGGTGAGTTGCCCTTTCATCTGTGGGGTGCAGTTTTTATGCAAAATCGACCCATGCAAGTTTAGAACAGTCGTAATAATAGTAATGTCACTTTTTCTATTTGTGCCCTTAGTGCTGGTGATGGATGCGCAGAGCAGACGAGCCCTCTCAGCGAATCACAAAACCGCCTGCTCGCCAACGATTACCACAGCGATGAAGATCACAAAGAGAGAGATGTACTAAAGAAGTCTGGTACGTTTTAAAAGTCTGTTTCATTATAGCAGAGAGAGATTGAATGCATCTAAAATTAACATTCGCCCTCCTTTTTTTAGATGGAAGTGAGGCTGTTACGATCTCCATTGAGAGCGAGTCATAGCCAGGTAAGATCTGTTGACCATAAGCTCTGATTGGTTGTTTAACTTTTCAGCACGTGTGATCATGATGATATAATTTCCTCCCTAGGACTAAAGCTGCCGAGGGGTGGGCCCCCAGCGGTCTCGTGCCTTTGACACCCAGTACAGGGGACTGTTGAGGAGAATCACAGCCATCAAAGCTGATGCCTTATACAGCTCTTTTAATTTTTTTCTCAGAATCTCTTTGCCTGTTGCTCCATACGAAGGCTCCCAAATCAACTGTTTGTTACATCAAGTCTGTGCACTTGCTCTCAGTCTCCAATCAGCTCTATCAGCATCACTTGTTAAACAAAGACATTTGCACGCCTGGCGATTTGCATCCATTTTTTAGGGAACTGATTCCTCAACCGTGCATGTGAATTGAAAATTGTTTACCAAGAAACACACCAGTGCTGCTTCCCAGCTCTCAGTCAACTCAATGCAGCTGCCGGCATCTGGAACTGGCTGCAGTTTACATGGGAGGTGGCGGAAAAATGGACACGATCGTGACTTTTTCTGGATGAGAACCAAGTGAGAGCGCTGAGGGCGGCAAATCGAGGGTTAAAGACCGCAGAGCTGCAAGATGGCGCATTTGCACTTTTACAATGTAGAGTTTTTTCTTTTTGAAATGTTTTCTTTTAAAACTTTGTTCAGTCTCCATTTTTTTAATATATAAACACGCGTTCACAAAGTGCAGAATGAAAAACAGAATGTGACCAGGAAGAGGATGTTCACAAAAAACTCATAACAAGGATTCTTGTGTATTTTAAAGCTGCTCCACTTGTATGTTGATTTTTTTTTTATCTTTATTCTGTCTTTGAAATGATTTGGGTGTGATGTGTTGGCCACTTTTTATATGCCAAATAAAGGGCTTAATACCAGAGCTCTGAAGCTCACAGGAGCGTTTACAACTTGCTAGTAATACCTCTCTGCTTTTGCAGTGTAGCCAGTGTCACCTTGAAACCAAACAAAACTGTGGTGTGACCTCCAATATCTTTGTAGGTTTTTCCTACAACTATAAAATTGGCCAGCAGGCGGCACTTGCAACACTATAAATTCAGTGTCCTGGAGTCAGTGGTCTTGGGTATTGTATCACGTGTATTTAATCTCCATCTTCAAAGTATTGTTTTTAGCATTCCTTTTGTTTTTCTGTATGTAGAAGTTGTTAGTAGCTCGTCTTGGATTCCTTAGATTCTGAATATTTTTAAACACGTTTTCTGTGGCAAAGCAGTAAAAGCGATATATTGTTCTTTTTGTGCGTTTCTATTTGTCGTAAATGATCATTTGTAAACTTTGGTCCAGTGTGGAACGGTGTTAAGTACTTTTGCCCGTCTGTCGTGACTTGTAAAGTGAGCTTAAGTGAAAATGATGCGTGGAATTTAATGTGTTGTGTGCTACAAAGTGAAGAGCAGTAAGTGCTGACTTCTGTGCTTTGTGTTCTGATATATCTAAAGATCTGCCTTGACAAATCAGGAGACATGCAAGCAAACACCAGAGGGCTGCTGCTGTAAGACTTTTGAAGGGTGTGCTTTTACGCTCTAGGTGTGTCGAATGAGGAGGAAAAACTGTAAATATAACAGCAATTTTATGGTGACACTTCTACGATGTCTTGGTATCTGATGATTTTAAAGTATTACCAGATTTGGAATGGGTGCTTTTGTTCTTAAAGATATTTGTGACTGTTTATGTTCTGAGAAATCTTTTTGCTAGATTCATGAATCTTTTTTGCTAGATTCACCTCTGTTAGAACACTGCTGAAGATTTCAGCAAGTTCAGGATGTCTGTGTCAAAAGGCGTAGCTGGTTTTTGCGGTTTCATTGAATGCACCTAGTGGTACAGAATGGTTTGAGGAGGGGTGGGTAGCTCTGCCCCTCGTGATCGACTTTCCTGCAGAGTTTATCTCCAACCCTAATCAGACACACCTGAACAAGTTAATCAAAGTCTTTATAATTTCTAGAAAGCCAGAGAAAGGTGAGTTTAATTAGGGTTGTCGCTAAAGGTAAAGTGGGTCAGAAGGGCCAGAGTTGCCCACCCCTGTCTTTTTTTTTTTTTTTTTAGTTTATTGGTCTTTTGGAAAAGACCAATTGGTCTTTTTGGTCATTCGTAAATGATTTGCACAGCCTTGACATAATTTATAAAAAAAGATGTTTTATTGGTGCATCTCAAGCATGGCCCTGAAACCATTTTTAGTTTACTTACTGCAAATGTCGTCTGTCTTTAACTTTTATACTGATTAATAGAGGAGAAACCATAAAGCCATATTTTAATGTACAACAGCTGTTGTTGTCTTGTTTTTTTCCCAATTTTTTTGTTACAAAATAAAAGTCACTGCATGTCAAGTAAAATGTCATGTTTGATCTACTTGATGTGCAGCCCTGAAGCGTTATAGTTTTATTTTTAATTGCATCTTTTAAAATACGTGTTACAGATAATGTAAAAATTACATTTTTTAACATGGATATTTTGTGAATGAAGTACATGCTTATATGTAAGAAGTAAGAATAAATGTTGTTTTATAACAGCCTGTCTGCTGTTTAATCTTTAGTAATCTTACTGTAAAAAAACAGCCTTAAATTTTTAAGTTTAATCAAGTCATTTTAACCTACTCTTTGTAATCTTGACTGCTGTGGAGTGGAAGTAACTTATAAGTTGGAAAATTGCTATTTTGTATTAAAAACTTTCTAATAAAAATATAAATAGGTATTATTACTTATTATTACTAAATAGTATGGTAAATAATACCTATTTAAGTTATACCTGTCAGGATTTAAAATATCAAGTTGGTTAAACATAAAAAATTTAAGGCAGCAAAGTTTTTTTTTTTTACATTCTTGCATTTATAATGTATGTGTACTTGTTGCAATGTCTGTTTTTTTTACCCTGAACTCTGCCCAGTACATTAGCACCGAGGCCATTCAACTCCTGCATGCCACAGGATCAGCATTTTAAAGGCACTCCTCACACTCCTTGTTTAGTTAATCAGTCTTATTTGTGAAAGTCTATATGGTTATTGTTCGTTGTAAGTTTTGTGAACTTTGATCTACAGTAAGATTGTAACCCTCCTAGTTACACTTAAGTCTTGTTTGACACATTTCTCATAAAAAGTCATAATTTCCTCTCTGATTATGAGATGAGAAATGTGATATTAGAAACTTACATCTGACTTCTAATTAGTGCAACACATGAGAACAGTTCATCTCAAATTGTAATGTACCTGTAATGAGATCTCTAACAGGACAGAATGAGACGGATCACAGATATGAGACAATAGACTTCGGAAGCTGTATGCCATTATGACAAATGAATCATTCCCCCTGAAAAAAACTAATATTGGCTTTCTAAAAAGTCTAAAATAAACTTGGGGTGATCCATTATGTTAAAATGAATTGCTATTAACCTAACATGAAAATCACAATGCAGTAAATGCAGTTTTTGATGAAAGCTGAGCACTGAACAGTTTAACCACACAATCTACTCAATCTATTTCTATAAAAACTGATTTCTATAGGAAGAAACTCTTACAGAAATAACCATGAAAACCACAGCCACCAGAATCTCCCCAATACAGTAATTCAGCAATAAATTTTACTACTGTACAACAATTATAAATATAATATCTTCCAACAGTGTAAGAAATGTTCAGATATTTGTCAGCTTGTTTGCTTCTTTCTTTAGATTATTATTCATTTGTAATGTCAAATCGTTTTCCTGTTGATGAATGAAGTTTCAGATATGTAAATATATGCAAAATCGCATTAAAGTCATTAAACAAAACAACAATTACTCACATCAAAAAAATGACAATTTGCTGAACAAATATATAACAAATAAGCAAAGACACCATCAAACAAGTACTTGGATAACTTTACATAAAAGAAGAAACAAAGAAGTAAATATATAATGCTATTACAAACACAGCCCTTATGGAAAAGCTTGAGACGCTAGTGCGCAGGCGCAATGCCCTCGGATGAGAGCGCCTCGTTCTGATTGGTCAAGATTTACACCGATGAATAATGGGCGGCTCTTTAAGCAGCGCTGAATGAAAACGATGCCAGTTCACTTTATTAGCGCTGTATACTCCACACCGGTCCGGTTTCCTTTCGTTCATTATTGCTGTTGACTGCGGTGAAGTTTGCACAGATTTCTCTTTGCTTCTTGTAAATAAATAGCCATAATGAAGATGGAAGAGAGCAATCTCACGCTGTTTGATGTGAGATGCAGGGAAGGCGCTCCGCTTGCCATCGATGTTATAATGCGTAAGTCGCTTACATTCATTTTCATCTACAAAGTTTCATAAAAAGTGTTTGTGATTTATTTAGGATCTCTCAAGTTTCTGGTGTTGATTTCATCAAATTGATAACTATAAGTATGTTTAAGTCAAAACCTGATAGTTACTGCAGGGATCAAGATTACAATAAATCCAGGTCCAATAAATACAATAATAAAAACAATTTAAGGTTGCAAGAACGTTTCCATTAACTAACAGAAACGTTCACATGTTATTAAAAATGTTGCAGAGGCGTTAAAACGTCCAGTTTGTTAGACGTTGCATTAACGTTATTGCTTGATTATAAGCAAACACGTTTAATTCTGTAACGTTTTCAAAACGTTCCCCTAACAACTTCAGAATAACGTTTTGATATGATGTTAAAAAGGTTATACTTATGTTACCCCGAGAACGTTTTCAATAACTTTGAGAGAACGTAAACCAACGTTCTGAGAACATTCACTGTTAGTTGGGTAGGATGGTTAACTATGATTTCCATTAAACCTTTTAATGTCCCCATATAGTTTATACAGTGATCTAATACTGTCATCTTTAACACAGAGTGTGTACATACCTAAATTAAAAAAGTTAAACTAAATATTTTGAGATGCTTAAAGGTTTTTATAAAGACTAATATATGACAACTATTGAGCATGCATGAACATATGAAAGATCTGTTTACTAATATGTATTTTTAACAAGACAACTAGTATAAACGCTGTATGTATGTATACCAGTTGTTTCTTTAAAAATGCACAAATTATCAAGCTCATTTAACTATGTTGATTTAATTTACTGCCTTTTCCAGTCACTGTTGATAAGAGATTATATTATAGTTACTGCAGTCAGTGCATCTCGACTCCAGTTTGGCACAATAACCTTGAATGGAAATAATATGGATCATTTCCAAGTGGAAAGTGTCTCCCTACTACAACTGTATTAGTAGACTGTGTGGTCCTCATCTTTACCCACCTTCACCCAGTACATTTATCATGTAATGTGAGGTGACTGCCAAATCTGCTCAGGTGAACTGTATGCTTAATAGAAAGTATATGAATTATGTTTGTGACAAAGTTGTGAGGGTGATTGGTTAATGCAGGTTAGGTAATGTAATAAAAGGCACCTGGTTTGTGTAAAACTACATCCCAGCAGCATTTAAAGCTGCAATTTCTGTAAACAACAGCCTTTCCCTGACATTCACAGTTAAAGCTCGGCTAGATTTCTAATTGAAAACATATGTTCAGATAGCAGGTGATTTAGAAGGATTGTTAATCTTTAGTAATGACAGCCAGGTGAATGATGCAGGTGGCAGGTCTCAGATCTCAAAACATGTTTGTTTGTTTGTTTGTTTATTGTGTTGATGATATAAAGTCCCACATCTACCTACTGTAGCAACTACCCGGCTAACAGGGAACGTTTTCAGAATGTTGGCTAACATTAAAATTATCATACAAGTTCAGAGGAACAAGTTATCAATAAACATTCTTGCATCAGTATATCAGTAGGACATTCTTTAAATGTTATATATCATAACATACATATCAAAAAGTCTTAAGTTGCCAGTGGAACATTTTAAAAACATTACAGAAATAAAACGTTCCTAGAATATTCCTAGAAGTAATATTTGTAATGCCTTTGTTACTTTCCTGGCTGAGGAATGGTGATGATGGAAGTGTTTCTGCTCTTCAGAGTTGGACATTTTTGGCATAGTTCTCTACTCCGTTTTGACCTTCATGGCTACAGTGTCCATGCTGGTTTTCATTGAAGAATGCATCTACATCTATAAGAAAGTGCCTCCAAACAAGAAAAGTGTCATCATCTGGGTAACTGGAGCAGCACCGGTGAGCACTGTTATATTTGTATCTTCTCTGTTGTCTCTTCATCTAAATGTATCAGTCATTATTTTGGCCTATTTATCTGTTGTCATCTTATCACATGCCAGTCTCTGTGTGACTTCCTGTTTAAAACGCTTAGTTAATAATTCATCAGTACTAATCACCCAGCTAACAATTTTAGGTTGTAAGAATGTAACAAAAGCATTATTTTGAATGTTCTAGAAAGTTTTTTAGATGATGTATTAACATTATTGTTTGGTTATAAGAACGTCACTCAAACATTATAACAATATTCAGATGTTATTCAAACATTTTTTAATCTGTAACATTTTTAAAACATTCCATTGACAACTTAAGAATAATGTTTTGGTATATAATCATTCTACTAATGTTACTGCAAGAACTTTTTTTGATAACTTTTAGAGAATGTTAGCCAACGTTCTGAGAATGTTCCCTGTTGTGATCAATTTGAGCTTTATCAGTATTGCACCCGTCTGGGCAGAAACTCAGGGCAGTGGTTTAATGAGTCATTTCCACCATCACTGCTTGGTTGAGTGATTATAAGTTTTGAACTTGAACTTTGGAGACATTAAGTTTATCTTTTCTAGGTAATTGGCACTATGTGTTGTTTGGGTATGTGGATTCCAAGGGCCACGATGTTCACCGACATGACATCAGCCACGTGAGTTTACTGTTAGCACTCTGTACTCATATGTAATGTAATAAACATTAGGGATGTCGAATCCTTCAAAATTGTAATTGACTTAATTAGGCAAAAGCCCCTAGAGGAAAATAATTTTGGGAATAATTCTTTACAAAAAAGTGACTTAAGAAACAATATTTTCATGTCATTAACCCTTAACCCAGCTAACAATTTTAGTCTGCAGGAATGTTGCCATTCAGTAACAAAATCATTATTCTGAATAACAAAATGTTATTCTGAAAGTTCTAGAAATGTTCAAAACCTGTAATGCAACCTGAGACGTTGCATTAACATTATTGCTTGGTTATAAGAAAACGTATTTTTAAAATGTTCCACTAACAACTTAAGAATATATTATATATAACATTAAAAAGGTTCTACTAACGTTACTACAAAACATTTTGTGATATCTTTGAGAAAACCTTTAGAGAACATTAACCAATGTTCTGAGAACGTCCCTGTTAGCTAGGAAGCCTTTTACTGGCCTACAGTCTTCAGCACTCTTTTTAGTAAATGTGTTTGTCATTTTTTTTTAATTGTGTCAGTGTAAATGCTCTTGAAAGCAAGAAGGTTTTTAGAGTTACTGTTTAATGCTCTGATTATTTTCCAAAATGTGGGAGAAACCAGCCCTGCCCTATACAGTCACATTCACACTCAGAGGTACAGAGTGTCTATGAAAGGGTTCAAACAGAACAGAAAAAGGACCACTGTAGAGAGCCAAGCATTTTGCTAAGACAAAAAGAACTTCTTTCATTTGTGGGTGTGTGAATGATTGAAAAACACAAAGAAGAACTGGGCAGGGCATTCAGATAAATCATTTTTTACTCCTTTGATAGGTATTTTGCATCTGTGATCTTCAAGTTCCTGATTCTCATGATTGAAGAGGTCGGGGGGGACGATGCATTCCTGAAGCGCTCAGAGAAAAAGACATTAAAGATCAGCACGGGACCCTGTTGCTGCTGCTGCCCCTGCCTGCCGAACGTTGCCATTACACGGTAACCAGGTCTTACCGTAAACTGTGCTTGTCATGCACCGCTGGACCCAACATTTAAATATTCCGGAACTGTGCATGTGCAAAACTCACTGCCACAAAGCTAGAGTGTTGTGAGTTTAAGGCATGGCTTACTCGCAAAAGAATCCGCCCTCTAATGTCTGCTTTTCCACCAGAATACCAAACCTTTACAAACTTTACACACTGTTGATGAAATCTGCTAGCTGGCCATTAAATGTCCATATCTTCAGGATTAATGGACCTCTGGCCATTCAACTCTTCTGCAAACATGGGTTTTAGATTATGCTAGTACATAGCCTAGAACAGGCATCTCAGGGTCATTGCACTCATAGCACCATTGGCTTAGAATTATATGTAAGACTGCAAACTCTGAAGAGTTTTTGAAGAGTCTAATGCAATATCTACTTCTTTGCTACTTCAGGCAAAATCTGGAACAGCAATATTCACCCAAAGTTCACCCAAAAATTGAAATTTTCCATTATTTACTCACCCTTATGTCATTCCAAACCTGTATGTTTTTTATCCTTCTGTGGAACACACACAAAGATATTTCGAGAAATGTCTCGGTAGTTTTGTGTCCATACAATGGAAGTCAATGCGTGCCACTGTTGTTTGGTTACTAACGTACTTCAGAATAGCTTCTTTTGTGTTTCTCAGAAAGCAAATTTTTGGGTGAACTATCCCTTTAAACTCATTACTGTGACAACTGTGTGTTGCTTTTCAGGCGAACTCTGTTTATTCTGAAGCTGGGGTCCTTCCAGTTTGCCTTGTTAAAATTGGCCCTGACCATCCTTTCTGTAGTCCTTTGGACCAATGGCAACTTTGATCCAGCTGATGTAAGTACCGAGCTAACAGGGAATGTTGATAAATGAACGTTGCCTAATGTTCTCTAAAAGTTTTTAATGTTATATATTATATATATCTAAAACGTAAAGTTGTTAGTGGAACATTTTAAAAACGTTAAAGTTTACAGTTAATGTTACAGTACACAAATGTTTTGTCTTCAGGTGGCTATAGATGGAGGATCCATATGGATAAACTCATTTATAGGCATTCTCACCATTGTTGCACTGTGGCCTGTTGGAATCATATACATCCACTTGCGAGAGTCCTTACGCGTCCTTAGAATCGTTCCTAAATATGCCATGTATCAGGTTTGTGTGTTTTTTACTTGTTTTATGTTTTTATTCACACTTCCTTGTCTTCAGTTTTGCTTGAATTAATAAGACTCATAAGTCACTGATTATATTTGCTTATAGATGGTGCTGATTCTCAGTCAGCTGCAGACAGCCATCATCAATATACTGGCAATGAATGGAACTATTGCCTGCTCGCCGCCATTTTCTTCCCAGACACGTGGATACAGTGAGTATTTTTAGATGGCTAAAGCATAGTCCAATTATTTGGATCGATTGTAAGAAAATATAAAGTAACAGATCAAATAGGTATGAAGAGTACAGGATGCAACATTATTAAAGTGAATCGTAATGCTGCCATCTTTTTAAAACACAAAACTGCAGGTTACTTTACATACATCATTATTATAAACTTACTGTTGCGGGTAGGGTAAGGTAAGGGGGCCATTTTGAACACTGATCTGTCATGTACTTGTTCAGTAACTGATGTTTATTTTTAACCCCAAAATGTTACGGATTACAGCTTTGAGGATAAATATTATAAGAATTACATTAAGCTTAATTTGTCTACACCCATTTACTGGATTACACTACACGACCTTTTGATCAGGTTTGCAGTTGGGGAGAAACAACTGTAGGTGTCAAGAGTAGACGTTTGTTGTGTTAAGAACCACTTGAAAGTCATCATTAGTTGTTTATTGTGTGACGACCAGTTAGTTTTTACTGTAGCCATTGCATAGTATGTTAAAATCTTTTCAGATTGTAAAGGTTGTGTTGTGTAATCCAGCTTTATAAAACACCTTTATTCTTGATTTAATGGCTCTTCATCATTTCCTTCAATGTTCTGGCAGTGATGAGTCAACAACTTTTGATTGTGGAGATGTTCATCATCACACTAGCGACCCGCCTTCTATACAGACGTCAGTATGACCCCATACCAGAAGAGGGCGGCGATGAGGAGGTGAAAAAATACCTTTCCTCAGAAAAAGCCGTGGATATTGTCTGAGAAGAACAGACTGTGTGTGAATGAGACGGTGTAAAATATTTGAGGCAACAAAAAGATGGTCATTACCTTTGTATTTTCTTTGTTTGTATGTTCATGGTTATAGGTACACTGCGCCACACAATTTTTTTTATGAATGTTACTGTAAGTTAGTGAATGAAAGAATTTGAGTGTAGAGTCATGACGGTGAGATATTGATGTTGTTATGTCTCCATTAAACACAAATTTTCAACGCTGCACTAAGTGCACTACATCATGCCAGCAGCCCAGGTAACAGAAAATGTTTGTTTTAACTTTATATAACACATATCAAAAACATTATTTCTAAGTTTTTAGTGTGACATTTTAAAAATGTTACAGAACTAACAAAACATTTGAATAATGTTCTTACAACCAAGCAGTAACTTTAATACAACATCTCAAAAACTGGATGTTTTGATTTTTTGTTTGTTTGTTTGTAAGTTTCTGTTTGACTTCTTTTTATGATTTTGGTTAATAGAGCCACAAAATATTGATAGATCCTGTGAGTCAAGTCAAGTGGGGAAAGTTTTTTTCATGATAAACTAAAATCATGTATATGGCTTAATAATACGTTACATAAAGACTTTAAATTCAGGTCAGATAGGTTTCATTTGTTGTTATATTACCATATTGTATGTATATTGCCCTTTTTAGTCTCTACATACTGATGAATAGCAATATCTCCAACAATGTCAATTACCTGCAAACTTAAGAGAGAACACAATAAATGTATACTTTATTATATTAACCTTGACCTCTTTTCATACTCAGAGACAAGACAACCTTAATAAACCTTAAGTACTGTTTAATCGCTTTTAATTGTATGCTAGACTAAACTTAGACTAAACTGTAGTCTGAATTCTATTGTTTCTGTCCATCAGCTGGTAGAGTTTATTGTTGGCACACTAAAGCCATTGGTTTGATTACTAGAAAACACAGACTTAACTGTATGACTTTTGACTGCATACATTTATTGTTAAAAATACAGTAAATGCACATTTTCCTCGTGTATTTTACACCGCCAGTTTTCTCTTTTTTATAATCTTTGTAAGATTTCCTGTTCATTCAGGGGCCAAAAAAACTTAATTACAGTTATGCTGAAGTTGTTCTGGTTTCTTTGAAAATGCAGTAACCATAAATGTTCCCAGACAGAAATATTAAATGTAAAAATATGAAATGCACACCGGAAAACAATTACGTGGCTTGGAAAAAAGTTGGTCACATAAAGGATTTGGAATGTGCATGGAAGAGGTATTAAATACAAATTGTTTTCATTAGGAAAAGGCAACATTTCTCAATTTCACAGTATATTTGCATCAGCTGTGTATTAAATAGCACAGGTGTACGGAAGTATGTCTGATATTGTAAAGATTGTACAAGATTACTCTGGCACAAACTGACACGTTTACATTTAAATATACGTATACAAGTACGTATATTTACATTATTTAATGTAAATATACGTATCTTGTATCTTGTAAATAATGTATTATATACGTATAATACATTATTTAAAGCAGATTTGGTTTACTTTCGTTTGCACTTTGTAAACTATTACCGTCTGTAAACCCCGCATTATTTAGTTTCTCTTTTTGTGTGTTTCTTTCTGTTTTTTATTTACATTTTGTATTTTAATGTGTTTAATTGAACGTTTTAAAGCCATGCTATTTAAATATAATGTATACACGCTAAATGTAAACATGTCATTAAAAAATGTATACGCGCTGCTCTGCAACCAAACTGCCAAATGATGACAGGCGTTGTACGCCGGTGAACGAATCGACCAATCGCAAAGCACCGTTTATTTTTTACGCGTTATACACAACCAATCAGAGTTCTCGCTGGGACATCAAGGTCGGTTGTGCGCTCGCTTTTATGCGTACGTGCTGTTTAGCGCAACAATATTCGCCAGTCGTTGCGCTGGATGTCACGCAGCCGCGTTTAATGCAATGGACCGAATGAGATTATATCGATAATATTATCCGCAGATGAATGTTTGGATGCAGACGTTGCTGTCAGCTGCACTCTTCGGACGATCCCGTTACGACGATGCAAGTTTAAATAGATATCTGTTTCTTAAACAGCCTGGCCTTGGACGTTTCGCATTTCCCTGTTCAAAATGAAATTGTTCGGCTTTCTCCTGAAAAACAGTTTACCAAAGGTGGAATATTATTCCCGGTTTTCACCATCGCCGCTGTCAATCAAACAATTTCTGGAATTTGGTAAGCGCATCCATGACGTAAACGCTTACGTCACCGAGAGCGGCGCTTTACTGTAGCGGTTACCGTAGCTGCTTTCTCGGTTATATTACATATATAACGCATAAAAACTAATGTTGTATTACATATATAATGCAAACATCTATTCTTTATCCCTCTTTAGTGTTAAAGTAAGTCCTGTTGTGCTACAAATGCTTTGAGCTGGTAAACAAGCTGCGTAAATGCGGATGTACCCGTGCCATTGTCAGACTCTTATTATTGTTTCTGTTTCATGTCTGTAGTCAATATTTATTAAATGGATTTCAGCATTGAACGAGAATTTGTAACAGAAGAGAATCAAATGCAAAATATTCATTTAGATCCGATCTGTACGTATAGGAAACAAATAGAAAGCCTTTCTGTTCCTTTAAAGCACTAATGCTGAGACTTGAGCAACAGTTAGTCGTGTTAAACTTTTATAAGGTCCATCAAAAATCAGGGAGTGTTGGATCTAAGATGTTGACTCATCTGCTGACACATTTTTAGTGAAGTAAATGAGTCCCTGATCAACCTAATTGCTTGTTCATTGCTGATGTGTCAGTATTCAAGTGTGGATGACAAGCGTTTTTCATTGCATTCCCATTTGTCCCAACCCAACTGGTTTCCTTCTGCAGGCAGGGATAATGCATGTGAGAAGACGTCCTACATGTTCCTCCAGAAGGAACTTCCGGTGCGTCTGGCGAACACCATGAGAGAGGTGAACCTGCTGCCTGATAAACTGCTCAGTCAGCCGTCGGTCAGACTGGTGCAGAAATGGTAAGTTCACATGAAACTGAAGCGAAGGAGATCAGATTCACACAGTGCATGGAAACAGATTCAGATCAGCCAGATTCACATGTGCCGGATCAGCCAGATTCACATGTGCCAGATCAACCAGATTCACATGTGCCAGATCAACCAGATTCATATGTGCCAGATCAACCAGATTCACATGTGCCAGATCAACCAGATTCACATGTGCCAGATCAACCAGATTCACATGTGCCAGATCAACCAGATTCACATGTGCCAGATCAGCCAGATTCACATGTGCCAGATCAGCCAGATTCACATGTGCCAGATCAACCAGATTCACATGTGCCAGATCAACCAGATTCACATGTGCCAGATCAACCAGATTCACATGTGCCAGATCAACCAGATTCACATGTGCCAGATCAACCAGATTCACATGTGCCAGATCAGCCAGATTCACATGTGCCAGATCAGCCAGATTCACATGTGCCAGATCAACCAGATTCACATGTGCCAGATCAACCAGATTCACATGTGCCAGATCAACCAGATTCACATGTGCCAGATCAACCAGATTCACATGTGCCAGATCAGCCAGATTCACATGTGCCAGATCAGCCAGATTCACATGTGCCAGATCAGCCAGATTCACATGTGCCAGATCAACCAGATTCACATGTGCCAGATTCACATGTGCCAGATCAACCAGATTCACATGTGCCAGATCAACCAGATTCATATGTGCCACATCTCTCCACAGGTACTTACAAAGTTTCTTAGAACTGCTGGAGTTTGAAAACAGGAAGCCTGAAGACCCAACTGCCCTAAATGAGTAAGTGGGGCATTTTATATATATTTAACCATTTTTATATACATATATATTATTTTTTCTTTGTGATTTATTGCTGTATACTAGACGGTATTTGCTCAGCACAGTGTACGTTGTTCCTGCTCTGCTGGTTTCTCCGAAGAATGTTATTGTTTTTTTTATTCGAGCTGAATTCATGCCAAAGATGAGAACACAGAAATGTCATAGTCATACGGATGGCTGTCCTAACAGTGGGAAAAAGCATGCTTAGCAAGTGGAAAATAAATCCTACCCACATGTACTTTCTCACACTCTGTTCCAAAGGATTTAGGTTTGTGCAGGTTGCTCGATCGCTGTTTTGTGTTAGCAGAAGGTTTATAAATGCAATATATTGATGAATGAAGCATTTGGTAATATCTTTCTTCTCATGATAAGTCACTGTTGTGTTTTGCTAACCTATTTCTTTGTAGCTTCCTAGAGGTACTTATTGACATAAGAAATAGACACAATGACGTAGTCCCGACTATGGCCCAGGGCGTGATCGAGTATAAGGAGAAGTTTGGCTTTGACCCATTTGTCAGCTCCAACATCCAGTATTTTTTGGACCGCTTCTACACCAACCGAATCTCCTTTCGCATGCTCATCAACCAGCACAGTACGTCACAACGCAAGACTTGTGCGCACTGGACCGCAGTTTTTAATTAAGCATTTGCTTAATTGCTTTTCTGTTCATTACAGCTCTCCTCTTCGGGAATGACATCAATCCTGCCCATCCCAAACACATCGGCAGTATTGATCCCAACTGTAATGTGGCTGAGGTCGTGACTGGTAAATTTAATGTGGCAGACAGGAAATGCAAGCTCATGCGAAATGTCGCATTTCGGAGAGTTCAGTCCTTTGTTTGGATTGGGTGCACTGCTGATTCTAAAGCTTCATCTTATTTTCAGATGCATATGAGACTGCCAAGATGCTGTGTGAACAATATTATCTAGCTGCTCCAGATCTGAAGATAGAGGAATTCAATGGTACATTTGTATGTTCTAATGTTTAGTGTTTTCCAGAATTCAATGTTTGTTTTTCTAGAGTGGATTTATGTCGTAATTCTAATTTGTAGATCATTAAGTTTTTATTATTAAATGAATCAATTCTTTTACACAGCCAAGGCTCCTAAAAAACCCATCCAAGCTGTGTATGTACCTTCTCATCTGTTCCACATGCTGTTTGAATTGTTTAAGGCAAGTTTCACGTAAATTTTCTATAAACATTGAATTGGATGCATTTAAACACCAGCTTGAAGTCATTGTTGTTTTTATGTTATGCAGTGCATGTCTTTGTTCTGCTCTCAACGCCCTGATGCGTTGCTGTAATGTTATGTTTGCGTTTTCAGAATTCAATGCGAGCCACAGTGGAACTCCACGAGGGCAGTGAGGAGGGTCTTCCCCTTATAAAAGCAAAAGTCACCCTAGGGAAGGAAGATCTCTCGGTGAAGGTCAGTTTCATTGTCAGTGTTTGTTTGTTGTTTGCAAACGCATGCACGCGGCTTGCCTTCATCCTGACCTTCTTGTGTTTTTCATCACAGATCAGTGATAGAGGAGGAGGCGTGCCTTTACGGAAAATTGACAGGCTGTTTAACTACACCTACTCTACTGCACCCACTCCTAGTCTGGACTCCAAACGAGTGCCGTTGGTAAGGAGCAGCATGGAGATTCCTAAGTTGTAAATAATCAGAATTTACACTTGTGTTGTTCCAAACCTGAATGAACTCCTTTCTTATGAAGCATGAAAGAAGTTTAGCAGATTGGTGTCTGTTTTAAAATAAAAAGTGTTAAAATGACCAAAGACTGTCAAGCTCCAGGATGGTGCGTTGTACAAGACTTAATATGATTGATTTGTGTTACATCTTAAATGTAAAGCTGCAATCTGTAACTTTGTTAAAAGTGAACAAATACTAGTTATTGAGCAAGTACATAACAGATCAGTGTTCAAAACAGTCTCCTTACCTTATCTCAATTTGCGATGGTATGTTTAAAACACAAAGTTGTAATTTACAGTGTTGATTTCGGTCTGATTTCATCATCTGTAAACACTGTCCATGTACATTAGATGATGCGGCATTGTTCTTACATCAGTTGTTTAGAATTTAAATTTTCATCCATGTTGAGAAAATAACTTTGCAAGTAACCTGCAATTTTATGTTCCAAACAAAGGTGGCAGTAGAGAGGCGAGAGTTACAGATTGCAGCTTTAAGTTATTCACTTTAAGTCTTCCACTCATATCTCGTTTTTATTTCTGCATGTTTAGACTTGCTACATTGCAAAATCTGTCACATGACTGACCTGGCAGCCTTCACACTTTTATTATTTGTGAAGAAATATATTAGTCTTATGCTAAATTTCTTTGTGCTTCATGGGAGAGATTAATTCATAAGGGCTTGGAGCAACATGAGGGTTAGCATGAGGGTTGGTGACAGAATTTTAATTTTTGGATGAACCACCCAACCTTCACCTCACCTACAGCTCAAATGTCACATTGTTAATGGTAATCTAATCTTCATGCTTCTGTAGGCTGGTTTTGGACACGGCTTGCCGATATCAAGACTGTATGCGCGCTACTTTCAAGGGGACCTGAAGCTGTACTCCATGGAAGGGGTGGGGACAGATGCAGTCATCTATCTGAAGGTAAGAGAACCTCTAATTGTGCAGTAACTGCTTTTGTTTGATGGACTTGTTGTTTCACTACACGGGTTCGAATGACATCCATTCCTGATGTCCTCTCTGACCAGGCCCTCTCTAGTGAATCCTTCGAGCGTCTGCCTGTCTTTAACAAATCGGCTTGGAGGCACTACCAGGGAGGCCTGGGAGCCGATGACTGGAGCAACCCTAGCAAAGAACCAAGAGATGCCTCAAAATACAAGGCTAAGAGATAATTCCACTTGCCCCACCCCAGCGAAAGTTCCCACTGCCCCCATTACAGACGTCTCTGTTTTAGCCTAGCATCTGTTGCCATGGCAACGTCACTGCCAATCAATGCTGAGTGCTCTATACTTGTTAGCATTTCCAGAGCAGATCATTAGGTCTCTGCTCTTTCCTTCTGTGTGCAGCTACAAATGTAAGATATTCCATCCTCTCATAGTATCTTCAAGGGTGAAAAAAGGGTGAAACACCCTTCAGGGGTCACACAGTAGAGCCCCTGTTTAACTTTCTAAAACAGAAAGAGAATGAAGGCTGGAGGTTGAGATGGTCAAAACAAAGACCGTGTCTGCCATTCAGAAATACACTGGCAGTAGAGGAGAGGCGTTGTCGACTGTTTCCCCGGCTACCACAGCCATATTCTTGGCAATTCCCTAATGGTGAACAACTTTGAAAAGATTTTTATCTTTTTATAAGATGTTATAAACCTTGTCAACAACATTAGGGCAATTGTGCATTTTCGTTTTGTTTATTGTTTTGCATTGCATTGTGGTTTTCATGTCAGTTTTCACTTCGCATTACTACAGTCACAATGCATGCATGTCTTACAGGTCTTAGAAATGGCATTTCTTTCTTTCATTCTTTTTCTTTTTTAGTGGGTAAATTGTTTGAATATGCATAACTGATATTTCCATCCATGGACGAATGCACTTTTTTTAAACAAAATCTAAATAGTTAATAACTCTATTTATTTATTGACCCCCATTTATTTGAAGTTCTCTTACATTTTTTACATTTGTGTGGAGATGATGTGGTTTCTGCAGTGTCAGAAACTCCCTGGACTGCAGTCTTATTTGAGTGCATGTAGCAGTTGTTATGCTACGTTAACTTATAGGTCAGCAATACAGAGCTTGCCGTTAATGTAGGTGAAGAGACAGTGAAAGAGGAATGCACACACCAAAACAGGCTATTATAGCATCCAGACCTTTTAAAGTATCCATGCTGTTTTTTGTCTAAAAAAAAAACTGCTTTATTCGATATTTTGGTCTTGGTATATTTTAATCTTGACTGGTGTGAAGTTGCTGTAACTTATTAAAAATAGTCAAAAATTTGACTATTTTTAATAAGTTACACCAGTCAGGATTTAAAATATTAAGTTGAAATGTTTATTTTTTAGACATTCCTATTCATGGAATTTCTTTTTATGTGCTGAAAAAATGTTCTTTCAGAGGATCCTGTCTTGAAACAGTTCCTCATAGGGAAACGGTTTGGGAGTGTCCAAGGGCAATAACACTTGAAAGGGGCGATGGGATAAATTGCAGGGTAGCTTGTCTGGTTTACGGGAACCAGCAATTACAAGCTTAATTTTGGCCAGACTAGTTGCTCTGTGTTTGTCTTACTCTCTGTGCTTGTCTTATGTTATGTTATTTACAGCACTGAGTCCATGTCGTCCTTCACAAATTGATCACTTGATTCTTTTGTACGCACAAGCGAACATAAATGATGCTTTTGTAATTGCGTAATTTTTGCCTCTTGCTTTTGTTATACTGCACAATCAAAGGAAACCCTTTGAAACCATATTTGCATAAAGATGGTTTGCATTACAATAATGAGAGCTGGGGAATAAAATGTGCTAATTCTATTCAAATGTCACAATGGAAAAACTTTAAAGGGTTGTAAAACAAACTTCATTCATCTCAGTGCAAATTTGCAAATTGTGATCGGATGTTCACATACTGTTCCAGAGATTCAAGACAAGATTTCAGAATCTTTCCATACTCCACACCTGAGGTCACGTTCAGACCTCAAGGGAATGTTTCTGGTCATGATGAAAACATACAGTACCTTACTTTGTCACTTATGTTATTGAAGTACAGATTGCAGTATTTATTTTAAATGGTTTATAATATGGTTTGTTGGTTTGTACGTTTCATTTTCATTAAGTCAGTGAAGAAAGCACTTTGATGCCTTGAACTCCACACGTTCAGAAGAAAAGAGGAAGTTCATTTACAACACAAAACCTGATCTGTTTACCTACAACAAAATGTTGGTGTTATTCAAATGAGCTGATATTTTTCGGTGTCATGTAAACATACTGTATCTGCAAAACAAGTTTTTCTGGCAAAACAGACAAGCCTTTATTTGCTACCACATAAAATATTATGTTTTCTTTTATAAGAAACACCACTGCTTATATATAAATGCTGTTTTAAACATGTTTAACTGTAAAACTGATTACGTGTTAGCTAATATTGTGCTTCTGATACTGATATTCTACACAGACATAAATGCATTGCAATGGGAATTCTGATCTAGTTAAATTCCATCTGAAGTACCTGAAAATACATAATTAAAGTGATATTCCAGCACTATAATTCAGTTGTGTTATTTGAGAAGCCAATCTCACAGTTAAGTCCCAATAAACTCGCACCTTTTCCATGTTTCTCAATTATTATTTAATATTTACATTTTGAATTCAAACAGAAACTATTATACAAACAAAAAGAGAGTTAGTGAGTGGAGATTACATACATTGACATGACTGCATACATACATTGACATGACTGCATACATACATTGACAATGCATATAAAGACAATGCAGAAAGTTTTACATGGGCTACAACGTGGGCTAAAGCGAGCAGTGTGCACTGAATGTGACGTCACTCTGCTTTAAACTAAAAGTTACTAGACCTCAATGTCTTTTTCAGATGTTTAGGATTTTTAATGGATTATCTTCTGATGACTTGTACCTGATCAGACTAGCTGATTATGATTCGTGACAAATGTTACACTTAGCTCTGTTAAGGTTAAGGCTGCAGTAACACATGCATTGACACATTCATGAGCTGGATCAGACATTGTTTGACAATAATGGACAGAAATTGGTGTATGTATGTAACAGTGCGACAGTCCCAATTTCTCAGTCAGACCTGAGTAATAGATCCATACCGTCATCGTCCTTATTAATAATTTTTCCAGATTTCCAAGACACAACAAAACAAGCTTCACTATTCATCCAGCTAACAATTTCAGATTTTAAGAAAGTTTCTCCAACGTTTCCATTTAGTACCACAAACATTACAAGTGTTATTTTGAATGTTCTGGGAACGTTACATTTCATTACTGCTTGGTTATAAGAACATTATTTAAACATTGTTCATCTTGTAATGTTTCCTCTAACAACTTAAGAATAATGATTTTGATATGTGATATATAATTTTAAAAAGGTTCCCCTAACGTTAGTGCAAGAACGTATTTGATTACGCTGAGTGAACTTTTAAAGGACGTTAGCCAACATTCTGTGAACGTTCCCTGTTTAACCAGATGCTTTAAATATTTATTTGAATGATTATTAAAATAATTTGGGTTTAAATAATTCAGTCTCGTTATGGACTGCATAATTACTGTTAAGCTACTTACATTTAATTTAAAAGACACATTCATGTGTTTGTTAAGTGAATGGAGAGCTGAAATAATCTAGACAGTTTGCATTCATCCATACTGACTTTCTCTCTCTGTCTCTGTTAAATCTGTTCTCAGGACAGAATAAACAAACCTAAACAGGATGACACTGTGTTGTGTACACGAGTGTAGTTGTGTGGACCTCTCTTCGCCGCCAGTGTGTGTTATTGTGTGTGTGTGTGTGAGGGTCAGTTCCTCATTTCTCATCCTCGTCTCCTTCGCTCATGCTGCTGATGGACGCAGAGGCGCCTTTCGGGGACGAGGGCGGCGAGGTTCGGGGCATGGCCCAGCGGGAGGGGGGCGACGGGGAACGCGATGGAGAAAAGTCCCTTGGAGGGCTGCTGCTGGGTGAACACTGCGGGGAGAAAGCCTGGATCATTCGACCACTGCGTTCCTGAAACATCTGCTTCTGACGAGAGATCAAAGATACCGTCAAAATGATGTATCCATGACCAAAAATGAATTTTTCCATTTGTAAGAAGACTAACATTACTGTAATAAACTTTTTAGGATTAAAGCTGACTTAAACCTATGTAAACATATGCACCTGTCACCTGCAATTGTATGTTTTAAACAAAGATGGCAGTAGAGAGGCAACATTTATGGATTGCATGGATCCCTTCTCTACTATTTATAGGGTGAATTTAATAGAATATAAAAGCACAGTGTTGTTTTATGACACAAAGGTTTGAGTATATCCACATTTTTAATAATATCCATCACAATTTTACCATTTCAACATTCGAATCTTTAATTTGTGAGGTGGTTTATGGTTATTTCTGAGGTATGTTGAGGTCTGTGCTAATGAGACAATGATTCCCGCTGTAGGCTTACCCATGTTCCATCCGGGCCAAAGAGCTCCAGGAAGTTCCCAATAAACTCCCGTGATTTCTCCTCCCACTTCTGGATGAGATCGTGACTCTTCTCCTCCACTCTGTACACAAAATGCTTGGACTTCTCTTCCACTGTGCGCACTTTCTCCTTCATCCTGTCCACCTGATTCTGCAAACGGTATTTCTTCTCCTGGTCGAAATCAGTTCAGAGTCAGATTAACAAGCTCTTCCCCAGCTAACAGGAAACTTGGCTAATGTTCGGTTAAAGTTCTCCTAAAGTTATCAAAAACATTTCTGCAGTAATGTTAGTAGAACATTTTTTAATGTTACATGTATCAGAAATGTTATTTTTAAGTTGTTAGTTTTGAACGTTTTGAATGTTCTTGTAACTTTCAACAAAACATTTTTTATATTTTTGTAAATTAATTAAAAGTTAGGGAACCATTCTTACAATCAAAATGGTTTCACCCAATAAAACAACTGTTATCATCATTTACTTAATCTCATGTCATTCCAAACCCGTACGACTCTTTTTCCTGCCATTCAAATACACTACCAATGGATGCATTTGATACCATGTAAAACCAGCATATCCAAGAGCACTATAATTTGAATGGACATGTATGAATGATACACTCTTAAAAATAGGTTCTTAAAAAGGTTCCTCACCGCAATGCCATGGAAGAACCGTTTTGGTTCCCTAAAGAATCATTCAGTCACAGGTTTTTAAAAGAACCATTTCTTTCTTACCTTTTTCATAGCCTAAATAACCTTTTTCCACTACAAAGAACCTTTTGTGTGTTTAAGGTTCTTTATGGAACCATACAGCCATAAATGGTTCTTCTGTGGCATCGTGAAGCACCTTTTTTAGGAGTGTATTTGAAAGTTTTAAGCAGAGGGCAAGATTATCAATGGAATTACAAAGAAAATAAAAATAAAATACTTAGTTGAGTAATTTCAGACAACACCATATTATTGAAATATATTTATACATTTGTTTACTTACATTAATGTAACTGACATTCAGTTCTTTAGCTGTGTAACCTCTCTGCAGGTTGCGTCTGGCGTACACGTCATAGTCTCTCACTATCCGGGTAATCAGGTCAGATGTTGAGATCCCTTCTGTCCTTTTAGTGGGCACAAACATACCTGAGACACTCACACATGTTAGACTCTTCTGAAACGCAAACATACACATTGATGCCAAGACTGCTGTTCTTTACCTGCCTCCTTTATATGCTTGTACACGTCCTCAGATCCAGCAGAGGAGTATGGGATATCATCATGCGCTACAAAGTCAATCTGGAAGATTCAGACCAGAGGGAATTATGGGTATGTTACTCTGCTACTATGGTATGTAAGCACAGTGACCGGATAACTGACCTTGTGTTTTTCTAAAAACTCTTGGGTCAGGGTCCAGGGTGCATCACGCAAAACCTCATCGACGTATCGACAGTGTCTCAAAGCTTCGTACCGCTCATCTTCAGTCATCACTGTGAAGCCCTTGTACTTGTGAGTGAGCTCATCACTGCATACTTTACACACACATATTTTAGCGAGTTATGAACATGCAATTAATAATTCAAGAATCTTCTATAAATTCTAGTAAAGTCTTTGTACATAAATAAGTAAATAGAATATGTCTATACCTCCAACTATAAGATAGGCATTAGGGAACAGATTCTTAGCCTGCATCAAGGCGCGGGCGTGACCAGAATGCAAAAGATCAAAGATCCCATCTGCATAGACTCGCACCGGTCTGTCCACTGAAAATGCAATTCATACCCACATTTAGAAAACCTTGAAAGAGTTAATAATGTTACCTGAGTCACAGCACACCTACAGTCTGCTGGTCACCTGATGTATGATGCACACAAAACCAGCAAGCACTGTTTTCAGTCTGGAATGGTATTATAGTTTTATTTGAGGCATTTAGTACCACATAAATTAGATATCTAAGACAAAAATATTCCTGTTTTCCAGTGTTTTTCCCGCAACTTTTATCGCTCCTAAATGGCACACAAAACAAAACATTGAAAGGAGACATTAAACCACAAAAACTGTTCTATTTATCTGTTTATCTGTTTATTTATCTCCTCTTTTTCTCACATTTTTACTTCCAGAATCATAAACTAGTGTTTTTCTTTACCCTTACAGATATTGTTTTTGATCCCTTTCTTTTGTCTGTAGTGATGCTCAGTGATTACCAGCCAGCAGAGCTCTGGTATGTAGAAGCTTTGTGCAGAGTGAATGTGAGAATCTGGGTCACTGAACAAAACAGGGAATCCCGGAATCTCGCTGGGTTTAATCATAGAGGTGGGTTATCCTACCAGCACTCCAGTTCCCGTTGTCACTGATATGGGTCATTTTTAAGTATTTTAACTTAAAATAATTTATTGGGATTTAACTGTGCACACAGATAGCGCTTATACATTAGTTTTGTTTAAGTAAATCAACAACTATGAATCTTAGTTTTATTTGTTACTAGATACCTTATTGTGCCTTTCTGTTTTTGATGTGAAATGGTGACAGAGAAAGTACAGAGGATAAACCTAGCTAACAGGAAACATTCTCAGAACGTTGGCTAACGTCTCTAAATGTTCTCTCAAAGTTATCAAAGCAAGTTGTAACATTTAACATTGCTTTAACATTAATAAATCCTTTTTTAACTTTATATATCATATATAGAAAAACCTGACCTGGCGTTCCGAGTCGAGCTTGCTCTACCGTAAGCTTCTCATGTGGGGCCAGACACTCACAACTCGTCTCTGTGGTAAATATGGCTGGTTCAGTCAGAGTCTGGAGAAAAGATGGAAAAATATCCATTTGAATGAAGAAACAGAAAGACATCCCAGGTTCCTGAATTCAAATAAAATACTGTTTTAGTTAAACAGGCCTGTATTGTGTGGACCTGACATCCTTATTACCCTTCTGAAAAGGTTTTCCTATCTGTACTAACAGAGGTTATTATCTGATGTTTTGCTTGTTAGCCTGTATAACAGCCTGTTTTCGCTGGATATTGATTTGTTCAGAAGAAGGTTCCGTGATGTCACTTTCTAAAGACAGATTGTGCATTCGAAGCAACCCAGGATGGATGAGACACAGACATGCCTTACGTAGAGATTTCAATCTGTTTAACTCCAAGTGACTTAAGACACAAATTGAAAACAAAAGGACTGCAGATCCAGCAAGAAAACGGTTCAGAATAAGCATTTTAAAGTATAACAAGTCTGCAAGCGTTTGCAGTTGAAGTACCGCTGGTGTTTTCAGCAAATCTTGCATATCCAAGTCAAAGTTTATATGTACAGTCCACAAACGGTAAAAGAAGACTAAGCACTTCTTATTCCTATAAATATTGATGAAAGTCTTTTTTAAGTCAGTTTTAACAATGAGAATCTGCCGTTTATGAATACTTTCTTGATAGTAAATTGTAAACACAATTTTAAGAATAATACGACTTTACTCTTTCTCTGTATATAAAATATAATAATGTATGTTATTTTCTTATTCTCTACTCTGTACACAAAGTAAGGTAACTTAAAAAAATATTGTTTTAGCCAGGGATGATATAATTAATGAATTTTTTTTAAATACATCCCAACCTGACATTAAAAAAAGGAGTGTGGCTTTATTGGGTTCGAAATATAGCAAAGAATGTGATGTTGAAATTTAAGTTTGGAGGAAATCATTATTAAGAAGAAATCTTAAACTAATTTGGACAGGTGTTTTAAACTAACATACAAAACCACTGCTAGAAAGAAGTACTTAAATCAAGAATATATTAGGCCTTAAAACCTCACAGTTACTGAGATATTACCTTTGTGACCTACCCTGACAACAAGCCCTGGTGTGTTTGTGGGTGGAGTCAACAGAGAAATACATTGAGCAATTATTAAGCTCAAACCTACTTACCATTTAAAAGCGTCCTGCACAAACAAATTACAGAAGTATTTTACATTTTAACTTTGCAATGACCTCTGGGAAATCGGACAATAGTGAGCATCTGTTCAGGAAGTGCCCGGTGGGAGCTTTGCCAACAGGAAACATATCCCGTACATTTCCATTTCCAATGAGACCCACTTTACATCACAGTGTAATGTGGCCGTGAAATCGGATTGCTCATTGGAGGACAATCTCCATGGAGCTCCAGAAAGGAGCAATGCATGATTCATTCCCATAGCAACGGAGCAGGGAGGGTGCTGGACCTTTCCCAGAATTTTCCACAAGGTGAGAAGGAAGAACAACAAGGAAGCCTGCGGACAAATGGATCAGGATACTGCCTGTAACATTAGCTCTGCACCAGCCAAAAGCAATTGCCAACATAACGTTGGCTAACGTTCTCTCAAAGTTCCCTCCAAGTTATTAAAAGCGTTCTTGCGGCAACGTTAGCAGAACGTTTTTCCAACGTTATATATCAAAACGTCATCCTTATGTAGTTAATTTGACCTTTTAAAAAACGTCACAGAAGTGAAAACGTGTTCGCCAGACGACCAGGCAGTAACGTTAGCACAACGTTGTTGTTACTGAATGGGAACGTTACGGAAACGTTCTCATAACCTAAAATTGCATGCTGGGAAAGCATCGGCTCTTGGGTTAAAAGAGCTGATCATGAGCGAGATGAAGATGAAGAACAATCCTGCCATCTTCCTGCCATCCCTCATTCAGACAACAACAGCATCTCACACAGCACGTCTCACCGTTCGTGGCAGCGGACAGGTATGTTCAAGCTCCTCCATAATTTTCGGAGGGTTCAAGCCGAGCAGGTTGCGTGTCAGCCTCCACCTGACTCAGCATCAGTCCGGAGCCGCCTTGTTTTAGCTGTTAGCCGAGCCTCTGTTGGGGATGCTGCACTCCAGCCAGCCTGCATCAGCATCCCGCCCACTCTCCCCCGTCTGCATCCCGGCCACTCCCAGCAACCACCGCCCCTTCTCTGTTATCCTCCACTAACCCCGCCCCCTTGACCGTCTTCTTCACTAAGCCCGCCCCCTTTGACTGTCATCTTCACTAAGCCCCTCCCCATTTGACTGTCATCTTCAATAAGCCCCTCCCCTTTGAATGTCCTCTTCATTAAGCCCCTCCCCATTTGACTGTCATCTTCACTAAGCCCCCCCCTTTTGGCTGTCTTCATCACTAAGCCCGCCCCCTTTTGGCTGTCTCCATCACTAAGCCCGCCCCCTTTTGACTGTCCTCTCCATTAACCCCGCCCCCTTTGTATGTCCTCCTCACTAAGCCCGCCCCTTCTCATCTCCAGCTCCTCCCTTCACTAAGCCCGCCTATTAAAAGCGATCAAGGCTCCGTCACTCAGCCACTGACCACGCCCACACATTACAACAACAACAACATGGAAGAGCGCCTGTTGACGAGGGCGTGGCTTGGCCTTAGAGAGGACCAATCAGCGGACTCAAATTAACATATGGCAGCGTGATTGGCTGTGCTGGCTATAGCACCATCACTAGGGGACCACTGCTCAGCATCACGGATTGATCGCGTCTTAATCATCGTGCATCATCATACAAATACAATAATTCAGAGGTTTGGTAGTAACAAAACACGATATTTCCATTTAATTTAGTGTTTATAATACATCTAAAGATGTCATTGCAAATAAAAAAATGTATACATTAGTATTATTAATATTACTATTACATTATACTATTATATATTAATACAACGCATGATATACGTGGTGTTTGTCTGAAAGGTAGAAAGCAGAAATATGGTACCATATTACCATACCTGATAAAGTCTATATGTACATAATATATATATATATATATATATATATATATATATATATATATATATATATATATATATATATATGGCATAAATTAATTTCTGTTACTTTTATCGTTTGGTGTTTGTTTTATGTGACTTGTTACTTACATGGCATTTATTATGTTTCATTTGATTATGTTAAAACAGAAAACACACAGACAGCATGTCACTGATTGTCCGCCTGGTGGAGTCATCGTCTCAGTTTCGGTTTGTGTGCTTAACGGGACCTGAAGTGGTTCTTTCGTTTTTAATGGATAAAAATGATCCCAGAAAACTTTCTGGAGCGATATTTTATTCATGTTTTATTATGAAATAATAGGAAAAAATCTACACGTTGTTGTAGCTTACAAATCTTTATTAAATAACCATTCAAAATCATCAAACGTGTTGAAGTACTTGTGAAATAAACCTTTGACAGCTGGTTAATGATACACATTTATAATTATAGTAATACACAATGTATTAATAATATTAATAAAAATATGGAAGTGTGCAGGAATTTTTTACTATTGTGTTCCCTCCGTCTTCCGCTCCTGCCCGGGAACATCCAATTTTTCATTTTGACTTTTTTCCACCATTTAAAGCTCAAAAGTTCAACCAAACTGATCATTTGAATTAATTGCAATTAGTCTTAGATGTTAATATTTAATAATAGCTAAAAAACATAACATTTTCAAACATAAAAACTCTTTAAAACAGGTCATTTGTTTCATCACTTTTCATGACAATTTCTTGTGTTTACATCTTGACAGAACTCTTCACAGAGATTCTAGGCCTGCTTGTAATTTTTTCAGTCGGGCAAACAACCGAACAGCTTTGAAGAATCCCCAGAGAGATGCGGCGTGGTCCAGGAGAGATGCGGGAAGAGCTTCTCTCCTCATCATCATGAAGACAGTGTCATTTTCCTCTTGGGTTTGTGTGCTTTTGACTGCTGTCTCTCAAGAGACCCAGAGGGCAACTGTTCTGTAAATAACATTTCCATCGACTGAACTGTAGCTAATAGATTCTCCTCTGATGGCTCATAAAGCAGCTGTTCTCCAGCTCAAAAAGGTTATCAGTCTATGTCATAATCAAACAGAGAATAAACAGGAAGGTAATTTACAGCGAGAAGAGACTCTTTCCTCTCAGGCTTTGAGGGGTCCTGAAAAATCAAGACCTCATTTTTGAGGCAATTGCATTGTGGCATGAGTGTGCTGATTCAAGGTTAAGATTATTCGTTCATCGTCCCTGAATACTGAGGTTCCCACAAGTATTTTTAGACGTAATTTGCTTAAGCAACATCACGAGTAAGTTCACATGGTCTCAAACGTTTAGAAACAAAACAAATTAATTTCCAATTTAGAGATGCAAAGCAATACACTGTGATAGAAATGCACGCTCATACGCTTCATAATCAATTTAAATGTTAATTAGTGTTCATGATAAAAACAAAAGGAGAAATATAAACTAAACATGTTCTTTTATTTATACAATGAACGTGAATGGGAGCTGTCAGTCACTACCTAGGTAACAATTTTTGGTTATTAGAACGTTTCCCTAATGTTTCTATTAGTAACAAAAACATTAAAAATGTTCAAAACATGCAGTTTTTTACACATTGTAAAAACATTATTGTTTATTTATAAGAACATTATTTAAATTTTTTTTTAATTCTGTAATGTTTTTTAAAAAAAATCCACTAAGAATGCTTACCACTAAGCTTAACGTAAGAATAACCCTTTTGATATATATGGTATATAACATTAAAAGAGTTGTAATAACATTACTACAAGAATGCTTTCGATACATTTGAGAGAACTTTGAGAGAACTTTTAACCAGAACATTAGTCAGCGTTATGAGAATGTTGGCTGGGTAACATACTGCTAACGTCCAACATTTTCATGGAAAAAAGCTTTAAACAGGGTAAGTAAATGATGACAGAATTGTCATATTTTCATTTTTTTGGTAAACTATACCTTTAACTTTTTTCAGCCTACAATATTCTTTCAATTTCTTGTTTGTTTTTTAACAATGTCAATATTTGGGAGACATACACATTCATATTGCTGGACAAATCAGGGGAAGCTGATGTCGCTGCATTATGATGTGTATTCATTCTGACGTGTGTGACAGCTATAGAGGTCTTTGAGAACAAATTCCCATTGTTTTGTCAGACCTATGTATAGCAATTCAGGCAATATATTTAGAACAATCCAGTTAAAGCCATATAATCTGCCTCGGTTTGAAGCACTCTGCAGGGAAGTCCAACTGCATGCTGCAGAATTGATGTAGCTACAGAACACAGTTAGTGGTAATAAATTAATTAACTTGTACACAGCAGGAGTAATTTCCTGACTTTTGAGGGCCTGATCAGACACACTCTGCATGAGGACAGAGTTTAATTATGATAGACGTCTGGTGTACACTGGGTAAGCATTATCATCCCAGCTAACAGAAAACCTTCTTAGAACGTTCTCTCAAGGTTGTCTCAAAGTTATCAAAAATGTTCTTGCAGTAACATTAGTTAAATGTTTTTTAATGCTATACATCATATCAAAGATGTTATTCGTAAGTTGTTAATGGAACATTTTTAAAACGTCACAGAACTAAAAAAAATGTTTGAAGAATGATCTTACAACCAAGCAATAACATGAATACATAGTTAATACAGAAACTGGACGTTTTAGATGTTTCTAGAACCTTCAAAATTACATTTTAAACAATTTTGTTTGGATTCATGTAATGGAATATGGATGACAAAACAACAAGCAAGCATCACAGCTTTATTTGACGAGAACCCCATAGTCACACAGCATCTTTTTAATTGTTAATGTATAGCTTACAGATACATGAAGAATCTTGTTACAGCGCCTCCGGCTGTGTATTTAACAATATTAACAGATCACCAAATGGCATCATTTTATTTTGGGCATCACTAATTATACCTGGTTTTGAAGCCTTTCTGTGGAAGTGTGGCTGCTGACAGCTGTGGAAATGAGAATAGAGATGACGCTCTTGCGTTCACCTGCAGGTGAAGTGATGGCAAGAATTTTAATGAGAGGTGAGCGTGATTGTGCCAAACAAGCTGCGTGCCATTTTAAAGTTCCTCTTTTGATTAGAAGTCACAAACTTTTTTGTTCTGGGCCTTTTGTTTGTCTACTTTGAGATTTTATTGCTCAGATCCCAGCTAACCATTTTGGGTTGGTAGAGCATTTCCTTAACGTTTCCATTAAGTAACAAAAATGTTAAAAATGTTACTTTGAAAATTCTAGGAACATTCAAAACGTCCAGTTTTTTATACATCCTATTAACGTTATAAGAACATTATTTAAACATTGTTTAATTCTGTAAACGTTTTTTAAATGTTCCATCAACAACTTAAGAATTAAGTTTTTGATATATATACATAAAAAATATTTACATTTTGATAAAAACTATTGAGCTATGAAATGAATGTGGACAGTATAGCCCAGATCATTTGCCCAAATCCGAGCACAGTGTGAAACATTATTGAGATCTCATCTATTTCTAGAAGTGACACGTAAGATTACAGTTTCCCAGGAGAAAAATTTGAGAAGCAAATAAAATCTCTTTGTTATTAAGATATTAAAAAGATTATTAAATTCTGTGCATAAAGTTTCTGTTAATGGCACTTTTGCGCACTCTCCATCGGTTGGTTTGGTGAAGCATACACAAGTTGTTTGAGGGATCAGTGAGAGTTTTTATGTTCCTTTTGTAACCAGAGCACAAGCTTGTTTGCGCAATTGTCTTCAGTTTACTGTTTTGCTTTTGGAATATATTAGTTATTAGAGTCTATGATTCTAATCCATCTGTCATGCATGGAATGCTTTAATTGGTAATCAAGACGAAAACAAATACTGTTTAAATTTCCCAAAGGTTTCCCGAGCACAATGTTATCAGCCAATAGGGAAAGTTCTTTGAACGTTGGCTAACGTTTTCTAAAGGTTCTCTCAAAGTTATCAAAAACGTTCTTCCAGTAATGTTAGTAGAATGTTTCTTTAACTAAATGTTTCTTTATCAAAAACCTTATTATTAAGATGTTAGAGAAGCTTTTTAAAATGTTACAGAATTTGAAAAAGTTTTAATAATGTTCTTATAGCCAAGCAATAAAGTTAATGCAACGGCAAAACATTTATGTTTTGAACATTCCTAGAACATTCAAAACAACATTTTAAATTGTTTTTGTCACTTAATAGAAATGTGATGGAAATGTTTTTACAACCTAAAAATGTTAGCGAGGATTACTTCAGATGCATCATGGCATTAAAGAAATGCACATACCTGAAGGTCATGCTGTCATTGTGTTTCTGGTGGGAATTATCAGGCTCTCCCTGTAACACTTTCTGATTGGGTGGGCCTCTGGTGAGCCGTGAATCATGGATAAGTGGAAGGTAAGGGATGTTTTGTTGGCTTTACACTTTACAGGGAGATTACTGTTGACCTGTCACAATCAGAGAGCATGATGGGTAGAGGAGTGAAACAAATAAAAGGGCAATGATTTCATGCCCATCTGACTTCATCTGAGTGACCATCTAACAAAAGCACTTGTATTTTTAGTCCAGTGTTATGTCTAGTTTTACAGACCCACTTTGCGGGTGGGGACATCCGATTACACAGGGAGACAGAATCTGTGTCAGGATGTCCAAAATGAGTTCATGGATTTCCTGGACATATCACTTCCATTCATTATGAGTTGTCCAAAATGAGGATGTCCAAAATGAGTTCATGGATTTCCTGGACATATCACTTTCTTCCATTCATTTTCACAGCCAAGGTCACAAAATAAAGTGTTAATAAAGTGCTACATTACCAACAATTGAGTTATATAAATAAATAAATAAATACACATATGTAGATGCAGTCTTACTGTATATATATGTATATATACAGTCATAAAAACATATAGTCATATATATGTTTACATTTATATTTCTATTATAAATATCCCCGTAACCACTTCAATTTGTGTGCAGTCTTCTGTCACATGACGTGTTAGGTGATGTTGCATGTTCCATGCTCCACATCTGCTTCTTCCTCATGATCAGGTTTAAGACTGAACATTCTGCACAATCTGGCGGCTTTCCTAGAAAATCCCAGCATGCAAGCGTGCGTCCTTGACATTACATTCCAAGGAATATTTTTCCATCCATCTAGAACGTGCTTCTGTCAGGATGTCATGCACCCCATGCTGTGACCTGGACTAACTATAAAGCCAAAAAACATTAACCACAGAGGTCATTCCCCAACCCGCTTATCCACAACCACCATACGGTGTAAGAATGTTTCCTTAATGTTTCTATTAAATAACAAAAATGCTAAAAATGTTAATTTGAAAATTAGAGGAACGTTTAAAAAGTTTTTAAAACTTTGTATTAACGTTATTGCTTGACTATAAGAGCGTTATTCAAACATTCTTTTATTCTGAAATGTTTTTAAAACATTTCACTCTCAACTTAAGGTTAACATTTTTGATATACGTGATGTATAATGTTAAAAAAGTTCTACTAACATTACTGCATGTGTCACTCTTATGAACTCTTGTGTTGTGTCCTGAATCAGTTTGTTCTATTTTGGTTTAGTTCCTGTTTTTCCTTATTTGGTCATGTTCCTGTTCTCGTTTAGTCATCATTAGTTAATAGCCCTCACCTGTTTGTCCCTAGTCAGCCTCCCTATTTAAGCTCCTTTCTGTCCTATCTTTTGTTAGTTATTATGTTTACTATGTTGATTCTAAGTTCATGGTTATGCATTGCTGTTCTATGTGGATTATCTTCATCCTGCTCATCATTCTAGTTCTTGGTCTCTCCTTGTTTCTTATGTGACAACAAGACCATTTTTGATAACTTTGAAAGAACTTTTAGAGAATGTCATCCAGTGTTCTAAGAAAGTTCTCTGTTAGATGGGTTCTTTAAGAAAAGAACAGTGACATTGTTTGCCAACAGCACACTAGTGTGGAGTTTAGCCACAAAACACACTTGTATTTTCCCTGTTCTCCAACAACACAAATCAAACACCGTGGGTAGTCTTCACAGTGTCAACAATGCTGAGAAATCAAACTATTATTACCCAAGCCTGTCAAACAGCTGGGGGCTGAACACTTTATATTCTCATAATCTCAGCCAGAGCACAAGACAAAACGGAAATAACAAGTATGCAAATATTTGACGTTTGCTGCTGAGAGCGCAGCCCACAGAAGTTCCCTTTATAGTGCAGAGCTTGCTAAACCAAAGAGGTAATTAATTCATCTTTATTAATTGTTATTAATTGCTGTTTAATTGGAATATGATGACGCTGTTGTTTGACAAATAAAATAATAATGAAATAAAAAAACAGTGGAATCACAGATGTTCTAATCAAGAAGGCCTGTAATACCTGATCTATAAAAGCTATCTGTTGTGTTAGCATTCATTGTTATTACAGTTACTTCCCAGCTAACAATTTTAGGTTGTAAGAGCGTTTCTCTAATGTTTCCATTAAGTATTAAAAACGTTAAAATGTTATTTTGAAGGTTCTAGGAACATTCAAAATGTTTATTCTTTAATGTTGTATTAACATTATTGCTTTGCTAAAAGCATATAAAAATCAAATCAAAAATATAATCATTCATTTTTTTGTTTTTTTTGTTTTAATTCTGTAACGATTTAAAAACATTTCAAACAACTTAAGAATAATGTTTTAGATATAGGATATACAACGTTTAAAAAAGGTTCTATTTACGTTACTGCAAGAACTTTTTTGATAACTTTAAGATTCATGCATGATTTATATTTCCTTTTTTTGTCAGGACACAGACATGAACCTGACGTCAAATATTAACTAATAATATTTGTGACATTAATGTGATATTAAACATTAATATTAACCACCTGCTTAATAGCAAGCTGCAGAGGTTTTAGACCTGATTACTGCGCAATCATGCGAAGAAGCTGTTGTAACTTGGTGAATATGGTGTTGGGGGGGAGTTTTAAACATTTAATTGGTCGTCAGCACACCCTCTTCTGACACTATGTGAACTGACAGACTAAGACTGCTGGGAACAAGCACATCTGAAAGAAATTACTTCACACAAAATCTGCATTTGACAAGTGACAAATTAGCCTTTTGAGAGATGTTCTGAGGCCATTACGGCATCCCGAGAGGCCGCACTGACGTTTACCCCGCGCTCCACATCCAGCTTTGTGCAAAGTCGCATTTAACATGCAGACAGCTTGATTGCGACTTTTCATTCATTTAGGCCATCCTAAAGAAAACACACTTTTCATATATGCACAACCTCTGAGGATCTGAAAATTGCTGTGTTTCAGCGCTTGTCACACCATCTGTTAATACGTGTTGACAAAGTGACTAATATGATAAAAAAAGGACTGAGATTTTTTTAATCAATGTGTGAAAGACTCTGTTGATACCTCATCAACAGCTAATTTTAAGACAGGGTCCCCTCAGGAGCGTGTTTTGAGTCCAAAAAAGTTTAACTCTTTACAGCAAGAATGATCTATTTTAACACATTGACCAGGCTAATTAAACAAGCAACATATTTTTCACCAAACTCCCACACAGCTGCTTTGGCTAGTGATACCCCTACAAATGCAATGCTAGGTGACAAAAAGACCCTTTAGAGTCGCTATATGCTTTCCCTAATCTCAGAAATACACTTGCCCACGTCAGCACACTAGTATGCCAGTACACTTGTAGCTTACTTGGTAGAGCATGGTACAAAGGTCAGGGATTCGAATAACAAGGAACACGCAAAATCCCATTTTTAGGTTGTAAGAACGTTTCGCAGATGTTTCCATTAAGTAACAAAAACGTTTAAAACATCCAGTACGCTGTATTGACATTATTGCTTGGTTATATGAATGCTACTTAAGCATTTTTTAATTCTGTAACATTTTCAAAACGATTCACTAACAACTTAAGGCTGATGTTTTGAATATTTATAACGCTAAAAATTCTACTAATGTTACTTCGAGAACATTTTTGACAACTTTGAGAGAAGTTTAAGGAGAACGTTTTCTGAGAACGTTCTGAGAACGCTGTACTGTTTGCTGGGCTGATAAAGTATACACCTGGAATGCCCTGTAAATTGCTTTGGATGAAAGTGTCTGCCAAATGCATAAATGAACTAAAAACAAAGGGGAAAATACCCTTTTGATATCTGTTTAAGACAACCATTGGTTCTTTTAACCAATTAGAAGTTAGCAGTCAGCAGTCAGATCAGCTGCAGAATCTGCAATCCTCTCCCATGACTGTCACTTTGCGATTGCTGATGTTGGACTTTAGTGTCACCTGTGATATTCTGGCAGTGATCAATGTAGGGTTAAATACTCTCGGCTAAGACAAGCCACCACATTTGCTAAGTTGCTGAACCGTCACTTTTGTTAAACATGAAAGCTTTCGAACTGTGTAAAATCCAGAGCTACTCTGGTTTGCCATAAATAATTAAGACTATATGCATGCAAGACAGCCTCTTATGCAAACGACACCTTCAGCTTAATTTGTACTTCAAAATTAGATTACTGAGCGGAAACCAGACATTAGACACAGAGAGCTTTACTTTTGTGAAACATGTCGCTGCTGAAATCTAAGAATAGTTTAAGATCATACATTATTTAATTAGCTGTGTTTCCTGATTGCGATAAGTGATTTACATAAATAGAGGTAAAAAAAACGAATACACAAATAATTTGTCTCTCACAGAAAGATAAACAAAAACTTCCACTCATTTGTAGTAATATTAATAGTGCAGGCTAAGGCAAGTGTCACTGTTACTGCTGTTAAAACTTAGGGTTAGGATTTGTGAGATCAAAACCTTCACAATTAATGATTTAGAAACGTTTGTGTTTCTTAACCCCCCTACCAGCTAACAGGAAACGTTTGGATAACATTCACAAAAAGTTATCTCAAAATTATAATGTTAATTGCATTAATGTTAGTAGTTTATATCTTATATCTTAAAATGTTTTTTTTACCTCAAAAAAGCTCTTAGTGGAACATTTTAAAATGTGTCGTTCTTATAGCCAAGCAATAATGGTAATAAAATGTCTTAAAAACTGTTTTGAACATTCCTAGAACATTCACGATAAAATTTTTACATTTTTTTACTTAATGAAAATGTTAGGGGAACATTCTTACAACCTAAAATTGTTAGCGGGGTCTCTTCGAGTGCAATTAAAATAAGAGGAAGTCAAAGTGTTAGCTTAAAAACCTCAAATTGGATGTTCTGATGGGATGGTGAGTGTTTTGGATGAACAGCAGACTGACCCGCTGCCATGGCTCTGTTTTTAATTGGCCTTCTACAAAATTAAGCTAAAGTTAATAAAAAGTCACCTAAGGATTGTTATCACAGTTATGGTAGAAAAGTAACATCAAATACTAAAAGGTCTTGGACTGACCTTATGAACTTCATTTCGGTACATTTATGAAAACAGAAAGTGTCTTCTTTGTAGGATAATTATATTTATGAGGGGTAAACAAACCTAATAAACATACATAATATAATAAACAATAAAAACATTTTGTTGATAAAGTTTTCATGATGATATATAGTAGTCTCCAATCCACGTTGCTGGAGGTCCATAGACCTTTAGAGTTTAGCTCCAACCTTCTCTAACACATCTGCCTGAATGTGTCCAGCAGTCCCAAAGACCTTGATTAGCTGCTTCAGGTGTGATTAATTACTGTTGGAGCTAAATTCTGCAGGCCTGCAGACCTTTTTGAAGACCTCTGCTATATAACATACTGAATGTGATATATAACAGTGGACCTCTGCTATATAACACGCTGTATGTGATATATAACAGTGAACCTCTGCTATATAACACGCTGTATGTGATGTATAACAGTGAACCTCTGCTATACAACACGCTGTATGTGATATATAACAGTGAACCTCTGCTATATAACACGCTGTATGTGATATATAACAGTGAACCTCTGCTATATAAACAGTGAACTCTGCTATATAACACGCTGTATGTGATATATAACAGTGAACCTCTGCTATATAACACGCTGTATGTGATATATAACAGTGAACCTCTGCTATATAACACGCTGTATGTGATATATAACAGTGAACCTCTGCTATATAACACGCTGTATGTGATGTATAACAGTGAACCTCTGCTATATAACACGCTGTATGTATTATAAAGAATATAACAGTGAACCTCTGCTATATAACACGCTGTATGTGATATATAACAGTGAACCTCTGCTATATAACACGCTGTATGTGATATATAACAGAGGACCTCTGCTATATAACACTGTATGTGATACCTCCACACCACCAGGGGTCTCTTTCTTTTGAATTCTGTCTATTCATGTTAATCAATGGATGAGGGTTTGGTTGGTGAAGATGAATGCCATCTAAAGTATAGTAAGTATTATAGAGAATCTGTTACTTATTTCCTGTGTCTGTTTCAATTACATTCCTTTTGGAATGAATTGTCATAGAAATACTAATAACTGAAATGCAACTGAGCATTTACTCTGAACTGTTACTGATTTCTGGACTGTGTTACGGCTGAGCTGGGTTGCTCATTGAACTGAACTCTGATTGTGTTCCTGGGATCTGTGTTTTGGATGAATGGCTCTATTTTTACCCTGTAAAATCAATTTTTAATTCAATTTTCATTTCCTGAAGAAACATGCCAGTTCTTGCAATGCTGCTAAAGCGAAAGTTTAGTTAAAAGTTTAAGGTAAACTTTCAGCCTTACGGTTCTGTGTAAAATGCTGCGTCAGAGCTGCTTTGCCAGTAGATGTCTTGTTTTGTGTCCGCTGTGTTAACTAGTAGCTCAACTAGTTCAAGAGCATGGTGCAAACAATGCCAGGGTCATGGGTTCAATTGAGGGCACATAAATATAATCCTTGAGTGTAATAGAATATTATATAATTTAATTCTATATTTATAGAATTTAATTATAGAATTTTAATTTAATAGAATTTAATTATAGAATTTAATTTAATAGAATTTAATTATATTCTACCTAATAGAATTTAGGTAGAATATAATCTATAATATTCTATTATATATATATCTATCTATCTATCTATCTATCTATCTATCTATCTATCTATCTATCTATCTATCCTTTTTTTGTATTTTTGATTTTTTTTACAGCAGCATTTTTAAAGTAGGCTGCATGTTAAATAGAAATGTCGGGTCGTGCCATGTTTTAATAAATGTGAATTAATTTCTTTATTTCTTTATGATAAAGTGTTGAATGCACGCGCGCATACTTCATACGATCTCAACCCGGCAGAACTAACCGGGACTACGTGCTAGTGGAAGTTCTTTGGTATCACTCCGCTCCGCGGTATAAATGTGATACGGCCTCCACAGAAATCGGTGATGCGGTCATCTGCCTCTCAGCGTGTCGTATCGCTTCGCGCTTTAAACTAGTACGCCGCCCAAACCGAAAGATTTACACACTCTGCAATGAATTGAATTACTTGTTATATAAAATACGAGTGCGAGCGTCCGCAACATGTTTTGTAAGTAAATGAAAAAGTAATTAATCAACAAAATCAAGAAAATAAGATGATCTCTCACAGCTGCGAAAGACTCTCAGGAAGTGACGTATGTAACTATGAGAAATAATTGACATATGTGAGGACTGTGTGAAATAATTGTTATTTCTAACAGTCATTCCTGTTAAAGTACTTATTTTATTTATATACAGTGTTTGTTCCTATTATTTACCATTATTTTCATTTATATAGCTTTCCCGTTGAACAGGACATTAATGTTGATAAATGAGCACCTGAAATTGAGAGGGTGTGTATTTATGTCTACATGTCTAATTGTAATGAAAAGTTGTTTTGTGTAGCTGTGAAGGAATAATAATTATTGTTTCTGTCATTTAACTGCCATTTAAATGAGTGGGGATGCTGTTTGATTGCTTTGAGTCAATGCATTTTCTTTACTATTTGAACTAAACGTTAACTATAACGTTTATAGAAATGAAACTTCATACCCTCACCTAAGGCTACAACTATCTACAAAAACTGAGTCTGAATTGACCAAAGAGAGACATTTTCATACAATGTTCCTCTTGTAAAAATAGCTCCACGAATTGATCGTGTCTCCGCTCCAGTTCTATACAATTGTTGGTGCAAACTAAAGCAGCATTCCTCATATGCATATGAAACAACCGTTTCGTTGTTGCCTTACCTGAATTCTTCTGGCTGAAGATGTAACTCATTTCCAGGTGTATGCCATGTTGCAACGGACGGCGGGCGACATGTTGAAGATGCCGTGATTAATGCTCTGTCAGGAGTTCTGGAGGAAAAGTGGTGGAGGCTACGAGATGTGATTTGCATATCTTCTCTAAATAAAAGCTGGTGAGTCAGTGCTTTGAGGAGTGTTAAGGCGCTTTGTGTGTCAAATCCTGTTGTGCTTTATAGATATCATTATGAGCTCATGGGAATGCCTCTATAGTAGATTCACGTTTACATACTCACCAGCACTAGAAGTGGTTGGCAGCTATGGCCACGGGCAACACATGGTTGATTTCTCGCTGGCTTCCACTTCCTGGGCTGTAGGCTGAATGTTTTTTCAACTCCTAAAGTCTAAATAAACATTAGCACAGTCGGGCAATACAATTCCAGAAGAGTTTCCTGTTTTAGTGTTTGTGATGGCACTTAAAGCTGCAATCCGTAACATTTTTTTGGTTCAAAATGAGCAATTATCAGTTATTGAGGCCGTACATAACAGATCAGATCAACACGATCTCCTTACCTTACCCTGATTCACAACGGCAAGCTTAAAATAATGATTTATAATATAAATATATAATATAATTTAAACGGAAACATGCGGCTACTATATCACTGTAAATGGTACAGCATTTGTAGCTTGTTCTTAATAGCTTGTTTAGAATTTAAACTTGTCATCACTGTTAATATCTCCGCAAGGACCCTGCAATTTTATGTGTCAAACAGAGGTAGCAGTAGAGAAGCAAAAGTTGTGGATTGCAGCTTTAACAACAACTGAAAATAAGGGCTTTTATGTGTGTATATAATTAAAGAAATAGTTTACCCAAAATTGAAAAATGTCAGTAATTGTAATTGCATGGCAAACAGTGCCCAGATTAGTTATGAGATTTTCTCTTTTTGTGCACAAGGGTGAAATAAAGTCATATGGGCACAACCTGAGACAGAATTTTAATTTTAGGGTAACTGTCCCTTTAAGATTGCCTGACATTGAACAATAATGCACATACAGTTCAGCAGTCCTATCTATCAGTATATAGCAATATACAGTTGAGCAGTAAACAATGTGAATCACTACGTCTCTTGGCCGCAAGTCATGACTTCACTGCTGCTGAGTGTTCCCTCAATATTGCCAATGGAGCCATTTGTGGTACAGCTCACTGAACAGAGGTAATCATGGGAAATCGACAAGCTACTCTTTAATTACTCTGGAGCTCCATAAAACTTGATGCACATGGTAACAACACTCTCAGAATGTGACTGCTATAAAAGAGTCACATCTTTAACAACTTTTAAAATGTGACTCTTTTGTGGTAACACATAGAAACAAAATACACAAATGAGATCTTTTTGAAACCTTAATTGTTTAATTCAATCTCAGTGTTTTCACCGAGACAGCTCTCATATCCTCTCAGATGTTTCTTGTGAAAATCAAACCTTGGTAATCTCATGTCTTCCCTAAAGTTTCAGACAAGATCTCAGCTTTGTCTCAAACTGTGTTCAGAGTTGCTACGTTCAGTCAAAAATCAGATTTCAATACGCACTGAAGCTCAGCTATTTCATGTTATTGATTTTGCAAAGTAGCGATTCAAATTTGTTATAGCTTTTCAGTCTTTTTATATGCCAATAATTGTATAACTTGTGTCTATTTCTGTTTCTTAGGAATTTTATGGGAAATTTTTCAGACAGAGCTCATATGTACAGTAAATGAAACCTAACTGAGATCTTTATGAAATCTCCTAAGCTATTAAACAACAACTAAATAAATCACATTAGAGACTATGTAACAACTTATATTCAGTTATATAGAGATTTGAAAATTAGAGTGCGAGAAATGTAGTCCTCTGTTTGCGTTATAAAATTGTACAAACATGGCACATAAAATCAATGCAACATTGTGATGCAGGCATGCTCACCTTTTCCTCAGGGCATAAAAATGCAGAGGTGTATTTTTCCCTCATGGGCGTTTGAACATAAAGCCATTCAGCTTTTTGGAATTTAACACACTTCATGGATGAACATAAAAATGAAAAGCTTCCTAGAACTGTTTTAGATGTGAGCTCAAAATAAATGCTTTTAACATCTGCAAAACACAATTCAAGACTGCATTTTGGTCCCACTGGACCATACAGGACTGTATCTGAAATGAAAAAAGAACAGAATAATGAATAACAGATTTTTTTGTGTGGATAAACATTCTCTAAGGACACTTTGAACTCTTCTGTTGGGCTAGAACTTCAAGACTTTCTAGGAATATTGTAGCTCAACCGCAAGCTCATGCAGCTTCCCAGCTAACAGGGAATGTTCTCAGAACGTTAGCTAAATGTTCTCTCACAGTTATCAAAAACATTCTTGCAGTAACATTAGAACTTGTGATGTTATACATCACATCAAAAATGTTATTCTTAAGTTACTAGTAGAATGTTTTAAAAAGTTACAGAATTAAAACTGTTTGAGTAATGTTCTTATAATCAAGCAATAATGTTTACACACCATCTAAAAAACTAGACGTTTTGAACATTCCTTAAACTTTCATGTTTTTGTTACCTAATGCAAACATTAGGGGAATGTTTTTACAACCTAAATTTGCTAGCTGGATAACAAGTCGTAGGTTGGAGTTCCAAGGAAAGCACATACTAAAATGTAAAAAGCTTGAATGCATTAGAGGCCCAAGACACCTTGGATTAAAGTGCTTGCCAAATGCATTAATGCAATGCTTAATATTCCCAAAGTCATCGTCTAATATTCAATATTGCATAAATCAATAAATAAATAGTTCCAGTTCTTTTAAGCTACTTCTGAGGAGATTATTATTGTTCATTACTATGTGCTGTGACATGTTTGCTGTAAATGCAATAAACAACGTCTTCATTAATTGTTCTAATGAACTGCTAATATGCGGCATGAAAAAACAATTAGAACAAAACAGACCTTCTTGTTTTAACATTAACATCTTGCAGTCATTTCTCAGTAATGAGATAAACTGATATAATAAAGCTTAAAGCGCATGCTATAGAAGGAACACTGCATCTCCCGAGACGCCAGCCACCTTCTCAATTTTTAGAAACTCAATTCGCTGTATTTATTCCCTTCATTTTCAAAGACTGGTGGGGATCCTTTTTAGCGAATTGACATTTTTATTGATTCAGTGCCATATTCTGTCCTCATTTCAGAGGGAACATCAAACTTGTCTTTTCCCATCTTGATGTTAAAAGTTGGAAAGAGGCCTGAAGAAGGGACACTCTTTTAAGCTTTGACTATAAAGATGCACACTGGTCCCTTAAGAGAGGCTGACTCATCCAATGAGTGCCAACGAGAGCCTGTAAGTAATATACTGATAAATCTCATGCACAGTTCACCAGAACTGGCTTCTTCTTTTAATTGGCCATTGACATCTCTTGTTCAATCCCTGACAAGATTTGTTGATGGCAATCACTTACACTGATGCCGTATTAACAAGTTAAAAATAAACAGCCCACTTACTGCAATGAGAGAGGCTAAGCTAACAGGGAATGTCTGTAGAATGTTGGCCTTACGCTCTGTTAAAGTTCTCTCAAAGTTATCAAAAAATGTTCTTGCAGTTATGTTAGTAGAACTTTTTTAGCATTATATATGATATATCATAAACATTATTCCTAAGTTGTTATTGGAATGGTTTATGAACATTTACAGAATTAAAAACATTTGAATAACAATCTCAAAACCAAGCAATATCATTAATACAACATGAACGTTTCTAGAACTTCCAAACTAACATTTTTAAAGTTTTTGTTACTTAATGAAAACTTTAGAGAAATGTTACGCTCATGCAACACACAGAACTGATATCAAGCTTTATAAATACAAAATACAAAAAAAAATACAAAAATACAATTTAATTTAATCAATTTAATTTGGTAAATTCAGAGGTGTCAGTAGACACCTTGCTTTGAGTATGGATGGGAAAGAGTTATTTGAACAATTTCCAAAATTAAATTTCATAATTCCTCGTTTGCTCAGAAGTTATTTTTTACGCTCCCTGCCTTGAGTTGCGTGAATAAAACAAGATTTCATGGCGAAGAGTCTATTGCTGCACAATGAAGCTTCAGGTTCATTTTTAGCACAATTAGCAGCTTTAAAGATGGTGATTAATGAACAGCATAAATCAAACTGATTGATGGGTGCAATCCTCTGGTGATCTATTCAGTCTGAGATTCACCGGGAAACTCAAAATATCAACCTCGGAGCTAATGAACACCAATTAGTGCCGGATATGACTTTGGTATGCCTTTGTTTAGGCTCGCACTTAGCGGTTCCTGATGAAAAAGTATGGCCATGTGTGGAAATATCCACATAATGATGTAGACGGAGAAGACCAAGGAGACCTTTTCACACACCAATTAGACAGTTCTTTAATGGCACTGTTCTATGAATACTTTTATATTCTTCCTTGGTTATCAACAGCAAGGGAAACTTTTGCCTGAGGTAATTACTCCAGGAGGTTATTAAACTCGTATGCTGCTCTGAGGTTTTATGAAATGACGCTGTTTTAACTAGGCGTGTTTGTCGAATGGCCTTTTCGAGGACGTCCCTGTGCGCTGTTGCATGACACCCTGATTATCTGCTCTGAGGGTTGCAAACTTAAAGCGCACCCATCGTAAGATGAAATAGGGCTGATTATGCAAATGATACAATGCTGGGTGAAGTGAACTTTGATTATGCCTGAACACATTCGAATGTGCTGTTCCCGTGCGTTGATGCCAACAAACATCCTGTGGAAAACGTAATGTTCTCAGAACTTTGGCTAACATTCTGTAAATGTTCTCTCAAAGTTATCAGAAAGCATTCTGGCAGTAATGTTAGTATAATATTTAATGTTAAAAAAAACATTCTATGTATCAAAAATGTTATTCTAAAGTTGCTAGTTTGAATAACATTCCTATAACCGAGCAAAACGTTTCTTCAAAATAATGATGTTTTTGTTTCTTAATGTAAACATTAGGGAAACAGGGATAGCAAATTAAAAGTACATATACATTGTTTGGTATTAGCTACAAGGGTAATTCTCTGCAAATCATCACAGAATTCAATTGCTTCAGCACAAACATTTTAATCACAATCAGTTTGATTGAAGAGCTCTTGTTGATTTCCCACAATCCTGTTCTGTATTCAACAGTACAGAAATACACACACAGTTATGGTAATGAAAAAGGATACAAAATACACCACAGAATGAAGTAGTGTAGTGGATTTTACAGTCTTAATCAGTGCGCAGTCGCGTGTGCGTTTGTGAAGGGGTGAGTGTCAGGGAGGGGCTGCACGCTCTCTGAGTGGTCACCGAAGAAAAGGCCACAAGCCATTGATTGTGTGTCACTGAAACATGATCAAAGATCGGCCAGAAACATTCCTGTGGGACTGAGTGCCCTATTTAGAGAAGCCACCAAATGAGTTAAGATGTGAGACTTTTGCAAAAGCGAGAGGGCAGATAATCATGTTCTGTTTAGCTTGTGATTTACAATATTATGTTCAATTTACTTAGGCCAAACAGTTTAAATAACAACACTCATTGTAAAATGTAAGCCTGTGCTGTCAGTAGACATTGTACAATGTAAGCCTGTGCTGTCAGTAGACATTGTACAATGTAAGCCTGTGCTGTCAGTAGACATTGTACATTGTAAACCTGTGCTGACAGTAGACATTGTAAATGTAAGCCTGTGCTGTCAGTAGACATTGTACAATGTAGGCCTGTGCTGTCAGTAGACATTGTACAATGTAAGCCTGTGCTGTCAGTAGACATTGTACAATGTAAGCCTGTGCTGTCAGTAGACATTGTACATTGTAAACCTGTGCTGTCAGTAGACATTGTACATTGTTGTACAATGATTTATAGTCTGAGCTGTCAAAGCTGTAATTTTCCTATAAAAACTGACTCGACCCGAGGTCTGTAAACAAAAGAACATCTGGCTATAATATTGCATGTCTGGACACTATAGGTGGTGCAGCATTTGTAGCTTGTAGCTTGTTCTTGTCACCCACGTTAAGAAAGTAACTAGTAACCTGCAATTTTATGTTTCAGACAGAGATGGTGGTAGAGAGGCAAACGTTACTGATTGCAGCTTTAAACTGGATTTGTGTTTTTTGTGAAAAAATGCAGGTTTTTGTACTAAAGTACCACGCACAAAAGCCACATAACTGTTTACAAAATTCACAACAAGAGATCTCCGCATAAAGATGTCAGTGCAGTTGACTGAAATGGATGATTGATTTTCATGCAAAACATGGACTGTATTGGTGAGGGCTACTCGTGTCATGTCATATCAAATCATGTCATAGGCAAGTGAAGAGTGCGTCGCCAGACCCAACAAATCACAAAGGCAAAAGTGTCAGATAAAGATAAAAGACAGGGATTCAACACTATCTGTGACAGGTACTCAGAACGAGACAGGCTAGATGAAAGACAGGAGCAAAGGAGCATGACCTGCCTGACAGAATATCCACATCCTCTCAAGATGATTCCACAACTCAGACTTGAAAAGGCAAGCAATAAAGTGTGTGAGGACGTTGAATCTAGACATTGATAAAGACATGCTCCGATATTCAACTTCGTTTCACGTATATAAAACAAAAAAGAATGTTGTCGTCTTACTATTCATTTTGTCTCTAGCATCACAACTATTCCCACTTGTAAATGTAGTTTTGTGGACGAGGCTTGTTGGTTCTTAGGAACAAATGTTAAATGCTCTCTCTCTTTGTAAATCACTTTGATAACAGCTTCTGCTAAATGAATAAATGTAAAATGTAAATTACATGAATGTAAATTTATATTTACACACACACACACACACACACACACACACACACACACACACACACACAGATATTGAAAGTGATTTCAGAGTGAACCCAACCTAGGATCCAACCAATATCCTTCATCTGTATCCTTATTGTTAAAGTTCTGGTGTGGACTTTGCCATTTTCTTATATTTCGAATGATTTTTATAATGGTATAGTTATAACTTCCCTGGTGTGAACGGCCCTTTAGACCAAATTGAGCAGCAGGAAGGCAGAGAGCACATCTCCTACTTCAAACAACTGAATGTCAGCACGTGTTAGAACTGAATGTTTTCAATTCTATAATGAGTATGTTCTATAATTCAGCTGTTGGTTATATAGATCATTTATAATGGAAAGCAGACATTTGATGTAGTTGAAACAAGCTACTTTTTTATCTAATAATTCTCACTGCAGAAGGGAATGCCATTTGTCTCTAATGCTTTAAAATAATGAACTCCAAAGTGTACCAGATTTGTGGACAGTGTCAAATATACACTGTGGATTGATTTGACAAATGACACACAGCCTTACAAATTTGACAAAAGATAAATTGCTGAGACCACTGTCAGGTAATAACTGTGACCTAGATTTAACACGACAGCATTTAAAATAAAATACAATCAAAACTCCTTTGGTACTTATACGCAAACTGTAGGTTTGTCATTGGCCATTCTATTCTTAGGTAGCTGGTTTGATTCCGGCTCAAAGGAGTTTACTGGGGCAGTTGTGGCCTATTCACATTTCACATTTCAGGTATGGGTTAACATATCTTACAAAATATGTCCCTTTTATATATATATTTAATTGCATATTATTTACATATGTGACATATATGGCAATATCACTCTCAATATAGGGACATATATGTCATATATTGTATTTCTGTAGGGGTGAAAACAACACAAAAGCACAGCCCTTAAAATACCCCTGAAGGTTTCATAATTCAAGATTAAAATTCATTCATTCATGTAAGATGTTGTAAAACAATACATTTCCTAATGAAGGACCCCTTGGGTGGAGGAAGAAAGATAAACTTCAGTCCACGTGAAAGAAACTGCTGAACCTTTGAAATTACATGAAGGAAATCTTTGTTCCTTCCCCACAATTACAGACATGGCTCCCCCAAATAACCATAAATATAACAAAGCTTTCCATTGCAGATCAGCTAGCTTCTTTTTAATCAACGACACTGTATATCACTGTATATCACACTGTAAAGTCAAATCATCCTACTAAGCGATGGAGAATGAACTGTCCATGTTTGATGCAATATTTGAATTTAGCTGCTCACGTTGATCTGGTGGGATTCAGAATATCGTGGCCTGACGGGGTGACAGCGGCGCACAGTGCCCTGACCTCATCTTCATTCCTGACAGCCAAGAGCTTCTTGTACTTTAGGAGATCTTTTAATGGACTCACTGCCTTTAAAAATGTCTCAATTGTGCAGATTGTGCATGCATGTAAAGGACAGTTGCTTGATGTAACGTGTTTTTTGAGCACTCCACCGTTTGGACTTTAACCCCGGCTGACATTTACGTACCCATGAGCAATTGGATTTAATAAGCGTATTAAAACGTATAATGTACAGCTAATGAATTTAGACACATCTGACACAATAAAGTTTACACCCAATTCGCATTATGATTCAATTCACTTTGGATTAAACACAAGTGCACTTCTTTTTTGATGTAAGCAGGCTGTTTTGTTGTTGTTTCTGAATGTGTGTACTTTCCTGTTATACTGTGTGGCCTGTTTTATAAAATAGTGCCTTTTCGATTTTGATAGAAAAGGTAATTTTGAAATTCAATTTCAATTTCGCCATTCAGATCTGACAAAATAATTGTTTCAAGTGTTAATAAATTGCAGGGTAAATTAACAATTAACAATTTTTAATATGCCTGAGAAAAGTGTTTCTTAGAGTTCATAATGCTGATATTTTTTATAAATATCCCTTAATTTGTTTCCTTAAAAAGTGAATGCATTTTTTTGGTTGAAGTTTATATTAACATTTACGCATTTGGCAGACGCTTTTATCCAAAGCACTGTTTTATCCACAGTACATTTAAGGTATACAGTTTATCAGTACATGTGCTTCCCTGGGAATCGAACCCACAACCTTTGCACTGCTAACGCAGTTCTCTACCAGCTGAGTTACAGGAACACTGTGATTATACAGTATGTCAACTGAAGTCTAAAATACATATATAAAGAGATTAAAAACAATGACCAAAAGTCACAGGACACTGCAAACATGGTGGATATAGTCAGAAAATGTCTGCATACCACACACCTGCATACCTGTCTACAGTTCTCAATACTTGCAAGTACAGGAATCTGGACACAGCCAATTATGTCATTAAAAACGGCTTGTGACACATCACCAGAAATCAGCGTGGTGTCTGTGAGCATCCGAGTACAGCGTTTTTAAACTTCGCCATGTGGATTAATAGGCTGCTGAAAACCAGGAGGGAGCCAATAATGCGAGTTCACAGAATTCAATTAAAGACTCAAATTCATACCACCAAACACCCCATTGAGAAGACAGATGAGCCTTTCTATTGAGTCAGACCACAGTCTGTTTGAAGCAGGGAGATCAGCAGGTTCCTTGGGCCTTTTAAACTCATTTATAGTACGGACAACCTTTTGATATCCTATTGATATCTCCTCTCAGCTGATCAGAAAAGGCTATCTTCCGACTATCTTCCATCATTGTTGTTAGCGTTGGCGTCATCCGACGGTGTGTATTGCGTCTTACGGCAAGAGCAAATGAGGTGAAGAGATGAAGTGCTACTCTTATCAAGAGCGAGATTTAATGGTTCACTGACTCTTGTCTTCAGAGCCACTGGTAAACATATGGAAAAATCATATCCCAGCTAACAATTTTAGGTTGTAAGAATGTTTTCCCTTCCATTAGTAACAAAAACTTTGCAAATGTTATTTTGAATGTTCTAGGAACATTCAAAACGTCCAGTTTTTAAGCGTTGTATTAACATTATTGCTTGGTTATAAGAACATTATTTAAACATTTTTGAAATTCTGTAATGTTTTTAAAACGTTCCACTAACAACTAAAGAACACAATTTTGATATAATGTATAATATTAAAAATGTCTATTAACGTTGCTGGAAGAAAATAAACATTGAGAAAACTTTTAAAGAACATTAGCCAACATTCTGAGAATATTCCCTGGTAACTGGGATGCTTCTAGATGTCATTAGTCAACAAACATACACAGTGGAAAATGACACGCATATGGATTCAGTATGTCTAAAGCACTTCCTGTGTTTTGTGATCCACTCACAGACATTCATTTGAAGGGACAGTGACATCGATGACCATAAGCGAATTCACAAGTTTTGCGGTGAGGTGGATGTACATTGAATTTATGTCAGGAAGCAGCTGTGCTACGTGACGAGACTTGACACCAGCCTGAAGGGAAGGAGGAAATCGCTGTACTCGAGCTTGCAACCGTACCGTTTGTTTGAACGCTTCGAACGATCATTCAGAATTAAAACTCCCGCGCAGAGAGGGAAAAGTAATTGGTCTACAAAATAAATGAATGGCAGGAATTGTTTCATAGATTTAGTCCAACTTCTATGATCATTACAGAAGGCTGCGCTTTGTGGAGTGAATATAATAATAATAATTAATTTATAGAATGAATCACCAGAGTAAATCTGAGTGGATTAGAGGCTAGATGCTTTAAGGGTCTAAAAATAGAACAAAGATATCGTCCGCTTTCCTCATCTGTCAGCTTTATTGTAGATAGATGCAGTCATTATCCATAATAACATTATTCTTGGGATAAATCCACTGTTAACCGACAGCTCTTGTCCCCTGAGTCTTTCCCATCCCACATATTAGAAATGTAATGGCACTTTCCACAAATACGGTACAAAATGCACATATCCCATAGTGTGCGTTTTTGTTCTGACTATTACATATTTTAGATGATCAAACTATTATCTTTATCTTACATAAGCTTGAAAGTTCAAAGATGTGTTGCATGCATCTTCCCACCCAGGGATTTTGGCCTGTCCCGGTATCAAGAGCTTACATTTATTTACTGTCCAGCTATTTTCTCCAGCTAAAATTTAATTACAATTTTACATAATTGAATGGAATGCAAAAGATTTGTCATAGTGAAACTATTTTCAACTTAACTCAGAATATAATGGTTAGTCTACAGTTGTGCATGTAAACCTGTAACTGCAAGCTTTTCGCCAATACAAACACCTTCTGCTGAAAAAGAAGAGAAGAAGACTTCCCTTTAAGGGAAGTTTAGGCTCTTTTCTGAGCTCCATTTAAAGTGCTTAAAAATTACTTTTTATTTTTGCAATGTTTTTTTTAAGTATTTAAAGCCGTAACTTTCTGTCTTCTCTGTTTGAAACAAAAAATTGCAGGTTACTTTATGTGCTTCATGTATGTTGAAGTAAAGCTAAACTGACATTTCTCAGGAAATCGGACCTGACAGCTCAAATTCTAAATCATCATTTTAAGCGTATCATTGTAAATCAGGGTATGGTAAGGAGACCAATCCGGGTATGGTTTTAAACACTGATCTGTTAAGTACTCACTCAATAACTAATTTTGGTTTATTTGTATCCAAAACAAGCTACGAATTGCAGCTTTAAAAATCATCTATTTTTTCCCCTTAAAAACACTTTTTACTGCATGAAAAGACAAAGCAGGAATCTGCATTAAGAGTGTCCGGTCTATTTGGAAATGCCCTCTGATTCTCTGCTGAAGTTTAAATATTTTGCCTGTAAGCTGATTGCGGATCAGTCTGATTGTCATTCTGAAAGTAGGTGTGAAGGGGCTCGTTCCATCTTCCAGTCTTCCTCTTGGCTGGAGGGGAGGTGGGGTGGCACTTGACAGCAGTGACTACAAGAGTGACGTTGTCCTGCCATTGTGCATCTGTAATTAATGAGACCCAACACTGTGCTCTGTCTGTGCTCTGGATAAGAGACACCCACCACGCCTACATGACTTCAGCCGCAATAACGTGGACTGTTGCATCCGGGTGCGGATATGTTTGACATAATTAACAATGATTTTAAGGTAGGAACAACCCGGGGATTGACAGTGCACCAAGGAATTGATTGCTGTAATTATACCACTTAAAATGTGTCTCTGGTAATTAGAGATGAATATATAATTAAGTGAGGATGTTAATGAGTATTCAGTTACATTTTAATGAGAAACCATATTGGAAGACCACTAAACTCAATATCGATTGCCTCAATGACTGCAGTTGGTTACGGCCCTGCTAGAACCTGTAACTTTCGCCTCTCTATCGCCATCTCTGTTTGAAACATAAAATTGCAGGTGACTTTATGTACTTTGTTGAAATCAAATATAACCAAACTGACTTTTCCTGAGAAACTGGACTGACAGCTCAAATTATAAATGATAATTGTAAGCTTATCATTGCGAATCGTGGTAAGGAGACCATTTTAAACACCGATCTGCTATGTACTGTCTCCATAACTGTGTTTTGTTTATTTTAAGCCAAAAAAAGTTATGAATTTCAAGTAAAGCTTTAAGTAAAGATGACGGATTCATAATAGCAAGTGCTGAAGTTTTGCCATTTGAACGATTCCATGCGTGGCATTTAAGATATCAAGCACATATTTTGGGACAAAACCCATAAGTATTTATGGCTGCTGGGGACAGAACATCAATACAAAGGATTGAAATACCCGGAGTTTTGTATGCATCTTCTTAGGGAATAAAGGAGACACACTGCACAGCCTCGGTGACTCATTCAAACAAGAAAACTTCACTTACGTTCATTCAGGTCGACTCTCCCTCCCGTCTGCGCAGGCGCAACACACCAAATGCGTGACACTTGTGGTGGACCGTGCCTATATAAACGCAAACTCCAGCCTTCCTTTGAAGAAGTCCTAAAAGTAAGAAGCGGATAGGTAACAGCTGGAAGAAAGCCGCATCTCGCAAAGTTTAACAATCCAAGGATATTATCCATTACGCATAGCACAGGTACGCATCTCGTTTGCAGTAAGTGTTCGTATCGGTTGTGCCTTAAACAGCAGCAGTTTACACTTGTAGTTTTTATTCTGTTCAGAATATAATGGCATGGCGCAAAATTTCGCACCCTCGCATTTGGCGCACGATAAAGCATCCGGGTATCCAACTTTAACTTGTGCGTAACCATCTCTGTGGACTTTTATATAAATGTACCAATAGAGTGAAATGCAAACATTCATTTTAAAATGCATTGAAATGTCCAGTGAGTGTGCTTTAATATTGCTCTGTGAGGAACAGCTCTCCAGATCCAGTGCGCAAAACAGTCAGAAGTCAGTTGAATTGTGCGCATAATTGACTCACTTCTCCCGCAGATTCCCGTCGCCACTTTTTTGACATGAAGCTCCATGTTGTCATCATCACCGTGGCTCTGCTCGTTGCCTTTCCGCCACCGTATGAATGTAGAGCCATCGACGGCAGCTCCAACCAGCCAGCCACGGACCCCGATGGAGAGCCACAATCACCGCCACTTTTGGCGCGCCTAGGAGAGGAGTACTTCATCCGGCTCGGGAACAGAATCCAGAAATCTCGATCTTCACCCGACGACTATCCCGAAACATCCCAGTTTTCCAAAAGGGCACTGCGGCTCCAGTTAACGCAGCGTCTGCTGGAGGGGAAAGTTGGAAACATCGGTCGCTTGGATGGCAATTACGCGATCCGTGCGCTCGACTCTGCGGAGAAGGAGCGCAGGTCGGAGGAGCCGCCGATTTCCCTGGACCTGACCTTTCATCTTCTCCGAGAAGTGCTGGAGATGGCCAGAGCCGAACAATTGGCGCAGCAAGCTCACAGCAACCGCAAAATGATGGAAATTTTCGGGAAGTAACCACGAGCAAGCCCATCTGCCAAAGATATTTTTACATTTAGCACAAACATAAACATTCTGTACCATAGTGCTGCTTCTCCATCATGATCTATTTGTACCGCCGATTTATTTATTTGTAGATATTTCAATAGAGACCAATAGAGTAGGTGTATGACAATGGCTCAAATTGTTAAAAAGCGCAAAACTGTCACGAATCTCCATCAATGTTATTGTATTAGGTGATCATTCCGAACTGTAGACGATACAAAACGATCCTTTGAATTTCTTAAAGACAATATTTTCAAATACTGTATTATTTTATCTGATGAACCTGCGTTTCATTGTAACATACAGTACATTGTTTAAGTTTGTTAATAAACGAATGAGCAACCATTAATTTTTGTTGTGCAAGAGAATGTCTTATATTTATATTTTTCAATAAAACTTTGAAAGCCAGTTTGACACTTCTTGTCTAGATTTGTGACGTATGACCAGGAGTAAAAAAAAAATAGACTTAGACATTTTATGTGCAAAATATGCAAAAATATGCAAATTAGTTTCTAAAATCTATGTGGACTAAGCATCGATGAACGATCGGAGATGATTGACAGAATAATTCTTCCATTCAAAAACTTCTAATACTGGAGATGTATAATTAATGTTGCTTTTGTATCCATGCCATTACAATTACAATTACACATTTTAAAGTGTAAAAAAGATTCAGGCTACCACATATGTAGGAACAACTTGACTTGACCGTACTCTGCTAGAATGGAGCTTTGACAGGGTATCAGTTTTTCATGCAAAAAGTCTCATAAACAAATAATAAACAGCAATATATATGACTTTAGAGTATGTTGCATAACAAAATGGATTCTTTAATCAGTATATTTGCTGACAGATGTTTGCCTCACTTTTCTTTTGACATGGATTTAAAAGATAGATTGAATTTTCAAAATAATTTAGTATGTAAAATGAACAATTCAAATCTGTTGTGGGAGAAGCAGCATCCATCCCAAGAGATCACTTACGTTTGTCAAAAGGTTAGGAGAAGAAACGGTCAGCGTACCTACTCTAATGAAGGAAAGACTGATTATCAATTGCAGTATGAACACTAATTCGAATCGAATTTGATTTCACACCCAAAACATAACTGATGTGCAACTGGATATCTTTTACATGTGTCTTTCACTGAACCATGTTCTAAATATATTGGGTGAAGCACATCAAAAACTGACTGATAATGTTCTGGTCAGACAAATGTAAGTCTTGGCGAGTTAACAAGATACTCAAAACCTTTCAGTTCACTTAAACCTTCACTGTTTACTCAGCAGCACAAGCCACGCCCTGCGAAGGTCCATTCATCCCCAGCTAACAGGGAAGGTTATCAAAAAATGCACTTGTAGTAATGTTAGTAGAATATTTTTAATGTTATATATTGTATAACAAAAATGTTATTCTTAAGTTGTTAGTAGAGCATTTTAAAACGTTACAGAACCAAGAAATATTTGAATAATGTTCTTACAACCCAGCAATAATGTTAATACAACATCTAAAAACTGGACGTTTTGAACATTCCTAGAACTTTCAAAATAACATTTCTAATGGTTTTGTTACTTAATATAAATGTTAGGGAAACATTCTTACAACCTAAAATTGTTAGCTGGGTTGTAGGTAAGAGCCACAACAGCTTTGTGGGTCTAATTAAGTTGATTGTAGATTTGTTCAATGTGAATTCAGCCACTGAGGCACATCCTGTCACTGAACACCCTCCACTGGGCCAGAATATTTGGATTACGCAATGTCCTGGAATCATTATTTCAGCTCGACCACCGAGATGTGTTAACAACACTTGTTTAATCCTGCAAGACCAAGAGAACATATAGTGCAACATGTAGATTACTTCCACAGTTGTGGCAGACTCAAAGCTGATTAAGCAACATCAGTGCTTTGAATCCAAATTAAAGAAACCAGATTGATCTAAACTGAATTGCACTGATTTCTAACACAGAGTCCTAAACAAATGATTACGCTACTTATATATCTTCAGTTGTTAGTGCATGAAGGTTACAGTTTTAGAACTGGAACAAACACAGGTCACCTTTTATTTGTCGTTGACATTTATGCATTTGAAATCCAGACAGCATTTAAAGGGAATCATATCATTCATTACTCAAATATCATCGCAGTGCCAGCCCCAATGAAAATACCACGCGAACGCTCCCTACGCAGTAAACAACACCACAAATCTTGGAAGGAATTCTTAAGTCACCTACATTTATATTTAGTCATCTAATGACTTTTCTTAAGCACTAACAGAAAAAACATTGGCAGCATATAAAATTCAGATATGTGTGAAACCACGTTATTTCCACGTCTTGACAGTAGTCATTCCACTTTGTGAATGGCGCTTTTATTAAGATGATTTGGCAGGTGTGTGTTTGCTTAGGTTTGGTGAAGGCAGGAGAGACGGTAAGGGTTCGTCCAACTGGCCCAGTATGTCAGACCCTCCCGAGGCTGTCTGTTCTGCCCTGGGTTCTGGATCAATGGCCACATCATCCTCATCATCATCTGCAGGATATCAACAACATGGAAGTTGAAAACGTTGTAGATAAGTCTCAACCCATTTAGAATGTCAGGTCACTAAAAGGACAGTTCAACCAAAAAAATGAACACTCTCCCATCATTTACTCACCCTCATGTCATTCCAATCCTGTACAACTTTTTTTTTGCCTCTAAGGAGCACAAATGAATATTAAATCCATATTTATTTAACAAGCAAACCTTTTAAAATGTACGCCCATATATGCTTATAGTTAAAGTTAATTTAGAGTATTCAGAGTTTTTCAGGTGACTTTTACCTCTGGCGAAGTTAATATTACGCAGGGCCCTGCCCTCTCTCTTAAAGCTCACAGAATAATGATCCATGCTCTCATAGCCTCACTCTACCCTCTCCAGGTGGGAGGTATTCGATGCTTCTGCAATTCTAAGAAACAAAAAATCAATGTGGTATATGTTCAATAAATTGGTATATGTGGTATATGTACACATTACCACATTGGTATATGTGGTATATGTACACATTAAATTGGCAGAAGGAATCATCGCTTACTTTTGCAAAAGGGATTTGGCATTCTGGAAATGTGGGAGAGAGAAATAGTTATTTTGGAAGATTTTATTAGGAATTTCGATAGATTTCCCACATTTTGACCAATTTCTATGAACTTTCTATGGATTTTCCAGTTATTATTAATTACTGGTTAAGGATTTTAAAAGATTACTGATAAGGACCTTTAAGAAAACGTCTCCATGGTTATGGTCGTAAACTCCAGATGATCTCCATACTTCCTTGTGAGGCCACGGTTATAGTTCAGTTTCTCTTCCTGTTCATTGGCCATTTTCAGGTTCATCTCTCTCTCTCATACAAGTGGTCAAACTTTTCACACATCTTGGACTTTTGTTGCCTTCTGTTTTCCTGTGAAAGAGAACAGTTGTTCATCTTTGTACCACTGTGTAAACATGTATGGAAATGATCTCATGATCTCACCTAATAGAAAGAATAATAGCTTAATTTATGTTAAATGTTGGACCCTGTATTAATTTGCAACCTTCATAAAACATTTACTATTATTTTGACCTTAGACCTGATGTTGACATGCTGATGTGAAATCAGCATTCCCTGAGGGTTAAGCCCCTCCTTTCAATGAACAATTTTTACATGTTTAAGGCCCTATTTTGTATCCAGTTTTTGGAAAGTGCTAAAACATAAACATTAAAGATTTACATTAGGCTTCACAACGTTTACTCTCCAACCCAGCTAACAATTGTAGGTTGTAAGAACTTTTCCATAATGTTTCTATTAAGTAATAAAAGAATTTGTTGTTATTTTAAAAGTTCTAGCAACGTTCAAAACATCCAGTTTTTTAGACGTTGCATTAACGTTATTGTTTGATTATAAGAACATTATTCAAACATTATTTTAATTCTGTGACATTTTTAAAATGTTCCACTAACTACTTTTTGTAACTAATTATGATTTGATATATAACATAAAAATGATACTTTGAGAGAACCTTGAGAGAACTTTTAGAGAACGTTAGCCAGTATGTCAGTAGCTAACGTATGTCAGTTCCCTATTAGCTGGGAAATCAATAGTTTAAAAGAATATAGTATCTGTTTATTTCCCTGATCTAACCCTCAACCTTGCTCACAATGACTTTCCATCAGAGCAGCCATATGCTCAACGGAGACGGCTCATTTCGGCTGGCTTGTCAATCATGGAGCCTCTGTGAAAGCGACTGTGAAGTCTGGAGAGATTCCAGCTTCCTGCTTGCCCGGCTCATCGATGCCAGAGTGTGTGGATCTTTTGTCACAGAAACCATTCTTAGGCTTTCATCAATAATTGTGCTCTTATGTCAAGTTTATGAAGGCACGGAGAAGCCCTCATACAGGGTGACTAACCTCTATGGTCCTGCAGGTCTCCTCCAACTGACTGATGACGCCTTGGATCCTGTCATTATTGCTCACCATCATTGCTATTCCATCCGTCAGCTCTGTCTGGAGATGAGAACGTGCGTGAGTAAATTAACATGCAACTGTAAGAAACATACGCTACGTAGATAAACACATACAAAAAGGTCCCTCACAATGCCATAGAAGAACCTTTTTGACTGTATGGCTCCATACAGAACATTTAACATCCAAAGAACATTTCTGTTTCACAAAAGGTTTTTGTAGTGGAAAAAGGTTCTACTGACTTTGAAAAATAAAAAAATGGTAGTCTTCTCCTCTGGAGAAGACTGAGAACGTCAGTCATCTGAGATGGCTTGGGCAGAGCCAAGTTAATGGCTTGGGCGGAGCCAGAGCCATTAACCACTCCCCTCCAATGGTCAGTCTACTGCAAGCTTTGAAACGCCTACTTTTCAAGATGGAAAAAGAAAACTATGCCTTTAATTTTTCCATTTTACTTTGAATTATGTCACAACATCTAAGTCAGTTGGAACTGCCTGTTCAAGTAGACTTACAGAACCTCTGACTGAATAGTTCTTTGAGGAACCAAAAATGGTTCTTCTATGGCATCACTGTGAAGAACCCTTTAAGAGCCTTTATTTTTAGGAATATAGACATGCACGTTTGCATAAACTGTGTTAGACGAGCGTGAATATTTATGTGCTTCTAAACTGCACCAGTTCTTACCTTTTTTGTCTGGTGTACAATGTTTGGGGGGTGGGGGGGCACTTCACAGTCTTTATGAGAGCTGAACACTTTACACATAGAACAAGTGGGAACACTGCAGGTCAGGCAGCAGACGTTGATTTTCTCGTCTTCATGGACCTCACACATGGGCGGGTCAACCTTTCTCTCAGGAGATGGTCTGCTGCTGTTACATTGACAATAATAGATCAATGAGGTCTGACATCTGAGGTTAAACGAAACGGATTTATTAAACGGTTTCAAAGGTTTGAAATCATCATCTGACACACAACCCAGAGGAAGGTTTAATTGCTGTAAAGTAGCTTTTTTGACTGCACTAAAAATTTTATTGAGTTTGCAGTTGTTTAATTGAAGTATCAGCTTTGTTTCTGATGGTTCTTCTAATATTCCTCAAATGTTTACGTTTATAATGAAATCTCTGACATTGTAGTATTAAGCTCTCAGACTGATTTAATTGGTGTCTGAGCAAATCTGAACACAGTTTAAGACATTACTGAGATCTTTCATGACACACCTGAACAAACATTTGTAGGACTGATACTGTGTGCCCTTTATATGAAAGATCTCCATTTGTTCTTCATCTACTCTCATGGATGTTATAAAACCAATTGAGATAGCAAACAAATCTACTCTGTGGTTTTTTTCTGAGATTAGATTTTTTTCTTTAGTTAAATTGAACAAAAATCAGTTATTGAGCAAGTACATGACAGATCAGTGTTCAACACGATCTCCTTACTTTACACTGTTTCGCAAAAGGAAGTTTATGACAATAATTTATAATTGAGTAGTCAGTCTGTTCTCACTTGAAATGTTCGTCTGTAAACAAAAAGAAGATCTGGCTACTATTTCGCATATCTGGGAACTGTTGATGGTGCAGTATTTGTAGCCCGTTCGTACGGCATTTGTGTACAATTTAAACTTGTCATCCATATTAAGAAAGTAACTCCACAAGTAACCTGCAATTTTACATGTCAGGCAGAGATGGCGATAGAGAGGCAAAAGTTACAGATTGCAGCTTTAATGAAATGACTATAGAGTTTATAAGGCCAGATTGAAGGTCTGTGATGTGTGTCAGTATGTCTAGAAGATTCAACACTGACTGATGTCGAACTAAAAATAAGCTCCTTGCCAGCTGACCATCATCCCAACCCTTCTGACCCGAGTCACAGGTCTGAGGAGTCACACTTAGACTACTGCACAGCTATTGAGTGAATCATAAAGCTTTCAAACATACTGTTTGTTCCTATTCTACCTATTCTACCTATTCTATCTATCTATCTATCTATCTATCTATCTATCTATCTATCTATCTATCTTTCCGCCAGCGTTGATGGTGAACGCTGTATATGTTCTTATTACTTTAAAAACTTTTAAGTAACGTATAGCCAAAACAATACTCTGATAACTATTAAAACACAATACAGTACCAATTACAAAATAGTACAGGCCAGATATATTATTGTATAACTGGAAATCGCTTTAAAACTTTCTGGAAACCCACCAACACCCAATTTAAATGAAATGTATTTATTTATTAAAGAGTATCACGTTATTTCTTGCGATGCATTATGATGCCGAAAAACAGGATACCTGGAAAATGTCATGAGCATGAAAATGTCATGAGCATCTCATTGCATGTATCTGATAGCAAACATGGCACTAAAATACAGTTTAAATGGCAATTAAATTAACTTTTAACTTCTGTGTCTGTGCAATTAAAAACTTTCGCCTCTATCTATCGCCATCTCTGTCTGAAACAGAAAATCGCAGGTTGCTTTACGTGTTTTCTCTACGCATGTTGTCGGACCCGACAGCTGAACTTATTATAAGCTTCAGTGTGAGTCGTGGTGAGGTAAGAAGATGTGTCATGCATTTTCTTCCTAACTTATTTTTGTTCATTTGTAACCCCCCAAAAGTTACGGGATGCAGTTTGAAGATCAAGATAAAATTGCAATAAAATTAAAAATTATATTGGAGAATGCGGGCATCGATCCCGCTACCTCTCGCATGCTAAGCGAGCGCTCTACCATTTGAGCTAATTCCCCTTATAGTTCCCAGTGCAGATTTTATAACTATAATGCATAAAGTTAAATTATTATTAGATATTGTGTGGTGTTAAATTCCTGCCATCTGCTGTTTTATCATTTCACTACGAATATCAATATAATTGCTTACAAAGTTAAAAACGAAATACATGTTTTAATGTTAAACAGCATGTCCCCGCTTCTGTTGGTGTAGCTCTAATCTTATAAAGTTAAACATATTTATGCTTTATCAGTGTTAAATAAACGGTGTTAAGATCACGTTAATCATTTCCTTCTTCTGCAAAAAATGCACTTCTCCCTCGTTTGGCTGCAGTTTTTGTCTTTGCATTTGTTGATTGTATTCATGGCTTGTCTAGCAGTCTTTGTGTTGTCTGTAACATGGTTTTCTGGTTGGAAAATCATTGCACTCAAATGTAAACTTGTTGGAAGGCAGAAAAATGAAAATAATAATAATAATAATAATAATAATAATAATAAGAATAAGAAGAAGAATAAGAAGAAGAAGAAGAAGAAGAAGAAGAAGAAGAAGAAGAAGAAGAAGAAGAAGAAGAAGAAGAAGAAGAAGAAGAAGAAGAAGAAGAAGAAGAAGAAGAAGAAGAAGAAGAAGAACCCAGAATGAGGACTTGTGGGCAGGACCCTTCGATAGCTCAGTTGGTAGAGCGGAGGACTGTAGAGGGTTGCGGTGATCCTTAGGTCGCTGGTTCGAATCCGGCTCGAAGGAGACTCGGTTTTTATTTTTGGAAAAGCCCAATCCAATGTTTCTGATTTCTATTTAGTGGAGTTAAAGTGGAATTAATTCTGTGTTTGCATATAGCATGTTTAATAGAAGAGAAGGGCTGTTTGCATATACTGATATTCGTTTGTTTGGAGAACTAAGCAAGGTACAAGCAAGGGCTTATGTTTGTGCACAGCACGTATGACAAAGAGCACATAAAATGTTTAATAAAAATGTGAAAACATACAGAAATGTCTGAATGCCATTTTTGACCACCAGTAATAGTAAATATGTTTAGTGTGCATTGTATTTTTATATTACTATGTATTTTGCTTATGTAAGGGAAAACAATCATGCTTGTGTGCTAAGAATGCACATTAAATACACATAAAGCATAAGAATATAATAATATATGTTATTTACAGACAGTATGGTTAAACATAGTTTAAGAAGTTGGGTATTGTTTCTTTAATCGTCCTGTCATAAGCGGTATATTGTAAAACATATCCAAGCAAAATCATATATAATTATTTATAATTAATATCTATCATAACTGTGTTTCTTTTAGGTATATGTTCTATGTCCATCACCAATCAGCTGGGTCTTCTCACTGGCATTGGTCGGCTGCAGCACAATCGGAGTGTCGCCTTCTGGAAAACCAAAATCACAGGTAAAGGAGGTCACACGTGATCCGTATGAAATATACAAGAGGTTACTCTGTCTAATGTCATTCCATTTCACACTCCTAATTGAACTTCCTGCTGAAATGAAAAGTGTTTTGTACGCTCCAAGGACGTCCCAACAATCTGCTGTTAGTCTGCCCCTGCTGGCTGCACTTCCATGACCTCACTGAGTTGGCTCTATTTGAAGGGCAGCCCACTGGCCTACCTAATATTGAGAGAGCTTATTTTGCTGTTCTGTGCCAAAACAGTTTTTTGATTCATGGGGTGGATTTGTTGACGACTTATAAGCAGGATACGACTGGGATATGATACAGTAAAATGTTTAGTTTTATTTAGCTTTATTTTGTATTGTCTGTATTGTTTGTTTTGCCATGATAATGTAAATGTTCCTGCAGCTCAATTTGTACAGCGTTCGGTGTTAGCAGTGCAAAGATTATGGGTTTAATACCCAGAAAACACACACACACACACACACACACACACACATATATATATATATATATATGCTGATAAAACTTTATTTCTTGAATGTGCTGTAAGTTACTTCGGATAAAAGCGTTTGCCAAATGCATAAATGAAATGAATATTTAAAAGTATAAAAAATGGGATTCCAATGTGTTACATATTTTCAACCTGTTTAGGTGAAAGTAAACTACAATAAGCAAAGCAAACGTTGATTTGTACACTGTGCATTTTTACATTACATACATAAAGAGTATTTCTTGTCGATGCCCTCTTGCATGCCGCTTTTCAAAGGCATGCTAGAAGACATTGTTTATTTTTGTTGTGAGAATGCTATAAAAAAACTAGTATGCAAACACATTTTGAGAAATGACTCAGACTGTAATTATCACTTTTGTGAGGGACTGCAGCAGAAGATGTAGAAAACCTCCTACAGCTCACTGGCAGAAGAACAGCGCATTCTATTCAAACATCTGGCTCAGAACTATCAAGCCTGTTTATTTTTGTAAGAAGGGTGACTTGTGTATCTTGAACCACTTCTTACAAACTCCCTTCAGCTGATAAACCACAATCTTCCACATTAAAGCCCTTTTAAAATAATTCATACACTTTTCAATTTGTTTCCTATAAAGCTAGAATGAGATTAATTTGATTTATTTATTTTTTTAAACAGCAGATTATGCAATATTCTCATCTTATCTTATTAAAGTGTTTTGTTAAATGAAGTCAGTGGTGTTGCCATAATCGTCTGTTTTGAAGCTCACACTATTACACGAGAGCAATTTACGAAATGTATTTTATGTGTGACACAGAGGTTTTGTTGTAGATATTTTCAGCCTTTCTTACCTGCTGTAGTGTGTCTGATACATATTCTATACCGCATGCTATTTCAAAACTAAGTGTGACCACCTAAATTCCTTGAATGCATTTGAAGTGTGTGTGCATGTGTGTGCATGTGTGTTTTTACCCCTCTCGTTGTCAGTACGGATCTGCTCCTCCAGGTCTTCAGGAGACACGTAGATTTCCGAGTCTTCGTCTCCAGGTGTGTGTGGTTTGCACTTTCCACAACAGCAGTTGAAACAGCAGCACAGACAACAACAGAAATAGCAACCTGTCAGCAAGCCGCAGATGGCAAACAGACCCTGCAAATGAGAAAGTACAAAATCAGACAAACACACATTATAAGGGTCTGTATTCATTCAAACACTAGTGCATTGTATTACTGTATAATAATTACTGTCTGTCTGTATAACAAGCTATATAACAATGTGAATTGTTGTTTCTACAAACATTCTGATTCATTATTTCAACATTTAATTGGTTACTATTTGCCCTTAAGTAATACATTTTTATGTCACTTTTTAATTTCAAGCTTTCAAAATAAATAAACCAGGGACAGAAGAGAGAAACAGTGCTGCTGCACCTTAGCCCACCAGCTGGAGAGCATGAAATACGTGTTCACGTTCTCCTCCCCAAACTGCTGCGACACATACAGGCCCAAGGAGCCGTACTTGTCGTAAATGTTCCGCTTGGTGCTGTCAGACAGAACCGTGTGAGCATTGTTAAGCTCTTTGAATTTGTCGGTGGCATCTGGGTTCTCCGGGTTCTTGTCAGGATGATATTTCAAAGCAAGCTTCCTAAAATGCAAAGAGATTTTTATGATGTGTTTCCCTGAACTTTTAAAAATTCCCTGAATGAAAATCTCATGATATGAGCTGCAGATATGAGACCTAAGACGACTTGGACAACACTTGTAGCTCTTGATTTTTTAAACATACTGAAGGGACATATTGTCCCTTTAGACAGAGATATACCCCCATTATATGTTACCAAATGTATTTAATGACCTCAGAAATATTTTTATTGTACAGAATTGGGAGGAAAGGTGTGTTTACCCCGCTAACGGTAAACATTCTCAGAATGTTGGCTAGTGTTCTCTAATAGTTCTTTCAAAGTTATCAGAAAATTTCTTGCAGTGGAGTTTTTTAATGTTATATATATATATAATATACATCAAAAGCGTGATTCTTAAGTTGTTAGTGGGATGTTTAGAAAATGTTACAGAATTAACAAAATGTTTGTATAATGTTCTTACAACCAAGCAATAAGGTTAAAACAACATCTTATAAAACTGGACATTTTGAACATTCCTAGAACTTTCAAAATAACATTTTTGTTACTTCATGGAAACATTAGGGAAACGTTCTTACAACCTAAAATTAATAGTTTGGTAGTTTCATGACTGTGAGTCATGAGTGACTGTATTGAAATGACATAAAACAACTATTATTTTAAAAAGAAACAAATATACTTGAGAACAGACTTGTTAAGGTGTTTATAATGCTGCCTGTCTGTTTGATGATCTCTGCACGGTGTGATCTTTAGCGGCTAGCTGTCTTATGTGTGCACGGCTTGACCTGTCTGTGTGTCGGCAGGACCCCATTAGTGCCTCCAATAGCTTCTCAACACACAAGGGGTGGCGAAGAGGAACGTCACCAAGTTTGACATTTTTCCCATTAGAATCAGCCGTGCATTGCAAATGTCTGCGCGTGTGACTCAGGTCTGCTCGCAATGAATGTCAGCATGTCCAAACTCTAAAGTCTGTCTGCAGCACAGCAGTTCATTTGACATTTTATTATGTTGTGAAATGTAATATCCTTATGTTCAGAATGGGTGTGGATTCTCAGATACCAAACTTTAAATATTTAGCTTAGTGATTTCAAAATGAATGTATAGAAACAGCAATTGATAGAGCATGGTGTTATAGATGCTGCTGTCATGGGTTTGAATGCCAGCAAACACATAAACTGGTGTGAAATATACACCCTGTATGCCCTGTACGTCTGTAAGATGTATGATGTAATGTAAAAGATGTGGAAAGCAGTGTACTGTAAAATATACAGCTTATGATGGCAAGCTAATAGCATTTCAGCCATGAGTTTCAACCTTTAAAATAGCCCCATAGTCTTTATATAATTTATATTCTTTTTGTAGCTCAACCAAAAATGTAATTTCTTATTAACAATTTATGATGCTCCAAGCACGTTGCTTGTTAATTTTTGATTAAGCCAATGGCGTCTGCAAGAGTTGTGACGATTATATATTCATTAGCCACAAACAAGTGCTGTTAAAATGCTAACCATTGAAATGGCTCCCCGAACAATGTGTAAATCAGGGCAATTAGAGTCTGTAATTGCTGAATGAACTTGTCTAATGAAGTTCTCTACTTGTTGTCCTTATGTCTCAGTGTACAGAAGTTACATAAATTGCAGTCACAGTGAAGAAAAACCCTAAAAAACATCTTAACCTGTGGCTACAATATGCACATTTGTTTGCTAACAATTTTAGGTTGTAAGGACATTTCCCTAACATTTCCATTAATTAAAAAAACATTTAAAATGTTGTTTCGAATGTTCTAGGAACTTTCAAAATGTCCATGTGTTTAGACGCTGTATTAACGTTTTTGCTTGCTTATTCAAACATTATTCAAACATTTTTTATTTCTGTAATGTGTTTAAAATGTTCTACTATCAACATAAGAATAACATTTTTAATGGATGATATATAATGTTAAAAATGTTCTGCTAATGTTACTGCAAGAACAGTTTTGGATAACTTTGAAAGAACTAGAAGGAGATGATTCATTGATGTATTCATTTTGAAATGAATGTTACTGTGTTGGTAATGATTTTCTCAGGTTGTCCTGTGTTGCATAACACTTTTGTGCAGTTTTTAAACCAACAGGCTTGTGTGGCCACAATGATGTCAGAGTCATCCTCTAAGCAGACAGTGCACGTTTCCATGGTGTTATCTAAGTTAAAGTGGATATTAATTCATGCACGCACAGACACATCACGCACCCCCGAACATGCTCTCGTATGTACAGGATTCTTTCATCATTTGTGATCGCAGTAAAATAAGGTATGCCATCTGTTCAGCATAATGAATATTTTAGCTTTGTGGAAGTCATATTATATTCATGCAGCTCCTCAGCTGAAGGCTGAGATTATAAAAGAATAAGTCGCAGTTTTGCGCTTTTCTGCTCTTTCCTTCTCCCCAGAAGTCTTTGCAGCTACCAGTTGATAGGAAAGCCGGGTGTGAATCTTCTCTTACCTGTAGGACCTCTTAATGTCATCATGGGTGCAGTTCTTGTCAAGACCAAGAACCTGGTAAAGAGCCTCGCCTGAAGTTGACAGCGCCCGTTGTCTTTGTTCAGTCATGATCCTAAACCATTACCTTAACATCAAAAGAACAAAGGAACCGTCAAATAACTGTAGAAGACAGTAGGTTAGGTTAGGTCAGGCCAGACACGAATTACGTTTTGATGGAGACTTTTAACATCATTCTTTCCACATAGACCCAGACCTTGTGTCCAAGTTACACACAACCCAGGTAACTGGGAATGTTCTCAGAAGGTTGGCTAACGTTCTATAACGTTCCAAAATTGTTAGCCGGGTATCCATATGAAGGTTATTGCAGAGATAATATATCTGTCCAATTGCCTACAAGGTTTTGACATGAACTGTTTGATAACCTCCACACCCCCGTGCCTGAATAATTCCATCATTTGTAATGAAGCTTCATTGAATATTAAATAGTTCTAAAAATTATACAGCCTACACGTCTTTTTGGAGGTTTACTGTTGCTGACTGCTGAAAGGAGAGAGGTTGGTATCAATATCAAAAATCGATCAATGCTACAGTAAATCACACAGATGATTGTTAGTTTTCTTACCTGTTTAAGGGAAGACACTCCAAACTTTAGTCCACCTTCAGTGCAGAGAGTCAGGGTAATGGAGTCAGGTTTCTTCTGTGATGGTGAGTAGATTACTGAGGAGATTAATTATACATGGAACTAGTCCTGATCTCAGGTAACGTTAGGCTAGCTTAACATGGTTACCAGTAAGGTTCATTAGGTTTTAGTAGCCAATGATGCTTGTGCAACAGGGGTAGAGGATTTGGTGGAAGAAGTTTAGTAAGCACCAACAAGTGTCCTAGGATGCATACATGTCAAGTGCCACAAATGACATTCAAACCTGCACAAGTATCACCAGGGAGCATTAAAGGTCAGGTTGCATGTCTATATTGTTAACTAGACTTAAGCTATGTGCTTAAATGTAGAAACAATGTGATTGCTTGAAATATTTTCTTACTGATGCAAAATCACCATCTTGTGGTTTCCTACTGCAAGCACTTTTTCAATATCAATTGGAGTGGCTTCACCCTGCAGTCCGTAACTTTTGCCTCTTTATCGCCATCTATGTGTTAAACATAAAATTGCACGTCACTTTAAATTCTTTACATTTCTTTATCTTGAAGTCAAATAAAGCCAAACTGACATTTCCCAAATCGAGAAATAAGCTCAAATTATAGATCATTATTATAAACTTACCATTATGAACCTGGGTAAGGTAAGGAGACAGTTTCGTACATGTTTTAACACTGATATTACACATGTTTTAATACTGATAAGCACTTGATCAATAAATGATTTTTGTACAGTTTAAACCAAATAGTTATGGATTGCAGCTTTAATAAGTCACGTATTATTGAAGAAAAAGTCGTAAAACCACTTGTTTAAGGAACTTGGTTTAAGTCTTTAACAGGTAATTATTTGATTATTATTTAAAAAATAATGTTTTATTACAAATAATGTTGAAAATTCACAGCCACACAAACTTTTCAACTATACAGTTTCAGCAGGATGTTGATATTTTATTGCTGTACATTGAGAGATGTAAAGTTACAAACATAATGGTTTTGCACTAAACAACAAGGTTTACTTGACTTCTGTCAAACATCATATAAAGGTTATCCTTTAACTGTAGTTGCTTTTTATTTTATGTTATTTGCTCTTTGAATTGCCCAGAATTTGTCGAACTGTAAAACTGAAACACGTTGTGGCATGTCAATCATACGTACTTTATCTTAACAGATTAAATTTTGCTGATTCAGTTACATTTATCTAAACGTTTTCCCCTCAATAAATATATTAAGTATTTTTAGGTATCAAAGAATGATGTGAAAGAATGAAAAAGAGTTATTTGCACTTACCATGTGCCACCACTAGATGGCAACTGAGGATCTTTTATTCTGCCATAGTTTAAGGACAAAGCCCTTATGTATAGTTCTTCATATGCCACTTTACTTAACCTATGAGAAATGTCTTTACAGTGCAAACATCACAAAGTTATTCACAGATGTATGTATGTGTGTGTGTATATATATACATATATAAATATATATACATGAAAATACTCAATATATATATATATATATATATCATATATATAACTTATACATGAAAATACTCAAAAAATATATATATATATATATATACAAAAAAAACCTCATACATTCCCATGCCCCATCCCCCCAAAAAAAGGAATAAAGAAACGCAGACCCCGATCATTGACTTCCCAGGAGGCTGTTTCAGCAAAGCAGGTCTGCCTGGGGAACGCCATCTGTGGCAAACTAAGCCTTAGAAACAAACCATTAATGAAATGATTGTCCCTCAGTCAGGAAATGTGAGACTCCCAAATGAGCAGCACGCTGGGCCACCAGCAGTGGACAGGAAGCAGTCATTGAAACTGATTTTCAATAGTATTGCAGTCTGTAAATGCATATGAATGACCAGACCAGGAAAAAAATAACTGGTGGATCAGAACATGCCAATCACTTGACATAATAAATGTGCACTTTGATACAGTATCAACAGTAATGTTTATTAGTGTATCAATGCAGCCAGTCAATTTATAAATCACACTGGAATCACCCAGCTAACAATTTTAGGTTGTAGAAGCGTTTCCCTAACGTTTTACTTAACATTTCCATTAATGTTATTGTAAATGCTTCAGGAATGTTCAAAACATCCAGTTTTTTAGGTGTTGCATGAACGTTATTGCTTTAATAATATATATTAACATTATAACATTATTGAAACTATTGAAAAGTTCTGTAATGCTTTAAAAATGCTCTACTAACAACTTATTTTATATATTACTGCAAGAACATTGTTTGATAACTTTGAGAGAACTTGTAAAGAATGTTAGCCAATGGTCTGAGAACATTCCCTGTTAGCCTGGCAGTAATATATAAACAAAAGATTTATGAATAATAGCCCACATTTTATATATCAAACTAATTCATTTGTTTGGAGAAAACACCAAAATAATTATTTTGTATTATAAAGCTTTTGTAGTGTATTTCCAAGATCTGTCAAAACCTAACACTAGTTCTGGTGTACGCAGGGTAAATCACTCCTATTTTCAACCATTTGCTAAAATGCCTAGAAACGGATTAAGATTGCCAGCTGAAGGGTTTGGTTCAGCAGAATTGTATTGTGAGCTGTGAGGGGGAGCAATTGTACTCACTACTGGCACATGGCCTCTGTTGCCATGGCACAGTTCACTATTGTGCCCCGTCTCCAGTAAGTGAAGTTAAAACATTTGCTAACATTGCAAAGCTTAGACCTGAAATGACCCCAAAGAGTGGATTAACCTTTCATAGATTAATTTTCTCAAAAATAATTAAATATTAGAATTACATGTAGAAATATGCACTAGTCATGTGATTGCCTGAGATGGTTACTACTCCTTTAAAAGACAACCAGAGGAAAATGCTGTAACACTTATACGACCTTATCTGTTTTCTCCTTAGTCTCCTTAGTACCCAACTAACAGGGAACGTTCTCAAAACATTGGCTAATGTTCTCTAAAAGTTATCTCAACATTATCAAAAATGTTTTTGCTTTTACGTTAGTAGTACATTTTTAATGTCATATATCATATAAATGATATAAATAAAACAAAAATAAACAAAAAAGTTATTCGTAAGTTGTTAGTGGAAGGTTTCAAAAAAGTTACAGAAGTTTGAACAACGTTCTTATAGCCAAGCAATAATGTTAATACAGCGTTAAAAAGATGGATGTTCTGGGATCCTTTGAAACTAACATTTGTAATGTTTTTGTAACTTATTGGAAACATTGTTAGCAACATTGGGTAGATGCATATTATTGGATGAACCCAAACAAATGCCAACACAATAATGCATTTCATTTAGTAAACTAAATGTGTATTTACTTTGTAAGTATTGGGATCAATTGTTCCTAAGCACACAATATCATATTTATACAGACTATAACTTTACAAGCTGTCATGCCATTCCTTGGTAAGGCCTAACAGAGCAAACCAAATCCACTTCAGATATAAAACTAGAAGAATATTTATTTTTTTACCTAGCATAAGTAAGAAATAAATCATTTTGTCATTTACAGCTATCAAAACACATAAACATGACATATAGTTATTCATTTAAGGAGAGTCATAGTCTCATAATGAGGGAAATGCTCTTTTATTTCAGTTTTATTATTGAAAGAAGTGCGCTCGCTAAAAACTGCATGATTCATACAGCCAATGGGATTCATTGTTTCAAAAGCGCTGAGCGTTTTGGTCCAATAAGAATCGACGTTACATTAATCGCTGCACGCCTATTGGCTAAGACAGACGGGGACGTTTTGTGAACGCTTTCTGTACGGCACCGTGTCTGTCGCAGGTGGTGCATGTTCGGGACGAACCGAGCCGAGCCTGTCGTGTGTCATCGGCGTCATTTATCTCCCTTTATGCGTTTTTTCCGCGACATCGAGCACGATATGCTTTTATTTCACCCCAGTCACTTTCTTCTGGTTCATGCACGGCGGTGCATTGAGAAAAATTGACAATTGAGTGTTGCATGCGCCGTTGCATGCGCCGATGCATGCAACTTTCCGTGCATCCGTTTATCAATTCGCTGCACATCTCGTTTTCTCCTCCGTGCATCGGCATCTGGGTTTCGAGGCGGCCATGCGTTCGGTTTTAATTCGGGACCAAGGAGCCGTTTGCGCGGCGGCGGTGATGATGATTCACGACCGGACGGGGTTTAACAAATGAGGAAGCTTTGTTTCTGAAGCGATAGAGGAGAGAAAGGCCCCGTCGGAGGAGAAAACGAGCCGGATGAACGCGAACCGAGCGACATGGAGCACATACGGGCCACATCGATGACGACGGCGGCGGCGGCGGCGCGCGCGAGAACCGGATCGACCCGAGCAAAATGAGCCGCCGCGCGAGCGCGTGAACCGAAATCCCGTCGTTTGGGAGTCGCAAACTTCTCTCCGCCTTGTGTTGTGATCGTTTTACTTCATTTTGTTTTTGTTGTTGCGCGGGTTTGGATTACTTTGGACCCGGATCCGTAGCGTTGATATTGTTCAATGGAATTATGTTATCAGTTACCGGTTTTGCCTTTAGACAGGCCGGTACCCAAACATGTTCTCAGCCGGAGGGGAGCCATCAGTTTTAGCTCCAGTTCCTCCTTATTCGGAGCCCCCGACCCGAGGCAGCTGTCCCAGGTAAGAAAAGTCATCCTAGTGAGCTGTCTATGCAGGGATCATCCTTCCATCTGAATGGTCTATGTGAACAGCATATGGGAATTTTGGAGCATCCCATGCGCTTCCCAGCGGCGCTGGGAATGTTAGATGCGCCAAAATGCATTTGGAGAAAAGCGCATTTTCCCCCCAAAGTTATTCTTGTGCATATCCGGGATCTTGATGTATTTACACCTTGATCAGGACTTCCCAAGTGTCAGACGTGTCGGTTTTCCCTAATGATCTGTTGTGGCTGTCATACTGCGCTGTTGGCAACACAAAATATGTTTTGTTGTCCCTTTGGGCCACATGCTGACAGCCCATTCGCATCCACAACTTTCCAGTTTGTTGGGAATTTTCCTGGACATTCGTCTTGCAACTTCTTACTCGGTCACCATTGGGAAAATGTCAGCAGTTACTGTAACACGATTAGGTTTTAAGGAGCATTGCATCCCTCTCGACCATCGTTTTCTTGCTTTATAAACTGGTAGAGACTTAACTGGTTGTTCTGCACACAATATAATCACGCATTGCATGCTTACCCCATTAAATTCAGTGCTGTTGGGTTTAATAGAAAGTATAAAGCTGTGTTTGGTTTTTAGGATGGGATTTAATCCTGGGTGTCCCCATTGTGTGCTTGTAGTTTATCTGTAATAAGAGATAATGTATCTACAGGTCAGAAGGATTGGTACTCGCTGTACGTGATAAATTCTGTAGCGCAAGCTCACATAGAGAAAGATAAAGTGCTTTGAGCCTTGCGGGGCTTTGGGACCTAGAAATGAAAATGTAGTCAGTCAATAATAAGGGTCATGTCACCAGACAACTGCTTGTATTGGGAGTTAGATTAGATGACCCTTCTGTCCAGTGTATTGCCTCAACTTCTCTGGTTGTTTGAGGCTTTGAGATGTTATCAGAGATGCTATGCAAACACATGCACATGTATTTGTCTGCTGCTTTTCTAGTAAAACTAGTGAATGCCTAATGTTTTGATTATTGATATACAGAAACAACCCAACGATTGGCAGTATGTCATGGGGCCAGGAAACGTTCGCAAGAAGCAACTAGATGTGAAATATTTTTCACTTGCTTTTTTGAATTTCAGAATTCATTTGGAGTTTGACCCAGAGTGCATTAAGATTGCGTTTTTAATGGCATTGCTTTGGCAAGGGTTGTACAAAAAGCATTTGTCCCTTATCTCTGTGAGTTACACTGTGAAAAAAGCCCAGCAGCTTCCACCGCCTTCACAGAAAACACAATGACTGACTAAGTACCTCCCAGAGAGCTTGCTCAAAAACCTACCAAAGCTCTCCCATGGATTTTCACTGGAATTTCATCCGTGGGTGGAATGTGGGATAGACTCGGAGCGACTCTTGGCCCTCCGTCCTGACACATCCAGGCCTTTATGCTCCCATAAGGATGTAAAACATTCTGTCTGGAATTCTGTTGCGGCGAATCAACTTGTTGTCTGAAGTAACATTAACCAGTCTGTTCTCAGCCTTCAATGCAGCTGCCTGGAAAATAATGCCATGAAAAGATGAGGTCAAGGTTTATGTCAGACAGTGCTGTGTGTATAGCCTAGTTTTCTGTCATGTTCAGGGCAATATTTCAACAAATTCAAATCGTTCTATTATCCAAAGTATTCCATTTTATAGGCATTTTATTTTTTGTCATCAAATAGAATTGTGAAATAATAAATTTGTGTATTTGCTGAAGAAATTGTGACTGGATCTTACCTGACAGAAGTTACGGCGTTGCCAGGGCGTTGCCAGGGCGTTGCCAGGGCGTTGCCAGGGCGTTGCCAGGGCGTTGCCAGGGCGTTGCCAGGGCGTTGCAGTTATAAAGGTGTTTTGCATGGTTTTCAACATTTAACAGTTGCGAGGGTGATTGCTGGAGAATTTTTAGGAGGTTGCTAGGGTGTTCTGGTTGGTTGCTAAGCATTTTTATTGGACCAAAAGAACCTAATTTAAATTATGTGATATTCTAGTTCTAGAATTGGCACGGTTTCCTTCACAAGTGTAAGCCAATAGTTGTTTGCCTGTTTTATCATCTGTTATGTGGAAAAAGTCTTATCACTTTGAATATTAATAGCACCCTCAACAAAGTGCAATTTGAGCTATCGTTTAGGCAGCACAAGTTACTATGCACCAAAGTTTAGTATTTACGGTTACCGGCTTTTCAAAAATTGACCAATGTCACAAATGTTAGAGCAGTAACATTTAGAAGGTTACACACACACTTAGCCAGCTCATAGAGGCAGGGCAATTAGCTTTTCGTAAACACTGTATTTTCGTTCCTGTAGCCATGAAACACAAATGACTGTTGCTGTGCTTGTGTGTGGTTGCCCCTCGCTGCTGTGTTTGTTGGAGGCGAGGCAGGCTACCCTTGCAGAAGAAGCAGTTAAGCATGCGCCTGGTCTCTGGTGGCAGGGGTTTGGTCAGCTGCCAGCATCACAGATGGCCAGGATGTCTCTCTTTCTCATTCTTACTGTATCATCATTCTTCTCACTGTTCCATTAAGTTCAGTTTTTCCCCTATAAAGTTCGCTCTTATTTCTTATGTTTCTCATAAATGAACAAGCGACTTTCCTACAATGAGTGCAGATGTGTGATCACACTTCACCATGCAAGAATGCGCAACAAGGACTGAAACATAACTGTTACCCACAGTGACGTGTAAACAGTGCCTAAAATTCACTTTTCAAAATTCGCCTGCCAGTTTTTTTTTTCTTACTAGACATAATTGTGATTTGTGCTGTTGTGTTTTATTTGCATTCTTGATAAACATTCTTGATATGTTGTTGGCTTTAACCAAAGCCAACAGCAGTAAATTTGTTAGTAAATTGTTAGTAAATTGTTTCCTTGTAACACAACCTTGCAGCATGGCGTTTGTGATGCCAAGGTTGTAGGTTCGAATGCCAGAGAGCACACATTCTGATAAAATGCATAGCTTGAATACACTGTAAGTCGCTTTGAAAAAAAGACTGCCAAATACGTAATGTAAATGTTACATGTTTTTGTAGAATCTCACAAACATGTTAATGAGTTGATTTTCTTGCACGTTTAAGGCAGCTGTGCAGGGCATGTGAATTTTCCTGCTGCGTCTAGTGGGATCTATTGTGCCTGCACTGGTGAATCACACACTTATTCATGTGCTCTATAACTTCACTGCATCAATGAGTTATCAGCTGCGTGACAGCGTGCTTTTGCCATTTAGGCAATGCAGTCCATCCTAAGCAGCACGTGAAATATTGCGACTGCTGCATCTGTGGGCTCTGTTGGCATCCAGCTTATAAACACACAGTCAAAGGTAGATCACATGGTTATGTTCGTGTAGCTGGGAGGCTGACATGCAGGCTTGCGTCGACGTACGTTTGTCAGAGGACATATCAGCCGTGTTTGTTGGTGCAGACAGGGCGAGGAGGAGTTTTTTAAGGCATTTGTTTATCTCACTCATGCGATAAGATTTTTTGTGCCGTGTTGTTGGAATGACGTAGTTTCAGGATGTGGTAAGAATGCGCAGGGTGCTGTTCGGTTTTCAATATTTCACAACTCGCTGCTGGTGTGTGTAAATGTGTGAGTAACCCTTGCACTGCCAGCATTCATTGTCAGCATTGACATTCACCGTGTGCTTAAACTTTGTTTTGCATGTGCGTTTACGTTTTGCATTAGTACAAATTGTTTAGACCAGTTTCTTTCTCTATAATGTTTGCTTTTATTTTTTTTGCTGTTTAGGTCAGTGATTTTCAGAGACGCCGTTTGAATGACGTTAATAAGAATGCGGATATTGGGTATTAAGGTTTTCCATTTGTTTAGAAATGATGTAAACAAAATCTCCACCCTTGTTAACAGTCATGAAATATCTCACTCGGGAGTTTTACTTTGGGCCGTCTTGATGTCTTTCCGTTACACGTGGGCCTCAGATATTTCGTTTAGTTAGGGTGAAGGTTCGTTTCTGCACAAACGTGTCATTTGGTTTGTTGGGGTGTTCACAATGTACACTGATTCACTTCCTCTGACAATAATCCTTGTTGCACCACAAAAACGGCCTTCAGCAAATGCTGCCGTCTGACGGCAAAGCTACTGGATCTGTCGTTAAAAACACAGAGCTCTGTTATGCAACACGTTGAGAAATGTAACCACAGAAGTTCAAAGGCAAACTTTGTTTACCAGTATTGTTAATTGTTTTTCTACGTTTTGACATTAAGAAGCCCGTATAAATGTTCTCCTCGAGCAGAGAATGTTAGTGCAAGAACTTGGAGAACATTAGCTGATGTTCTGAGAATGTTCCCTGTTAGCTGGATTTATGCATGGACCTGCTCGACTAACCTGCACAGTAAAAACTGTATTTATGGCTTGGCACTTAAAGGAATGTGCAGTACTGTTATACAGCATCTCGCAGCGCAGTGTTATAACTCATGGGGATGCTCTGAATTTATGAGGCCTCTCTGAGACCTGTTCCTTTAATCTGAGCCACGTGGGTTCATGAACGCACTTCTGTTTTTTGCACGCCTGCAGTTAGACACGAGGAGGAAATAAAATAGGGCCTGGTGATAAACTGACCGTTATCGCTTTAAGGAAGAAAACAGAGGGTACGTGTTCGGAGAAAGGAACACGACAACCCTGCAGCACACAGGAATCATTCTGCTTGGTTTCAAACCAAGTCAAGTGACGTAAATATATAAAGATAAAACCTGCGACTATTGTGAAGGACAATTTGTGTAGCGACTAAAGAATAAAAGTTGAATTAGTTTATCTGGCTGTTAAGATTCTTTGCCTTGTGGCTTTCATGGTGGTTTATAATGTCTAAGTGAAAGTGAAAGTGACATATTTATCAGATATGGTAACCCATACCTGAAATGTGACCTCTGCATTTAACCATCACTGGTGAGGAGTGAACACACACACCAGGAACAGTGGGCAGCACTGCTGTGCCCGGGGAGCAATTGGGGGTTAGGTGCCTTGCTCAAGGGCACTTCAGTTGCTACCTTCCAGCGCTGGAATCGAACCAGCAACTTTCTTATCACAAGCCCGACTCACTCACTAGTAGGCCACAACTGCTACAAGTTTAAGCAAGTTATGTTGCCAGATTCTCATAATAAATACTAATGCAAAGAAATTACTGATATATGATACTTTCTAAATACATTTAGTAATTATTAATGAATGATTATTAACATTTAAAGCATCTCCAAAATTACTGTGTATGTAATAAGAATTATTGAAAAATGAATGATAACATTGATGATTTTTCTGATGATAACATTGATTCTTCTGTCTCAGCTTAATGCTGTGATCCGTAACTTTTGCCTTTCTATCACCATCTCTGTTTGAGACATAAAATTGCAGGTTCCTTTATGTACTTTTTGTTAACTTACGATGAAGTAAAATTAAACCAAACTAACATTTCCCAGAAAATCGTCTCTGACAGCTCAAATTATAAATCATTATAATCTTACCATTGTGAGTTGGGGTAAGATAAGGAGACCGCTTTGAACGTTGATCTGTTATGTATTTGTTCAGTCACTAATTTTTCTTTATTTTAACTAAAAAGTTACGGATTGCAGCTTTAATGTGCAGAGGATGGAGGCAGCTGTAAGGCATTCGTAGGTTAATTTCCCCGAAAAGTGTAAACACTGTGGCACGATTAAAACATTAAGCTCTGTTTATTTTTTAACATCCGGACTGATCCTGCCTCTCATTACAGTGACTGTAATCAGACATCAGACCTGCGTGACAGGCCCTGGATCTGTGTTTTTGTCCCAAATGTCAGTATTACACATTGAATCTTGTTCTAAATTGAGCTGCGTGTACACCCTCGTAATGTGTCAGGGATTTTTGTTTGGACCTCGGCCTAGGATCTGAGAGCGCGAGGTCAGAAACTGGAACCTCATGAGGACCATGTCACGCTCTATCATGAAGCTTCCTGTGTTTTACTCATGAATCTGCAGCTGCGACACTATCTCTCTCTCTCAGTTGCCAGCCTCTCTTATGCAAATACGCTGTCAGCTGTGCCATTAAACAGACATGTGATTTGCTTACCTCGCATGTCATCGATCTTACTTTTAGATGCCTGCCAGTAATTCGGTTCTGGGAGGAACATTCAAAGCAGAAAGGTTTTGGACAAAATCGTCGGGCTTTTCCGTGCTGTAAGTGAACACGTTTATAAGGAATAATATTCTAATGCGGAGGTGCCACACACGCTCCTCAGCAGGACTGTGTGACTTGCTGCTTTGAAATGGGCCATTAGTGTCTTTTGAGTTGTGAGAAAAGTCTGTTTTCTGTGGCTGTGGTTTGTGGGGGTTCGGCTTATTTATGGAAATGCTTCTCCACAGATAGATGTGATGTCACAGCTAAGATAGGCCAACTTGGTCTGGGAGAAAAGGCTTGTTTTACACCTGTTCTTAAAACGAGGGCAAGCCATGATTGTCAAAAAACATACAAATAATTTAGCCTTTAGCGCATCCCATTTTGCATCTGTAATGTGTTGTAATTCCAAATAAAATGGGATATTCAGTGTGGCGTGACGTGTTTAAACGTCAGGAATTGCTTGTACAGTAAAAAGTGGTTTCTGTATGACAGAGGGGGTGGTAATAGAAGAGAGCTTGGTGACGTCATCCCGAAAGTTTAAAGCTGCTTTCTGTAACTTTTGCCTCTCTACCACCAACTCTGTCTGAAGCATAAAATTACATGTTTTTCTTTACATATGTTGTAGTCAAATGAAGCCAAACCGGCATTGCATAGGAAATGGGACCTGACAGCTCATTATAAACTTACCATTGTGAATTGGGGTAAGGTAACGAGACCGTTTTGAATGCTGATCTGTCATGTATTTGATTGATAACTGAATTTTGTTCATTTTTAAGCCCCAAAAAGTTATGGATTGCAGCTTTAAAGTTGGCAATTTATGAAGACAAACATTGTTTTTCATTTAAATAACACACACTGATTGAATGTCATTCAGAAAGATTAGAACTGAGTTCAGTAAATTCAGTTCTTATTTCACTTGTATTGTTAAGTTAATGCCATAAACTCTAATGCTTATGTTGTATTTGATGGCCTGTTTTGTGTTGTTAAAATGTATAAAATCGCAAGTTGACGTCACCAAAACACGGGCAAGACGGTCAATTATAATCAGTTTAAATAAGCATTTTATGTGTATACACCCAAAGTATTGTAGCCTTGAGCCGTCATTCAAAACGTATGTATTGACCAGGTGTAAAAACAATCACGCTCCAGACTCTTAGACCAGAATGGTATGAGAAGTCAGCGAATCCACAATTTTGCAGATGAAAAATAAATACGTTCATGATAGCTAGCACACATCTTTGATTATGAGGCGGCAGCAAAGTTGGTGTTTAATTTAGAAGAGAAAGCATACAGTCTTTTCTCTGTACTGCTGATAAGACACTGACACGCTCTCCTCCCAGCCCCTCCCACCATGTGCGTCAGTGGTGCTGCTGGTCTGGTTGGCTGTTGCTAGGTGTGTGTGTGTGTGTGTGTGTGTGTGTGTGTGTGTGTGTGTGTGTGTGTGTGTGTGTGTGTGTGTGTGTGTGTGTGTGTGTGTGTGTGTGTGTGTGTGTGTGTGTGTGTGTGTGTGTAGAGAGAGAGAGAGAGAGAGAGAGAGAGAGAGAGAGAGAGAGAGAGAGAGAGACATGGAAGGAGAGAGAGAGAGAGAGAGAGAGAGACATGGAAGGAGAGAGAGAGAGACATGGAAGGAGAGAGAGAGAGACATGGAAGGAGAGAGAGAGAGAGAGAGATGGAAGGAGAGAGAGAGAGAGAGAGAGAGACATGGAAGGAGAGAAAGAGAGAGAGACATTTAGGGCTAACATGGGCAGCTCATTTAAGTGTGTGTGTGTGTGTGTGTACAAGACAGCTGCACTAAGCTCAGCACACATTCTGTCTGGCCCCTGAGCTGGTCTCTGGCCATCTATACACACACACACACACACACACACACACACGTATGCAAATTCATACACCCACATACTGACATACACTGTAACACCTGAATGCTAACTGAGACCGTAAGCATGATCCACAGTTTTCACAAGGTCCAATGGGAATAGCTCTGTTTTGGTCTTTAATTAAAATTTTTGTCAGATGGATTTTTTTTAAGGTAGGTTTCGCTGGGTTAACACTTGGCAGTTGTTTTAAAGAGAAAACTAACTATGTTGATAGACCCAGATGTTTTGTCTTTATATTAGCATGTATGAAGATCAGATGAAGATCACTTACAGAGAACTTGGAAAGTTGTTAACATACAGCAGTAGTGGTTATCTGTGCACCACAGTCGATCAGAGAGGAGCCCAGTAAAGCTACATGTCTGTCATGGCTTTAACAGTCACCTTGGGGGAGAGCAAATGAATTTTCCATTTTGTTTTGGTGGAGTGTTTGTGTTGCAAAATGCTCTTCTCTATGTGAACACTGTGTGTGAACATTGTGCGTCCTGATAAAGTTACTTAACCTAAATTCCACTTTTTTCCGTCAGATTAGTAAAACGTTTTTGTGTCTGGTATAACTGGACACAGCACAAATAAAAGATCTTAGTGTACTGTTTTTTATAGATGGCTAGGCGCACATTGAATTTAGCATTTATAAAGTTCTGTGCATGTATATCACATTGCACGCCTGTTTATGGAATATCGTTTGGTTATGTTCTCTGTTATCAATATGATTGTAGTACTTTCAGCTCTTTTAAACACATTTTAGCATGTTTAAGTACATTCCACAGATTTTCCACCAAAAGGTGATTGTAAAACGTCCACAGATTTGTTTTTGGGTCTGGTTATGGTAAACTGAGGACCTTAAAAACTTCTAAATGTATGTGATGTTATCTTCCATTGCAAAGTGTTTTGTTTGTGTTCTCAAAGTCTCTTCGATAAATATTCACTCATCATGTTGGTCTACGTTAGTTAATAATCTGTTTTAAGTGTTAATCTGTGTTGAGTCTTAATCTGCATCGTTGTTGAATGAACTAAGATTTGATTAAAATATAATCTAAAAAGTTGTAGATGGAACATAAAGAGGAACTTTTTGCTAGATCATTTTTTCCACAGTCTCTTCCTGGATCAGTTTAAAGGAAGTTTTCCTTTTTTTAAAGGCCTTAGTCGAACCTCTAGTGGGAGACGGCAGTGAAGACGCGAATCCATTGCAGCTGTGGCGTGTTACTGTGAAGTCTTGGCTGAATTGGGCTCCGTCTCTTTTCACACAAGCCTTTAACTTGTTTCACATCTAAACACTGTGTCAATAATTGGTTTGTAGACCCACGATGTTGCGTTAGGCCAGCTTGTACAAACAGAGCCCTTAAAGCATTGCTGAAATTGTCCAAGAGCTTCATAAAAGGCAGAAGTTGCACTTTTCCCCACCATTACAGAAGTTTATGGGAGAGCTATAGCAAAGAACAGTCATTCCTTATCAGTTTGGGTGTCTAGATTTGCTATATGATGAATATTACATAGTCAAAGCTGTGAATTGGTAGAATGACAGTTGTATGGTCACTTCCAAAGATAAAGGCAACTGTGAACTTAAGAGTTTCCAGCTGTGTTGTGATGGTTCCCTTGAGGACGACTCTTAACCTCGTGTTGCCCCAGTGGGACCGTTTCTACAGTTAATGTTTTAACACGTAAAAAACAATGTCAACAGTGACAACAGTTGATTTGTCTGTGTTGTGTAGCTAAGCTGTTTTATCAAAATAGAAATCTTTACTTCCATTAATAACAGACTTCTATTGTATGGGCACAAAGCCACGGAGGCATTTCTCAAAATAACTTGTTTTGTATTCTACAGAAGAAAAAATGTCATACAGGTTTGGAATGACATGAGGGCAACTAAATGGTGGAAAATTATATTTTTGGATGAACTATCTCTTTAAAGCACCCAGGAATCATTCCAGACACGTTTAATAAGCAACGTGTGTAACGTATCATCAGACGTTCTCATCTATCATTTTCAGGGTGTTTCGTAATGTCCAGGCTTTGCAAAACATAAAAGACAGCAAAGCTGTTCATTTGCATTGCAAAAATCTAGCACTACCTGCAGGAACAGGCGTTGACTATGTATTTCTGAGTGTTGGCACGAGATGTTGTTCTGAATAGTTTTAGTTGAACAATGTCACAGTGAGGTATTTAAGAAAGATCAATGCACGACTTGTAAAAGAATGACTAGTTTAACAAACTAGCTGGATGGGTTCAGGTCACAGGTTCACCCTCAGGGTACATGAGGTATTGTGTCAGACAGACACAAAGGGCTCAGATGTCTCCGAAGTATTTTGACTAATAATAAATGAAGTGAAAGGTTATCCTCTTACAATCTTACAAGTCTATGTTTTTGTGCCATGTAATCTAAAACATGTTTTAACAAAAAAAGTTATAAAGTCTTTGGTTTTCATTACTGTGGTTTTCATTACTATTTAGCTCCCCTCACATAAGTTTTAGTTGCTGAAAAGTGAATGTCAAATAGAAATGTTACATTACATTTCACTTAGTAACATTTGTAATCTAACCATTTTAAACGTCTTAAATGTTTAGGGAACATTACGTGTTTATGATCTTATGTTCATTCGAAAACTTCACTTTTTAAGATCTTGATTGGAAAAAAAAGTTTATTTTTGGCACATTATTTGTCAACTAACTGAACCCTTTTAAATGAATAAAAAGCGAAATTTAGATTTTTACTACATTTTTAAAAAGATTTTTGCTTTTAAGTGTTTTGTTTCAAAAGGGCTAGTCATCTAATTGCGAGAATAATTGTTGTAATGTTCCAAAATAACAAAATGATTATTTGCAGGCTTATTTTAGATTTTAAAAATGTTCAATTGGTTCATGGGGTATGTCATTCGATAAATGCTGTGAATTGTTTTGATACCATGTTTTTAAAATCAGCCCACCAGTATTATCCCGCAGCTATCTGTGCTCTAAAATCTACGTTTTATGTTATTTATATTATTCATTTATTTATATTTATGTTGCTTATTTGTTTTTGGGCCCCAAGCCAGCTCACTAGAAGCCAGCAAAAACAGCAGAGAGCGTTACGCCTCATCAGCCTCAGCCTCTCCAAGAAATTCAACTCCCCCGTTCCAGCCCTTACGTCCGGCCGTGGTGGTGCTGCTCGTGCCTCGGCCCATATGGGCCTGGCTGGGTGGTTTGTCATGCCCTGCTCAGGCCCCTGGTATAAATTACTCACAGCAAGTAATGTGTGTAAACACCGAGTGTGTTGATACTAAAATACTGCCACAGTGACGGCCAGTGACTCAAGGGTTGGTTTTCACCAGCTGGATGGTGGTTGTTGCGGATTGAGGATGTCAAAATATCATGTGAGGGTTCTTGCAAGATCCTGCCTTTTGTAGCTTATCCGTTTATCAGCATTGAAAGTGACAAACTAAAAGTAGCGGTGCTAACTTAACTGCGTTTATCAGTAACTCGGCTGTTTTTGAAACATTGTGGGTTTTCCAGTAGTAAGCTACTTTTTCGGAGTAGTGGTGGAGCGTTACAAAATGCTGCATTGTTATTTTTGTCACATTGTATTGTGCCTGCAGCTTTGTGGCCCAAACAAAGCAAGCAATAATCAAACATGTAAACTATATGCTATATATAACTATATATATGCTATATAAATCAGTGTTTTGTTCATTATCTCTCTTTGTGCCTGATAAATTTAAATACCACCAAATAGTTAATGTGCAATTTTATGTTTCAAACAGAGATGGTGATAGAGATGCAAATGTTACGGATTGCAGCTTTAAATCATGAGTAGCATGTAGTTTGCAAATGGCTTCTGCAACACTGATATTCACACGCAAGGTTTCAGTGCATCTGTTCTGCTTCTTATTCTTACCTAAAGCACTGCTGTTATTTAAGTCCTGTTGGCCTCTCATAATTCAGACCGGCTTTCAGCAGTATTAATACCTCCACAAATTTAAGCCATCATCCAGATTACAAGGCCCCTCTGTCTTTCCGATAAATGCACTTTATTGCACTGTTGCGCTGGATTACATGCGAGTATTGTGTTAAAATCACAGTCGCAGCTCTCACTACAGCTTGTTTTTGAGTTTTATTGGACAGGGGCTGGAGGCGCAGTGAGCTGTTAATGGACGAAAATCAAGTATGCAAATTAGTTCAGTCCATTGACGTCAGAGCTAGAATTGTGTGCCATCCGGGGACGCCCCGACCAGCCGCACTGAAGTGGTCGTCTTTGTGTGTGTGTGTGTGTGTGTGTGTGTGTGTGTGTGTGTGTGTGTGTGTGTGTACTCATTGGTACTTTTTGGATATATGTCATCAGAGGACGTGCCAGGTATTGTGTTTTCTGGATGAGCCTGTATTTTTGTATCTTTATGCATGTACGTTACACACGCACAAACACTTAAGAGACAAAGGATGTAGAAGAACAGGCTGCTGTATTGATTTCCAACTGTTTCTTCCTTCTCACAAAACATTAAAGCTCTCGTGGTGTTCTCTAGTATACAGACTGTTATCTGTGCTGGCAGTGCTTGTTACATATCAAAAAAATAAGTCTGTGCTACCTTTAAAAAAAACAATGATTATCCAAACTGCGTGTTCGGCACAAAGAGGCCTCTTTTGAGTGCTGCCGTGAAGTGCAAGCTCCGCCCACTGCCCCTGAACGGACCAATCACGTGCTTGGAAAATTACAAGCAGTGGTGCGAGTGTCTGTTCTTGAATTAATCACTGAACAGCTTGGTATTGAAGGATAATGGACAGGAGAATAGATTACACAGCACTCTTAATTCAGTGAAGCAGGATTCTCAGCTCCTGTGTGAGTGTGTGTGTGCAGTGGATTGTGGGATTGCAACAGGAGCGCGCAATGCTCAGCGTGTCTTTATTGCACATGGTTGTGGCGAGGTTGCGTGTCACAGATTGGCCAACCTGTTTTATGACAATAAACACCATTAAAGATTAAAGCTATCATAAATCACTGTTTGAAACATATAATTGCAGGTTATTTTACATACTTTTCATTACGTATGTAATGAAAGTCAAAAGTCAAATGAAGCCAGACTGTCATTTTATGGTATATCAAGCCCTACAGGTTAAATTATAAATCATTATTATAATCTTATAAACTTACTGTTATGAATCGGCGTGAGGTAAACCGGTTGAATACTGATATGTGATGTATGTGATCACCAACTAGTTTTTTGTTATTTTTGTTTATTTTTAACCAAAAGAAGTTACAGATTGTAGCTTTAATAGACAATATCTGGTTACCTTGTTGGTCAAAATTTTTCTGTCTTCGTTTTACAGCCTTACAAAGAAGTTAAGTGATAGTTCAGTGTTAGTACTCTATTATATTTCTGTATGACTGCTAAAATATTACCATATTCAAATATTATATTTACATGGTTCTTCAGGGTACTGTAAAGAATTCATGGCAGTAGCGCCATAGCATCCAAAAAAACAAATTGTAATATCAGCGTTATACTGAACCGGTCAAATTTAGAACTGGAATGATGTCATATAAAAGTTATTTATTGTTTATAAACAGTAAAGTTTGTACGGATTTAAAAAAAAATTATATTTAAGTCAGTTTGCTGTATAAACACATTTCATGTGTATCAAACACTAGTTTCAGTTAACAGTTGCAATATTAAAACAGATTATGAAAGAAAACGCACAACACTGACTCAGTTGTGTGTCGTTTTTGTCAGTAATGGTGCTGTTGGATGAACTGTATTTGAACAAACGCTGCTGAGCATTTGACTTGTATATGAGTTTTTCCCTCACATTTGAGGACATGCAAATACTAAAGCTCATCTGCATCTCTTCCCCCACAGAGACGCGGAGCGATCTCCTACGACAGCTCGGATCAAACCGCTCTGTATATTCGCATGCTAGGTAAGCACCATCTTCCCTGTCAAATAAACACACACACAGATACACACTCAGCCTGTAAACAAACTCAAACCTGCAGACATGATGCAGATGCAGTGCTGCTCGGGAGGTCACCAAACGCACCACATTGTACGACAGAAGGGTTGGAGAGCCTTTTCCATGAGTCCAAAAGCCTCTGATAATCTCTTCATTACATCCCCAGCTTTATTCATTCCTCTGCAGGGAATTGCTTAGCATTTCCCCGAATTTCCTTTTTTTTTTTTTTAATCTGTGGCCCTATGACTTCATAGGACAGCAGAGAAAAAAACAGGGGCCTGATGTTTAAACGTTTCACATGCACAATATGGGCATCCTTCCTACGCAGGATTTCGCATCAGAGCAATTCTGCGTCAGGTTTAACCCTTAACAATGGGTTAAAAATAATACCTTTACTTTCAAGAACATACATTCTCCTAAAAACTGTTCATATGAAAAAAAGCCACCATTGAGAGAGTCTGTGAAAAGGCGAAACACTTTAGCATTTGATTGATTCAATATTATGATTACATGAGGCCCCTGATCTGTACTGTAAAAGATTGTAGTGTACCTAATATTATACCTAATATTAATCAGATTCATCGTCATTCACCTGATAATAATCATACCATTTCATCACGTCCAATGTTTAATCACTAAGTTCCTCTTGCAAACACCAGCTTCCGACGAAATGACGAAAGCACAAGAACATTCGGAATAATCTCAAATAGCTACACATTCAATAACATCACTTCCTCACTAGCCAACACCCGAATAAAGCTAACCCTGACCTACTATTTGATCATAATTTCTGTTTTTGTTTTGTTTTTAAGCTGTGACAAACAAAACAATCAAAACCACATTCGTGTTTACACCAGGTATGAACCAAACACATCTCACCAGGAGAGACAAAACGCTCCCACGCTTTCAACCTTTCCCTTAAATAACTCTTTCCACGCCATCTTCTGAAAGACCCGCGTCACTGGGTACATAATCAGCGGCAGTTTTCACGTTAAAAAGTCTTTATTTATATTTATAGGTCAGGTGAGAAGTTGTAGCTATGCAGACGAGGTTGCGTTAGTTTAACGTAAACCGACAGTAGCCATTAAGTTCGCGGTTTGGTTTTATTGAATATGGCTCTTGCTTTCTCGACCTCCACGGCTTCTCTCCTGCATGTTCATTAGCTTCCGTCTTTGTTTTCGTTTGCTTGTTTTGTTGATGTCTGATTCGCCCGTTGCATGCGACGTTGTGCCTACACTCTTGTACCTTCGTTCCGAACGTGATTGTTGTAGTTTTTTTTTTTTATTTACTTTAAAATTCATGTCTGTTTATTTTATTCATTTTTAATACTGTGTATGTAATTATAATTCACAGTTTTGGTATTTTGATAGGGGCTTGTGTAATATTCAAACAGCTGTTTTCAAGTAAGTAAATATACTGGTGGGAGGCTGTTCTTTGGTTTTTGTTTGACGTATTGACACTTTCACTTTTAACTGCACATGAACTTCACTCAGTAGTCAGAGATGTTGAAGGCTGGCATTACTCAGTTACAGCGCCCCCTCCCTGCTTCCCTCTTCATGCAGATACACACACACAGAGCCAGAGTGTGATGAAAAGGCCCATTGAATGACTTTAAACAGATGTGACTTTATTCTGTCCTGGGCTGAAACACAAGCTTGTCTTTCTCACATGCGTCCTCCTTTGCTTCTAGCCTTCTGAATACTAATGCGTTAGACTGTCTGGCATGGCCCTGCATGCTGCCCTGCCTCCCCCCTCCCCTCCACCCTGTTGGCTGTGTGTTTGTATGTCTCTGTCCCCTGTATTCTGGCCCATTAATATGTGGTGGGTGAAAGTGTACATTGTGTGTTCTAACAAATCTCTTGAGGACCTGTGTCTTGATGCCTTCTAGGAGATGTGAGAGTGAGAAGTCAGGTAGGCTTTGAACCCGAACGAAGAGGCTCGCACCCGTACCTGGGTGTCGATTTCCGCACTTTGCACTGTAAGTATTGGAAAAACTGGTCAATGAACATTTCCACCTGCATGCATGAATAAGTTAAGTGATACAATACAGGTGTTCGTGGTTCTGGAAGTATTTTTTTTCAGTTCATTTTTCTCTAAACTTCTCAAAGTTTTAAACCTTGAAACAAGCCAAATTGTTCTGAGATAAAGCAAAGTCCAAACATTTGATTAAAGCAAAATAGTAAAATACAAAACCAGATACAACAACTGTATTCATTAGATGATGAAGTACTTGTCCATTAAAACTTTTCTTGTATTTAATGATCAGAACACCTTAGTAACATGTCTCTCCAATCTGATTTGCACATACATTCAAACTTAAAGCTTTTAAACCAATGGCGTTTGGTCTCAGTGACAGCCTGCCTGCTACAACACATTATCACTTGTCAGCTTTAAATAATATTTGTTGATGAATTAACATTTGAACTATTGTTAGGTAGGTAATGTTAGTCGATATAACCTAGCTAGCCCCCGCCAGCTGGTGAAATCTCATCACAGTAACTATTGTAATTTCTGTTTCCATTGGAATTAGTGACTTTTGTGATTAATAGGTTTGTTTTTACAACAAAACCATGAAATCAGAGCTCAGGGTACGTCTTTTCTGAGTTCTGTACATTATCACTAACATGATTTAAAGTGATTTGTACTTGGTGCCCTACTGTTGTGGTCTATTGCTTTGTTTTTAAACAAATTGGTTTAATCTAACCAAATAATACAAAACCTTTTCCTCAAGCCTTATAGTAAGTACATTATTGCTAAAGATTTGTTTCTGTAACACGATTTAAAAGGATCTTTTCTTATGGTACATTACTGTTGCAATCTATGCTTTATTCTTGTAATGAAATTAGTATAATGTAACCAAATTATACGAAACCTTTTCCCCAGGTCTTATAATGCGTATGTCCCTCTCTCTGTGTTAGTATTGGTTATTTAGGTGAGCTGGCTTTAGCAGAATCATATACTTGAAGTCACAGTTTGTTGCTCTTTTGTCGTTGTGCTGAACTCAGTTTAAAAGACACCTTTTGTGCTCCAGTCAGGCGTGAGCGCTCACAGGCCGCCTGTGCAAGACAATCGCAACGATAGCAACCAAACTTTAAAACGGCAGGGGCTCGAATCAGGAACTGGATTTTGACAATACAAAGCTCAGAGCGCAACGCTGATAGGAGAGCTTGATTTTTCAGGGTTTTTTAAGCTGTTCTGTGTTCTGCATCATGAGGGTTCCATGTCCTCTTTGTGTGTAGCTCGTGCTGAGTTGGCAGGGTCGATCCCAGCTCGGAGAATCCGGAGGCTTTTTAGTTTTCAGCGACACCTGCTTTCGTCTCGTCTGCTACGAGAAACGCCACACCTCAACCCCCTCCACATCCTGGATAAGGACTACTGTGGCCAGGCCAGGGTATGTGGACCTACACTGTCAAGAATCCTCAGTGGATCCTAGTTTTTAATTCAGTTACCTAAATGTGACATTTGCAGTGTGGCTCCCAAATCGGTTGACTCTTCAACTGTGATTTTATTTTTTGCAGTGTATGCTCAAAAAGGTTGGAAGCTGGAATTTCAACATTTTCCTCTTTGATAGACTTACAAATGGTAAATATACTGCTCTAATATTGTTATCTGTCGCTTTTTGTGTGTATAGCAATATTCCGGGGTTAAATTTGTCCGCAGAAGTGGGCTAAATCTGACATTTGATGTCATTTGTAAAAAAAAAAAAAACAGTGACGCTTATACAAGATACAAAATTTATCAAAAATATTACAGATATAAAAATATTTAGCTTTTAGAATCCACTGCGCATTGATCAATCTCAGTTGTGGACAGTGGTGCCACCTGCTGGTTGAAACACACTATTGATCAGGAAGTATTGGCCTTGGAGTCTTCATTCTTTAATATTAATTCTGATTTGACAGGAAACAGTCTTGTTTTCTTGACATCTCATCTGCTAAACCAGTACGGCCTCGTTGAGCTCTTCCAGTTAGACATGGTTAAACTGCATCGGTTTTTAGGTAAGTGCTTTTCAGACTCTTGAGGCCTGACATATCATCACGTTATGCCAACATATCACAACAAGTTTCTACTTGTTAAAATTAGTTAACTACATTAGTTAACTAACACTGAACAATACCTCTACAGCATACAATAATAATATGCTTACTGAGGAGCTCTCATGTGACCGTGTGCCTTGGTTTTCAGTTCTGGTACAGGAAGATTATCACAATCAGAACCCTTATCACAATTCAGTTCATGCTGCTGATGTCACTCAAGCCATGTACTGTTACCTGAAAGAACCCAAGGTGAGACTTTTCTGACAAATCCTTCCACCAGTCAATTTTTGTCTATCATAGCGCTGTGCATAATAGAAATTGTTCCAAAGAATAGTGCCTTACAAATTCCCTAGTGGGACAGGGAAAGAAAATGTCCATGTTACGGTAGATAGCAAAGAATAGAGGAACCAAGAATTCATTCTGTGCACTGGCACATAGTTAAACCAATTGATATATTGAATGTGTACATTACATATGCAATTGTTTATTTGCACTTATGTCTTAAAGGGATAGTTCACTCAGAAACAAATATTTTTCCATTATTTACTCTCCCAAAGTCATTCCATACCTGTTTGACTTTTTACTTCTGTGGATCTTCTAAGAAGACACTTTGAGAAATTTCTCAGTGGTTTTGTGTCCATATGATGGAAGTCATTGGGTGCCACTGTTGTTTGGTTACCAAAAACGAAAAGTTTTACAGTTTGGAATGACGTGAGTAAGTGATGAAAGAATGTGTCATTTGGGTGAACTTTGGGTGAATCCCTTATAATATCTGCGGTGTGAATGATTAAGGGTTACTGCTTGTGCTTCGCAGCTCGCCCACTCCCTCACATCATCTGACATCCTCTTAGGGTTGCTGGCAGCAGCCACCCACGATTTGGACCACCCTGGAGTCAACCAGCCTTTCCTCATTAAAACCAACCACTACCTTGCAGCTTTGTACCGGGTTAGAACAGCGTGCAATGGGATTTAAGCACATCATTAACTTCATAATCCTCTTTAGGTTCTAAGTAATCTACTGTATTTGTAAACAACTCAAAGTTGCTTTGTACTGATGGGTGCTTGTTGCTGTAGAATACCTCAGTTCTGGAGAACCACCACTGGAGGTCTGCAGTGGGTCTGCTCAGAGAAACAGAACTCTTTTCCCATCTGCCCGTGGAGGACAGGTTTGTGTCTACTTAGCCACCGGGTTTTAAAGATTTCTTAAAGGTAGGGTAGGCAATTTCAGAGAGGCTAGCAATAGCTTTGAAAGCATAAGATCCCACCATTCAGAGGCTTCTACAAAGCCCCTTCTCCTCCAACACATGAATGCATACAAAGTTTGACATTGGATGAACATTTTATGGTCCTGCGCCTTCTGTGGAAGATATATTTATATATAAACCTCTTGATAGCCACCATTTAGTGACTGCTATCAGGATTGGACAAAAAACATCTCTGCCTTTAATCACCTTTAATGTTACAATGTGACATATTATTGACGAATAGTTCACTGTTATTCATGAGAACAGGCAGAGTGATTCAGTATCTGAATATGCTTACGGTTGTATGTTTTCCATGGTTTGTCCTCTTTATTGGGTGTTTCTGGTCTCTATCAGTTTGAGTATGGAGAGGCAGCTGGGATCGCTAATTCTGGCCACGGACATCAGCAGACAAAATGAGTACCTGTCCCGGTTCAGGACTCATCTGGATGAGGACAACCTGTGTTTGGGAAATGCTTCTCATCGGCATTTCATTTTGCAGGTGGGAATATTGAATTCAAAATCAGTTAAATTAAATCATGTAAATGATGTAACAGTTTAAGAAACAAATGATGTAAATGACAATGATTTTCATGCACGGCAAGCATTGCTTTTTAGAAAATAATAATAAAATGACTTATTGAGGTTTATACTGAAAGTAAAGAGAAAAAGTATACTTTAAAAGTATACTTTGTATACTTCAGAGTAAAAATTCAAAATTTGTATTGTCAGAGAAATTGCATTCTCTGACAACAAGCAATTGTGTTGTGAGATTTCACACAGGAAAACATGACAATTTTTTTTTTATATATATACACTTCAACTTCCAGGTAGTTTAGGTATTTGGGTTTTACAACAAATGGACAAGAAAGACACCTAAATGCAAAAAAACCAAACACTTAAACTCATTTATAACACATGCAGGCCAGGTTTAATCCATGTGTTCATGTGTTCCAGATGGCTTTGAAGTGTGCAGATATCTGTAACCCGTGCAGATCATGGGAGCTCAGCAAACAGTGGAGTGAGAAGGTTACAGAAGAATTCTTCTATCAAGGTGCGAATTTTGACCAATCTCAACCATGACACATTTATTATTTCAGTATTCCAGATTAAAGATAATCAGAATACTTTGTAATCTCTTCCAAATCTGATTCAGGTGACATTGAAAAGCAGTACAAACTTGAAGTCAGTCCACTGTGTGACAGTGAAATGAACACAATAGCCAGTGTTCAAATCGGTAAGAATGTCATGCGTTAGTTTACATGCTGTATGTTTACCAGTCGTGTATTCTGGCCGGTGAATTTGGAATAATTTAAAGCGGCAATGGAGTAATTTAAAGCTGATGTGTTACAGGAAGTAACACGGCAGTTTTCATAACAGTGCAGCTTTTCTAAGAACTATCTGCTTTTCCTACCAAGTAGAGGTTAGGTTATCTTTTTATATGAAAATATATAGTTTGCTTTTTGTGAGCATCTCTTTGATAAAGTTGATTATTCTAGTTATTTTAGTTGTATTTAGGTTCAAATTAATGCTGGACCAGAAAAAATGGGTCTGATTATATTAGTTGTTTTACGTATGTCTGTCTGTATGTTCCCTGGGAATCAAACCCACAATCTTTGCATTGCTAGCGCAATGCTCTACCAGTTGAGCCACAGGAACACTCTTATATGCTATCTATCTGTCTATATGTACATATCATATAATACATATTTTACATTTATAAAAGTAAAACTCCCTTAAGATGTTTTCTACTTTTTGATGTTGTCATCAGATCTAGTGATCTAGATTCTTTCTATCTTCTCCTGGTTGCCAGGTTTCATGACCTATGTGGTGGAGCCTCTGTTCGCAGAGTGGGCACGGTTTTCAGACACGCGGCTCTCTCAAACCATGCTCGGCCATTTGGGTCTGAATAAGGCTAGCTGGAGTGCCATGGAGCCCGAGGCGTCAGGCAGCTCAGAGGAGGGGGAGTCCGAGCCGGCCCGCGCCACTGAAAAGCCCAGTTCTAGAACTTTATCTCAGGGAGGCCAAGAGTCATGACACCCCAAAGCTCGGGTTAGGGTGAACACCTCTACTGCCCTCAGCCAATCATATTAATTCACGTTTGATTTGCTTACCACCCATTACAAACCAACCACTGATGATTCGTTTTTCTTTCCTGTTGGTTTGTTTAATTTATTTAATTTTAAACTCATTTACCCTTTCACATAGAGCAATACATAGATACCTCATTTGGCTACTGCTGCAATGTAGTTTTTCTTTTAATTATTGTAATGTATTTATTTAACGTTGTGTTTTTTCGGGGCGTTTGATTTCATTTAGCTTTGATAGAAACTGTAAGGGAATATGGGGGGAAGTAAGCCCCCCGTGGCTTTAAAGTGCCATTTTGAAACATTTAAATTGCTCTGAAAGTGATTCAAAACACCTTGAGTATTTATAGGTGAGATTTTACAAAGTGCACCAAGAAACGGTGTGTGTGTGTGTGTGTGTGTGTGTGTGTGTGTGTGTGTGTGTGTGCATACGTGTGTGTGCGAAAGTGCCAGTGCTTCTGCAAACCAATCTTCCTTGTACAAAAAACAAATGTGAAGAGCCCAGTCCTCTGCTGCCTCTGAAGACTGTTTACACACATTGTTTTCTAAATGAATCATGTAAGTTCTGTGATTGTTGCCTTTTAAGCACAGATGTGAGGAACCACTTGTACATTTTTGGAATATCTACTGCTGATGATCAATAAAATCTGTTGGACTGCAACTCCGTCGGTGAGACACATCAGATGCCATACAAATGCCATTTGTGCTTCATTGCATCCCCCCTCGTCCCTGGGATACAGGGGTCCAGAGTTGGGCTTGCATTCTCACCCTGACCCAACCCTGCCCTGCTTAGCCCCGCCCCTACAGACAATACCCTTGTATTGAAGGGACGTCACTCTGTAAAAGTTGTTAAAATATAGTAGAGACAAACCCTGGAAGTGTCGTGTCACAGGACGTGTAGCCAAATGGACTCTCTGTGGATTTCGCTCAGGGTTTCATCGACCTGCTTATAGAGCGAAAACAAGGAAGTAAAGGTGCCTTTTATAGGTAGCCATACCCTTATCCCCTCCAAGTTTTGTAAAGAATGAACAAACTCCTCAGAATGTCTCAAAGCCACTCGTCTCTTCTGATGACTGCTACACAATGCCTTAAAACTATGCACAAAGCTAAGTGACCAAACCAGCTGTCGTTTTCATTTTGAACTTCATTTAGTGCACTGTCCGACCATTTTCTTTTTTGCTGTGGAGAATGTTTTTAATATGTGGAAGAGAATTGGTTTAATGATTTAATTTTTAACATTTGGACATTCCATTTTTTGTGTATTGTTTTGGATTCTGTACAGAGAGATGGACAGTTGTTGTTTCGTGCTTCTCCGGTTATTTGGAGAAGAGGTGCTTTATTTTAAGTGATTTGTATTTTTGTTGTAAGTGCTGTAAGACTGTTGATTTAAGAAATAAACTGTTTACAGTTTGTTGTAACAGCCATTGAGGGAGGTGACCTTATGTGTCAAGCTTTTTTGTAAAGTCTTTGCCGTTGAAATCTTTTGATACGTGTTGCAGTTGCATTTTTGATGAATAAAACTTCATAAAATGTTTCTCAAATGGCATAAACTGATGCTGTTCTTAAAGTATGATTTTGTATGTGGGAAATTGGTCAACACAGGCAAACTGAAATACAATTTGGATTAACACATTGACTGTTTTGGTTTTATTCGAGAAATAAAACTCTATTGAAACGGTTTTGTAGTGTGAAAAAATTAAATGATAAATTAAACACAATACAGCTCTGCAAAGAGGTTCCCTTAGGTGTTCTGAGGTGTTGTTCCTATGCACTTTTAACATCAAGTTCATTACAGTCTATAAAAAGCAGGAAATGGGAATTCTGTATATATTACAGTACGATGCAACATACTGGCTTTTTAAAGTGGTGCCATTAGGGCCTGCTGTCCTGGTGCACAACAAAAACTTTTAGTTAAATGTGCAAAAAAAACATAAGAACTGTGACAGTGTTTGTGCTATTATGACGTTATAAAGTAACTTACAGAAAAAGCAAGTCTAACAGAGACTGTTAACCTCCAGTTTTACATAAAAGAAACTACATTATTCAAGTAATTTGTTAACTTCTAGAGATGACAAAATGTTCTTAAAATAAAACACTGCATTTTAAATTCATTTTAAAAAACTTTAAACTCCCAGTACAGGTCAGAAAACACTACTGAAACACTGAAAACACCTTTTATACTTTATAATTACTGATTTTTGAGGTTCATAATTGTTTCAGACACGCTGTTACTGAGAATGTGACAAAAGCTGGATGCTAATGTCTTGGCACTAAGAAAGCAGTGATTTTCCAACAACTATAAAACAATCCAAAAGCTTTGGTGCAAAATGCTCGATATCATCCCTTTAACTACAAAATTGAACAAGATTAACAGATTTAACAGATTAAACTAAAAACAAATAAAATGTTGTATGCATAAAACTAGACATTCATAAAACTGGCAGTAAATGATGAAACTTTCATGCCATGGGACCACTGTGATACAACATACAATATAGAAAGTCTCTTCAAAGTGCAAAATTACAAAAACACAACAACGCTGATTCCCAATAGTGACAGACTAGCTGCATAGAGTTTTGAAATGCACATACATATCGCAAACGCACAATATGTGGAGAGTTAACCAGAAAAGTTGGCCACTTCATTGAATTAAGAATCTTCTGGTCAATCGTTTATTTATCCTCCTAGTAAAGCTTTTTCCTTCCAGTTGATTTCAGCATATGTTGTCCAAACTGCCAAGAAATTAACAAAAAATTATTTCAAATGTTAGACAATCTAGACATAAAAATACAGACTGTAGAGTCTGAAAAGTGGAAGGCAAAGTGATTTTACCTGTGGCGTTTCAACACAGGGTTTATTTTCAGGGGCTGGTAGCTTGAAACTACTGTCACACTCGCTGTCGCTATGGTAACGGTGAGCGAATTTGCGTTTCAGTGCCTCTGCGATCAGCGCTGCAGCATCTGTGGGTTCGACGGGCTTGGGTTTATAGTTATCCTCCGGACGACTGCAAACCACAGGAAAAAAAAATATTAGCTTTGTAAGTCGGTCCGACACTGATACTGTACTAAACTTTAAATAAGGGTCATATTCACCTCTTCACTGAACGCAGCTTCACTTTATCCATGTCTTTCAGCACGTCCAACATATTTGGAAATTCTGGCTTTTTGGGTTCAGGGTCCAGTACTGTGTTCTGTCCCATCTTCTTCCCCCGGCGCTCTCTGATGAGGTCAATGGCAGAATAGCTTCTTTGCATGCCGGGGGCGGGGCAAGGAGGAGGAGGGGGTGGAGGAGGGGGAGGAATGGGCACCATGGGCGGAGCCAGGGGTACGGGGGGACCACCTGGAGCTGGAGCTTAAACATTATACAAAAATGAAGAATTTACTGAGAGTGCTACGTGTACTTCCATTGCATTATTCAACATTATACACACACAAAGACATAACACCACATTTTTGAATGCAATGAATCACACAATCAAGTTTGCACAACTAGAAGTGCTTGTGTTAATTTGTGTAAATGGGTTTCAGGCTTAAATCTCAGCTAACCTGCAGTCTGCACGCTTTGCTCCTGCGCCTGAACGATCTGTGCGATTTGCGCTCTGAGTTTGGCCAGCTCAGTCTCGAGAGCGCTGATCTTCTGAATGGCTTCATCATTGATGATAGTCTGACTCGGTGGTGGCTCAGCCTCATGCATGCTGGGTAACGAGCGCCGTCGTCTCAGAGGCCTGCGCTGCTGCGTACGTAAAAACAACCCAGAATCTGCCTCAAACCTGCGGGACAGACGTATGACACATTTGAATTAAACTCAAGAATAACTTTCACATTTGTTAAAACAAACAAGTGGTATTTTACAACCGTGGATATTTAAAAAAACAGATGTTCAATGAGAACAAATTAAAAAAACATAAGGACTTGGATGGATAAATCATTGTAACATATCAAAGTCACATAAACAAAAAGGTAAAGTTTTTTCAGTTGGTCAGAAACAGAGAGCCTGTAAAAAGTAACAATCATGCACCAGAAATGTGCTTTTAGGAAAGCAAATACTGTCAAGCAAAACTATAATAAAAATTAAAAAATAATTAAAAAGGATCCATTTGAATTTCATGCTGATACTGAATTCTGAAACTCAGACTTCCTTTTGGTTCATCTTCTTACCTGTTCCCACCAGCCACATCCTTCTCTTCTCTGTCAATCCATCCTATATCAGCGAACGTGGCCACATGTCCATTCCGTCCCGTTGAATTGTTCAGGAAACCTGCTCCTGCAGTCAATGGATGAAGCTACATGTCCCAAAAACAGATTAAAGGACAGTTAATCACTGCACCACCTGCTCAACTCTTGCACACATAAATGCACACACATTCCATATCAACATTACAACAGGCTTCTGTTTTCACAGCCACAAGACAAACATCACCAGAGAAACCGGTTTAAATATTGCCTTAAGATTAAAGAAGTGCCGCGTGAGTTATTACAGCGCTACAGTGTCATTCAACATCAACAAAGCTAAAGACGAACTCAGTATTACACATTATTAGTGCTAAACACCTTAATAAAAGACAAGAAGCGCTTCAAGCTTTTTTATGAGTCTTGGCCAAGATTTCCAAGAATAAACCAGAGAACTGACCTAAAGCAGACATACGGTATTCCTTATATAGCGGACAGCTGGAAGAAAGAGCCACAGAGAGAAGACAAACAAAGAGACAGCAGTGAAACTTTCAAGGTGGGTTTTGAAGTCATTGTAAATTTACTTTGTGTTAAATGTGTTAGCTAAGGCCTGGTAAGATTGTGAGCTGAAACCTGCAGTCATGACTGTTTATTCTCGGCACTATAATGGAATCAAAACAGACAGACAAGAGGCCGGAAATATATCAATGCGGGTGTATTGAAAGATTAAACAAATCAGGACAGGTAAAAGATGGACACAGTGGGAAAGTATTAAAATAGTAACATTTTAAAGATGTAGACAGTGCATAAAGAATAACGAAGATACAGGAAAATATTACAAATGTTCTTTGCATTGCTGTTGAAATAATAATTATATTAACTGAACATTATGCATCAAGCCCCTTGCTGACTGTAAATACGTGTGTATAACAGATGGACACATCTGAATTACAATGTCAACTGGTAAATAATCCATCACTCATACCTGAACACGTGGGCAAGGCGCCAGAGGAAGACTTGTGGCGATTCGTCTGACGATGCTCCTGGACGAGCCATAAGGTTTTGATGATCCTAAAGCCTAGAAGAGAAATGAAGATGATCGTCACAGACTGAGTGCTTCTGAACAGCTAGTGCAGATCATACATACATGGTAACTTACCAGGTCCATTTCAATGCGTCTATGATCTCTGCTCATCCTGACTCATCATTAGTAATAGGAGATAGATTATCTTCAGACCAAAGCCCTGTGGAGTTATTATGAGTTTAATAAAACAATTGCAGTCATCTGAAATACCTGATTTTTCAGTTGTAGAACCGTAACATCTTATTTAAGATCATATATTGGTTTTCCCTTTATAATCCGTGTAAACAGTCACTTATTAGCACTTTACTTCAGTGGGTCTCCACCCACCTGAACAGTCCCTACTTGGAAAACGTCCATGGTTTCCATGCTGATGGATCACCTTGACATTTGCCAGAAAAACACTGTGGTACTAAACCATTTTCTAGGTGCTTCTTCTTAAAGCAAATGAGTAGTGGACTACTAACAAACTATTGACCACTAACAAACAAACACTGCGCCTGTCTACTACTGAGTGTACTTAAAACTTTACTTACCATGATTGTAGACACTGAAACTTCAATATTATTGTTTTCGTATAATGTGTAACGTGTATAAAAGTTGCTGAAACGAGGTAACAAATCACGAAAGGAAATGCAAACGTTAAACTTACCGTAAATAATGTTACAGGGTTTATAACGGGATCCCGGCTGCGCTATGCTAATATTAGCGGTGAATAATCAGTTTTCCCAAAGTTTAGGAAAACTGGCGTAAAGGGGGCGGGGCTTAGCAATATTGGCCAATAGATTCTAAGGATGTTCCCACGATGGGCGGGTCGTAGAATTGCTGGGTAAGATTGGGGGGGATTGGCAGGTGAACTGGCCAATCAGAAGATCGCTATGACTCACATACACGCGGCATGGGCAGCATTAAAGAAGGGAAAATAATTGTCACAGATCAGATGTGAAAATCATCTATTAGACGAGATGTCAGTGTCATTTTAATACGACAATCCGGTTTTTTCATTCACGTCATTACATTTATTCATTTAGCAAACGCTTTTAACTAAAGGCATGTAACATTGTGCCATACATGTACCAACCCTAAAAGTTTGTCTAGTAAAATGCCTGACTTTACAATTCTAGTGGACAAAACGTGCAAAATAACTTTTTAAAATACTTTTTATTTGATGTTTTCTAATGATGGTATTTTTGCAGTTCAAAATATATGTGTGTGTGTGTGTGTGTGCAAAAATAACATCATTAAAAACATCAAATTGTTATGTTCTTCAACTTGAAGATCCATAAAAACATCAAATATATATATATATATATATATATATATATATATATATATATATATATATATAAAATATACATATACTATAAACAACATATATACAACAATTTGATGTTTTTTAAAGGGTATATATAGTTAGTTATATATAGTTATATATAGTTAGTTGATGTTTTTAAAGGGTATGTATAGTAAGTTGGTTAGCTATAATCACAAAAACTAAGTTTACTTTATTTGTCTGTCAATAAAACCTCTTTTTATTGGCTAAGAATCCGCCGCGTCACACCAATCCTGACGCCCGGATCCAGGAAGTGTTGCACGGGGTGCTGGAAGCTCCGCAGATAATGAACAAACATACGTGACAAGAGCAGCTGCCATAAAGAGTGCAAACCATATTGTAGTGATATTATACGAGCTGTGTCGTTTCATATTCACCAGCAGTTCAGTGGTCGGCAGGCCGGATGCTGTGATCTGAAGAAGATCTGAATCGAGGAGTCGTCCGGGCGTGTTTCTGTAAGGTTACGAGTGCCACAACGCACACACGCAAGGTTAACAAGAGACAGACGATCACAACCAGATCCACAACTCATTCATTTAATATCAATTTCTGCTCTGTATTTGTTACGCGTTAACGTTGTTTTGGTTCCTGCACGATCCAGGTCGACGTTGTGCTGATGTAGACTAAACACGAACGAGCCATAAGCGTCACACGTTTGTTTTGGCGTGCTGTTTTGAGTCTGGTTTTATAGCTCGGGTTGTGTGTTGTTTTGTGATGACGTCCGGGTTACCACAGGCCCCAGAAGGCCTCCGTTATTGTCTGTTGTGCGGAGCAAATTCACGACCGTACCCATCATGGGTCACACGGTACCCTTTAAAAGCCGATGTTATGTCACTTGCGTGCGATATCGGTATCGATATCAATATCGATATCGATATCAATCAATGCAAAAGAGACGTGCGACAACAGGGTGGGTTGGTGTGATGACGTCACCCATCAGTCAACATCTCTGATCACTGGGTTCTTTAATAATATCTGATATTTTTAATCGGTTTAATACATGAAACGTCTGTGATTGAGCAGTCAGGCTTCCTGCACAAAGGCCCCATGGTAATATCATGTGTTTTGACATGTACTGTTGCAATAGCTTTGTATTCTTCCTTCTGTGAACTTTGATATGCAAATACAGCGGGATATGAAAATTGCACCATATTCCTTACAAAACAAGCTCGGTGCCATTGTGTGTATTAAAATGTTGTTGTTTCCTCATCTTATATCGTTGCTTTTCTACGGTACTGCCGCAGTATTGTTTTAATAAGAGCTGATTTCTGTTCTCTGATCAGTTAGATCTGTGAGGTTTATGTGCATGGCCCTTGGTGTGGCAGCACCATGAGTGGAGAGCCTGATGTCCTGGCTGTGGTGAACCAACTGAGGGATTTAGCTGCTGACCCCCTTAACAGACGAGCTATTGTTGAAGATCAGGGCTGTCTGCCGGGCCTTATTCTCTTTCTTGACCACCCCAATCCACAAGTCGTCTACTCTGCACTGTTGGTAAGATCCTGTAAAATGATAAACTTCATCTTGTAATGTAAGATGTACATAAGCCATCTGTTCTCTTCTGGTTAAGTGCATACTAAGGCAGACAGCAGGCTGAGTCCTTTTTGTTCATTTTTAAAAGTTGGCATCACAATCATAATCTTGCATAAGATTAATCATAATCCATACAATTGAGAAATATAAAAGTGGCTTTTGATTGATTTTTTTTTTTTGTTAAACAAACCAAAACAACAAACGTTCAATTTTTTAAAGAAATTCATGTGCACAATTTATGATTTGTACACCAACCTAAACATTTAAGGACATGCTGTTTGATTAAAAGGTTTTTTTCCAGGTGTGTTTTGGTTATAGTAGGCACAATGTTAGAATTAAACTGCTACTATAGCAAGTTTTTTTAAAGTCCTGTGCAGATTTACTAAATTCAGCTGTTTATGTAAAAGCATTCATTTCAGCCAATCAGGTGATGCTCAGATGACTCAAAGCCTGCCCAGCTGTCTATAGTCATGTTGTGGCACATGACTGCCACCTGCTGTCCAGTTATGTTGTAACACTTTACAAAACTTCCACAAGAGTGCCCCACTGTGCAGGCAGGCCAGCTATCTCCTGTTTGTCCTTTTTTTCCCAGGAAAGACTGTCAGACCGAGACATCTGGTGTCTGTTTTATTTATTCATGACTTGTATGTCTTTCAAAGGACATGACATCTGTACAGACTTAAGCATTGCTAAACTAATGCACACACACTGTCTTATAACATGGGCCTAGGTTTTTTTTTTTGTTGTTAGCAGATTTGTTATCACAGCGGATCTTCTGTAATAGCCCTGCATGACCTTTAACGGCTCTGTGTCATTTCAGGCAGTGCGTTACCTGGCAGAATGCCGTGCCAACAGGGAGAAGATGAAGGGCGAGCTGGGGATGATGCTGAGTCTGCAGAACGTTGTGCAAAAGTAAGTCATTCCCGTCATGCTGCCACTGAACATGAAGGCACACGAGCGTCGCTTTGCACTTTTTTTGCAGGAAACCTGGTCCTTCAGCTCTGGTTTAAGCAAATGTGTGTTGTGGGCAGATATTCAGTGCACCCGAAAAGGTTGTCCTGTCACATGCAGCGTCATCTTTTTTCAAACTAAATAGGTGTGATGATGCAAGTTTGCTGTTGCAGCGTAATGAACTGTCCGGCAACCATATTTAGTGCATAAAATGCAATTTTGTGTCACTTGCTATTGCTATTAATGCTATTAATGTCCAACAGAGGTCAGTCAGACAGCATGTTTATTTATGTATGGGGTGGTAAGCAAATGTTTGTGTGTAATAGGGCTACACAATATTGAAGAAAAATGCGATATGCGATAACTTGCAAAATAATGTGACATTTAATATGATAATGCTTTAAGTGTGTAAAATCAATATAAATTACATTAAAACATTTAAAAATTAAACATTTTGTTGCCAACGTGTTTCACATTCTTTCTGGGAAAAGAGACACATATTCCAGTTTTTTTGACTGTACATAACTTATGAAATTGGAAATATTAAAACCATAAAGTTATTGCGAACCATTGAGATATACACATTTGCAATATTTCAATAATTTCAATATATCTTGTAGCCATGATGTATAGTATATAAATATATTTTTAATTTTCATTTATACAGTATATTGCATTGAAAACCCTCCTCATTGCTGAATGTTTGTTCACCTTTATTTTTGCCTGACAAAAAAGAAAATGACATCATTTAGAAAACATTTGAGCCTTAGGGTTCTTTTATTACCCAAACTTATCAAACAGCGCTGCTGTGCCAGCCGATGCTTTAAATATTCATACAACTGTATATCGACATTCAACATGATGCGTTCGATGCCTCCAGGGCTAAGTATAGAGATGCAAGACCCACGTGTGTACATGTGCCATGGTTTGGGTTTATTTAGAGTGCGAAAGTCTGCAGGCATTTAGACGGCGAGTGCCTTCTGTTTAACACGGAGCTTCACAGACAGAAGTGCCAATGGTTGGCAGAGAGCTGCGTGTCTTTCGCTCAGGGCGACTCCCTGCCCACCCCCTTCCATTCACCAGTCACTTCAGTTACCGCAGAAGCCATCAAGGAGAGCCCTGCAGTTCCACAAGCTGCTCGTCACTATTTCAGGCATGTTGACTTTGGGTAGAGGTCATGTATCACCCCAGACTGCAAAAATGATGGCTAGAGGAAGTGAAGCAAACCTTCATCACTACTGGTGTCATGCCAGAGCTCCAAAACTATGTGATTATTAATTGCTGCTTTGTTTATGTCAGTTAACTGCTTTACTTTTTCGTTTTAACATAAATTAAATAACCATTCAGTGTGCTATATAGTGGGGCCCACTATAAAGTCTTGGTACAATCATATATCAAAAACATTATTCTTAAATAGTTAGTGGAAAGGTTTTAAAACGTTACAGAAAAATGTTTAAATAAAAAGGTTTTAATAAGGTCCTTATAACAACCTAAAGCTGTTACCTGGGGATATTCTGGGAATTGAAATTGAATTTGAACCTAAAAAAAGGTTTAGCAACAAAATGTTATGGTGTAAAACGGAGAAATAACTGGCCACTTCATTCTAGTTTGTACACACATGCACTTCTCAAAATCTCAATAACTGTTGATAGATTTGAACTCTTTAGGGTTAATTTACCTTTAGTAAATTAGCATAGAGGTAATTTACCTTTTACTATTTTTTGATAGTTAATTTTGGAGCCTGTTTAAATGAAGTTATTCAATTCACAGTATTGATGTTGTTTTTCTCTGATACTGTAATATTATTACTGTTTTGTCTTTTTTTGCTCTGATGCTACAATCTCTCCATGTAGAAGCTGGATTTAGTTGAATGTGTGTTTATGAGTGTGATATTAAACCGTATGGAAAGCATGGCTCTGGATAAATCATAATATTTTTACGCAGTAAAGGTTAACTGGTTCAACCTTCATTAGGCAGATTTTTCCCAGCCCCTGTTCAGGATGATCATCCTCCACACAGATCCGTATCATGTTCTCATGTCCACACTAGTGGCGACCTTTTCAAGTATCAGTGCTTGACATTGAAATATGACACAATGAGAAACGTGTTAGTTTTGTTTCGTATGAATGGGTGCTATGTTAGGTTTTCATTTGTTGAGAATCCTGTGTTAAACTAGGGGGTGTCACTATATACCAGTATACTGTACCACAATATTAATAGCCATGATAATTGATACTGTGTTAATACTAAACATATGATAATATTGTAAATAATTTAGTGCTTTGTGTCAGGTTGACACTCCAACACACTCTGCTATTGAACCCGTATAACATTTTGTAGCCGTAATGGTTACAAACTCTCTTTGCCTCCCTACACTCATATTTTGAGAGTGATTCAATACTAAAAAAAGAGAAAACAGACAATAAACAAAATTAAAGATGCCTTTGTTTAATTGCATTATTTGTTTTGTTACTATTATACAACAGATACCACAATAATATCGTTATAGTGAATTCTTTTGTCCACCATATAACCATATAAGGGAAAATATGATATTGTGACAGACCTAAATTGTGATGTGTTCGATTAGGGGCACGTCGCCAGGCGAGACCAAGCTGCTGGCCTCTGAGATCTACGAGATCCTGCAGAACTCCAGCAGTGCGGAGGCCGAACAGGCGGAAGCGACTGCCTCATGCCGAAGAAAGGCTCAGTTCTTCCTGGGCGCGACGAACAAACGGGCCAAAACAGTGGTGCTTCAGATCGATGGGCTTGATGATTCGGTAACGGTCATCTCACATCCCAATCAAAAATGTAGAACTCTACAACAAACACACTGTGGTTCCAAATGTCAGCAATAAACAGCATGAAGTTCTGATCCAGAACTCCATGTGACTCCTGGAACATTCTGACTGTGTTTGTGACAGGCTCGGAGAAGTCTCTGTGAGGAGGCCCTGCTAAGGATCAAAGGTGTCATCAGCTTTACCTTCCAGATGGCAGTGAAGAGATGCGTGGTGAGGATCCGCTCTGATCTGAAGGCCGAAGTGAGTCCAAAATCTAGCACAAAAGTTATCTGAATGCTAACTTTTTGATCTGAAATCTCATAAAGCCCCACAGAGTTATCGTGCTCACTTGTCTTTCTTTGATAATTTATTCTGTGTGTACAGCTTTGGTAGTGATCCTCAAGTATATAACTCACAGTTTAAATAATTAAAAATCAACTTCAGCGATCGTAGATGATTTATTTATTCTTTCTTCAGGCCCTGGGAACTGCTATAGCTTCAACCAAAGTCATGAAGGCACAGCAGGTGGTGAAGGGAGAAGATGGAGCGGAGGTCAGTAAATCAAAACGAGCAGATCTAAACCCTCGTATCTGTTCTTTGCTGCTTAGAATGTAGAATAATGCAACCTATGTTTTCTTCAAGAATTAAGTCCCATTTGAAGGGATAGTTCATCCAAACATGAAAAATTTTTTATCATCAACTCATGTTCATTATAAACCTATCAGACTTTTTCATCAGGGGAACATAAAAGATATTTTGAGAAATGTTTCAGTGGTTTTGTGTCCATACAATGGAAGTCAGTGGGTTCCATCATTGTGTGTTTACCAGCATATTTCAAAATGTCTTCTTTAGTGATCCTCAGAAGCAAAAAAGTCACACAGGTTTGGATTTATCTGAGGATGAGTAAATGATGATAGCATTTTCTGTTTTGGGTGAACTCTATCCCTTTAATTTGAGTGCATACATGGGGCAGTTGTGGCCTACTGGTTAATGAGTCAGGCTCAAACCAGTGCTGGCAGGTAGCAACTGAAATGCCCATGAGCAAGGAACCTAACCCCTGATTGCTCCCCGGGTTAATCAGTGCTGTCCACTGCTCTGGGTGTGTGTGTGTGTTACGCCTCACCAATGATGGGTTAAATGCAGAGGTCACATTTCGGGTATGGGTTACCATATCTGACAAGTATGTCACAAGTATGTCACAATGTATCGCTTTGTGCTTTTTCTGCCCAGCTGGTAAGGGCTTCAGTGAATACACAACAACCAGTGCTGTGAAAGCTGCAGTCACTGTGTGAGGTTACAATGCAGCTTAGAGTGAAACAGTTGACTTGGAGCTAGTTTGTCTGTCTGACCCTCAGAGAAGTTACTCACCTCTTTCCTCACATGATGGAACGTCAGATAGAAAGGTTCTCAGAAGGTCTGTGCCTCTGGAACAGTGTGTCGAAAAGGCCCCTGGAGAAACACACACTCTTGCATACAGTGGAGGCCTGCATGATTAATCGTTTATAAACTGAAATAGTGATTTGAAAGGGTGCGATTTTCAAATCACAAGGGATGCGATTATTTCAATTAAGGACAAATATGGTATCAAGCATCATCATAGTCCTTGACAGTTTGCTTCCTGTGCTTACTGAGTTTAACCAGTAGGAGGCATTTTTAACACTGCACGTGCTGATTAAATGAGAAAACATCATTTGGAAAAGATGAGCGAGTGCGTGAGCAGCAGTTCAACTCCACAACAAACTGTGTCTGCAGAAGTTAAAAACTTTAAGATTTTATTTCTATTTTTAAATTGAACTTTATTTAAGATACTGTTGTTATTTTCTTCATTTGTGATGACAGATGTTTGCATCATGACAACCTTTCTTTTATAATCACCACAAGTTTAGGTGGTTTTAAATGAACAGCAGCACAGTGAATAGTTTGTGATTATGCTTGATCTTTCTTTGATGCTGTTGAAACCACCACAACAAACCTGTAGCTCTAATGCCGTGCAGATAGGCCCTGCGCGGTAACTGAAGATGTGTCCTCTCTGGTTCAGTTGGAAGGGTGATCTCTACCTGCAGCAGCATCATGACTTCTGATGTTCAAGTGTTCTTGGGCACTGCTTTAACATGTAGTTCCTCTGTTATCCAACAGGGGGCACAATTGATGTCAGTATAGTGTAATCGGACCATTGTGCATCTGAGCTTTATCTCAAAAGGTCCAGGTACAAACTACAAAACTGGGCTGTAGAAAGTAAAGCTGGTGGATGAAGCAAAAAAAATGATGCATGAATATCTTTGCATTATGTAACAAAATAACGTGTCATTTGTTTTAAAGCAAAATAGCACAAATGCACTTTAAACAAAACATTTCGCAAAACATGTACATTTATGAATTTGGACAGTTTTAACAGTTTTATCCAAAGCAGCTTATTGTGCGTTCAGCATATATGTTTTTTTTTCAATATGTGTGTTTCCTGGCAATCGAACCCCACACCCTTTGCACTTCTAAAGCAATGCTCTACCAGTTAAGCCACTCAACAAAGTTTGTGGTGTAAAATGCTAAAACAATTGATACATTGTTCTAAATTAGTTTAGTACTTAGTTCTAAATTAAAATATTGTATATATTTGATATATCAGCCAGCTCCTAATAGTAATGTTCTGTTACATTATACAGTAAGGATGTTTGCTCAGATATTTGCTGTTTCACAGTAGTTTACTGTACTTCCTAATCATATCAAAACAGTGGCTCATTGTTTTCATTGCTGTCTCTCTCCAGATTATAATTCCATTCCAGGAGGACTCGGACGTGGCAGTCGAGCAGAATCTGAATTTGCCAGATTACCTGCCGGAGGATGAGAGCCCGTCTCAGGAGCAGCACAAGGCCGTGACACGGTTGGGCTCCACTCAGGACGGTGTGAGCTGGCTGAGCACGGCTGCTAACTTCCTGTCCCGCTCATTTTACTGGTGACACCGACGACCCCTGCATGCCCCGCCCCCTTCCAGCCCGCCCTTGAAGCGCAAGACTGCTGAGCGAACTTCGTAATAAACTTAAAACCGTGTTTCAACCTAAATTGCCACGACAGGTGGCCACAAACAGTACGCGATTCAACCTGCTCGCAAACTCACTTTAGCGCTGGCATATGCACCACACGAGGCACTAGACCCAGAAAAGGGGTCAGGAGAGGTTCACAGAATGCATTTTGTTGTATTTGCTCTTTCTTACTAACCTGTTTTGTTTGGTTGAGGGGTTTAAACCTCAAATCCTTCACAGTTTGTCACATAGCGGGTCTGTTTACGATTGCGTTGGTCGTGTTATGAGATTTTTCTAAAGTTGTACAAATTTGGGTGCTTTCTGATGTTGGTCTAACCCTTCATCTCAGCTTTTCTTGTACATTTTAAACATCTTTATTCTGTTTTTTTGCAATTATTTGATAACACTAATAATACTTTATCCATTAGCACGTTTGAAAGCATGCTGAATAATTTGATGCCTGTATTCGGGCCTCTTTGAACCCCCACCCTTCTTTGTGTGCCTTTACTAGTAGCTTGTTTTCAGTTTAAATTGGTTTTAAATCCTCTTTATTTGCATCTGCTGCCTTCTGAAGTTATAATCTATGTTCTTATCAGTATGTTTTAGGTTTGAAATGTGTAGTGATGGTTCATCGGTCCTTCTTAATTAAACACCAGCAGGGGGCGATGCTCAGTAGTAATTATTTAATAGTTTAGCCACAAGAAAAGGGAAGTCACCTCAAAAAGCTGTTACTGTGTGTGTAGTACTAACCCTCTTTGTTACAGCATGTGCCAAGCATCAGAGTACCTTCTGCACACAATACAAATATGTTGTAAAATAGACCTGGCCCTTAGGAATCGATATCTGGTTGTGTTTTTTGTACCATTCTTAAACTTCATCAATACATTTTTTTTTTATTAACAATGCTGTTCTGTTTATCTTCCTTTGCGTTCTAAAACATGAATCTGAATGTTTTGTTAAGGACGTTTTATAACCGGTCATATTAAATGTGGGGTTCACCTGCTAGCCAAATGCACAATCCTGATTGGATACGTGCCTCTCACCTCTGCATGATCGCCCACCACTCCTTTGTTTCTCTCTCTCTCTCTCTGGCCAACAGCGTCTTTTTAAAGTTAGCTTAGAAACTGACCTCACATATCGCATTCAGGAAGTCCGCTCAGGGATGTGTATACGTTCTCCCCCAACTGAAAGCATTATGCATGTCAGTTTAACAATGTATCCGAGTGTATAACTATCACTGCTTGGTTGCATTTAGTATAGGGTGTGTTTTTCCCCAAAGAAAACCTGCACACATCAATATCAAAATACTTCGCTGTAAAATCAAGGTCATTTCCTAAATGTAACTCTTTTATTGAAATGTCATTGTTATCAGGTTAAGGCATTAACTTCTGCATTTTTGTGTTTGTCCTGTCCTAAAATAAGTTGAACATGTATATTTAAAGGGACAGTACACCCAAAAAATGATCATCAAAATCATGCCGTTCTAAACGTGTAACCTGCGTTCTGACATAGAACACAAAAGATGTTTATCAGAATGTACAATGTTTTCTCTCCATTTGTTTACCCCCAGTAAAAGTGGAGGGTGAACAGGGTAAGCTGTGGTCACCATTCACTTTCATTTCACTGTCTGGAAATCAGCTTTGACATTCTATCACACAACAGAAATTATGGTGATTTTCATTTTTGGGTTGACTATCCCTTTAATTAACAATGCTTTAATAACATGCATTAAATAACATGCATTTAATTGTTTATCTGTAACATCATGTTCACTTTGATTCAGACTGTGCTATTGAAAGTTTGTTATAAAGACAGCATTAGTGTACTCATGGTATGTTTTATTTAGGTCTAAAATGAGAGAGGGGCCATCAGTATTATATTTATGAACAAAATCCAAATTGTGTTGAAATGAGCATTTTCTGTACATACGTTCTCTTTTCTTACACTGTACATCATTTGTCCATAAAATGTTTTAAGCTGGTTGTTCACTGGTACCCCACACATCACAGCTGGACCACATGGTAGATTCCAGAAGCTTTTCATGTAAGTGCATATTAGCTGTTATATACAGAGTTTTAGGACACAATTCTTGCTGTTCACAGTAATGACAAGGATTATTAAATAGATAAAATAACTTTGGTTTGTTGTGTTATTATTCACGGAAGATTATTGGGCTTCATTTGCTTTGGTGATAACAGATTTACTTCCTGTAGCTCAAGTGGCTTGGCAGCACAAAGATCATTGGTTATTTTCAGGGAACACACATACTGGTCAGATTGAAAGCACTGTCTTATTTGTGGATAATAGCGGCTCCAAAATGCATAAATGTAAAAAGAAAAATAAAGTGGTGGATCATTATTAATTAATTAAGCTGTATGTATAAGGCTTGTTATCGTAAATTAAAAAAAAAAGGTATTGGTATGGTTTTAGGAAATATTCCAGGTTCAGGAAAAGTTCAATTCTACCGATAGATTGTAGTTGCAAGCGCATTACTGTAGATCTAGAACAGTGGGTACCGATTGCTGGGAAGTGACATCAGGGTCCAATCTCCTGGCTGGGAGAAACTGCAGCATCACCACGGCAGCTGTAGTGCTGAGGCCTGCAGCAGCAGAAGAGGAGGGGAGGAAATCTGTTTTGTTCATGATGATGGGTGTAAACAGCCATGGGGCTCCCTCACCTCCTGCAGTTCTGCTTAGACAGCAGACATGAGCAGGGCCAGCTATCAGCCCATAATGACAAGAGTGGTTAGATTGCTTTAATGGGTAAATCGACAAGTGCCCAGTTAAGGGAAACCTGGGGGACGTAATGCCACTGGTTTTTCTTCAGTACCCTGATTTTACATTAGCGACCCAACACAGTTGCATCTATCCTAACTGTAAATAATTATATGGTTAGTTGCACTTAATGTTTGCATTTAGCATTGTTGATCCACTTTACATAGACCTGCAAGCCTTTTATTGGGTCACGACCCACAAGTTTCTTAGGCGTCATGCAAAAAACCCCAAAGTTTTAGAAAGAAATTGTATTTTAACACTTCAATAACTTGCCATAAATGTTTCATATTACTTGTGCAAGTGTTTCAAGGGTCTTTAAAGGGCTAATTGGACACTAATAATCTTTTAGCTTCATAAACCAATAGTGTCTTAATTTTGTATTTGAGCTGTTTAAACTGCCTGCAATAAGACATAATACATCTCACTGCCTCCAACACAAGATCCCTCCCAGCTGACAATTTTAGGTTGTAACAATGTTTCCCTAATGTTTCCATTAGGTAACAAAAATGTTAAAAATGTTATTTTTAATGTTTTGAAAGTCTATTTTTTTAACATTAACGCTTGGTTATAAGAACGTTATTCAAACCTTTTTCTTTTTTTCTGTAATTTTTAAAACGTTTCAGTAACATTAACTTAACGTTTTTATACATTTCATGTTAAAAAAAGTTCTACTAACATTACTGCAAGAACGCTTTTAGAAGAACTTCTCTAGATAAAAAGTGAAAGAACTTTTAGATAACATTAGCCAACATTCTCAGAATGTTCCCTGTTAGCTGATATCAGGCCTCCTTTGCAGGAATGGCAAAGAAAAAATTTTACAATATTTGTAAAATATTTACAGCACGTCTTATTCAACTGACACACCTTTGTTTCACTAAAGACCCAATTCATCAGTATCTGAGCTGGGTCAGGCTCTTCAAATGGGCCACAGGTTTAGAAGACTTGCATATGGCCATAAGTGTGCCATAGAGTATGCCAAGTATGCCAAGAGTCCGTATGGAGCCAGGGTACACTTGACTGGTGTAGTTTGGGGACGTTGTGTTAGCAATGTGTGACTTTATAGATTGATTTTGGCACTCAGAAAGTCAGAGCTACCTGTGGAGACCTTTTATTACACCTTCACTCCCCTCATCCTCCTCATACCTCTTTAATCAAACCACAACCATTACATTTGTATTTGCACTATTAAACTTGTCATCATTGCACATTGTATTACCATCATTGCACATTGTATTACATTGTAAATATCCCGTTTGTAATTTCTGCCTATAGTAAACCATCGGTATATTATGTTCATAGTACGTATCCATCTGTAATTATTACCATAGAAATGCTTTATATACATTTAAATTATTTAACTTACATCCTGCACTTTACTGCTTATTGCACTTCTGGTTAGACCTAAACTGCATTTCGTTGCATTGTACTTGTACATGTGTAATGACAATAAAGTTGAATCTAATCTAATCTAATCTAATCTAATCTAATCTAATCTAATCTAATCTAATCTAATCTTAAACCCTGTAGTGTCTTAAACTTTATTATAGAGACAGTGTAAAGTTCAGACACTAGGGGGCGCTGATCGCCTATGCTTTGCATACATTTTCATTCAATAAAGTAGGAGATAAATTGCTTTCTAACTAACTAAAGGACGAGGTGAATATTTGGCCTTGTGATGGAGGTAAGTGTCTGATCAGAGTTTTATGATGGGCATGTACATGAGAAGTGCTTCCAAGAAGTCAATGAGAAACTGATTTAAGACCTGTTGTGACGGCCATTGTTGTGTCTTGTAGACTGCTTTTAAACAGCAGTAAAAATGGGTGATTTTAATTGGGTTACAAAATCCTAATCACGGTTTGTACCCAACAACCCTAATGTGTTTCATATTATCAACAAGAAATTGAGAATAGAAAGTAAAGGAGTATTATTTAGGTGCTGTTATAAACTTGATCTTTTCTAGAAACATTTTGTTTTATTATGCTGGTTAAAAATCTCTTCACATCTTGATAGCAATCACTAAGTAAAGTGGTATTATATAAATTACATTTATATCTTATGTGGAAGGTGCAGGATCATACAGTGTTCGTCCAGTAATTGCATACGGTCCGAATGCAATGATAGGGTGTCCCACTTGCCTGCCAACCTATATAATTGCATACTCTTGGGCACAATTGGAGGAGGCGTGAGGATCGCTCTATACGGAAGGTGGGATCTTATGTTTTAACGCTAGATTGCTATTGCTAGCCTCTCCAACATTACCTACCCTGCCTTTAAACTACTTCCATAGTGAACATGTTAACAGTGACCCGAGGTAAATCTGTTGTACTTTCCCAAAATCCAAATGATAATATAACATTCATATTCATGTTGCCCCCTTAACACAATATTTCATACCTTAACTGTCATTACAATTATAAATGTATTTGGTATCAAAGGTCTTTCATAAGGCCATAAGCCATTGAACTCTGTTCATAGAGACATTTTACTATCTCTTGTAACATATATAGTATATGCATATTCATTCATCTCATAAATCTGACAATCTCATAATTTTTATTTGTCTGTCATAACATTTTCATTTTCCATAACTATTGACAAAACTAAATGCCATGAAGTCCTACAGACTCACCTTGGAGACAAACACAGTGATGATGTGAATCATACTAAAACATGCTTTAATTTATTGAGTATTACTGATACATCAGCTCCTGGGCTTTTCATTTTAGATGAAGAGGGTAACAGATAAAGCCTGCAACTACAAAAGCTCCCTGGCGCTCCAAGATATCAGCCACAGCTCTGTATTTGTGCATAAACATGTCGTCACTATCATAAGCAGTATTTGCATTGTTAATCTGCCTGTGGCCGGAGGGCTGATTGTGAGCTGATGGGAGAGAAAGGTGCGTCTTATTGCTCAGGCAGTTTGACAATTTTATTTGGGGTTCAGCTCACAGTCAATGGGATCGGTCGTAAATTACATTCTGTGTGCGAGAAAATGATGTGACACCCGTAATTTATGTCAAATAACTTTTTGAGGATGTGAAAGTGTGTGTGTGCAATCAGTGTTTAGTGCTGTAGCTGATGCTGGAGATTTAATTGAAACATTTTTGGCTGATGGAGTGCTGTGTTGTTGTGTAATATTCTGTAATGTCTCACTTTGAATGTAAAGTCATCACCAGAGGGTCTGAGGGTCATATATCTGTTTGTGCGTAGATCTTTGCTTAGACAAGAAACAGTGAATATGGATCCCTTACAGAACAGAACAGATGAATTTCACATGTACAAAAACACGTTTGGGATTCCATGGCTTTCCCATGAAAACGTAATTGGGATTCACATGAAATTTTCCAAAACAACACATGCTTTTTTTTCAGATAATCTGCATTCTCAATTAAAGAGACAGGAGTGCCTTTATTCAAAAGCTGATTGGCTGTGTTAATTGTAGGGCGGGACTTATGGAGCATTGCTATTTCTGTCATTTGTTTTACTACTCAAGTTGTTTGTTTGTCTCCTCCCACTGATGCAAATATTTGTAAGTGTTAGTGCATATATATATATATATATATATATATATATATATATATATATTTATATCTCCCCAAATAACCCATGTATAAAGCCCTTTTTATATATACATTTAAACTCAAACCAGTCAGCCCAAAGTAGCTCTTGTGTTATGTTTTAGTATCTTGCGTCTGATGAAATGTGTGCGCACTGGAGATGATAATAATGGCGTCCGGAGCTCATTACGGTGCCTGGATGATTTGAGGCCGTTGGCGGAGCACTCGTCCTCCAGCATCTCCACGGCGGCACCGCCGACTTCAGGCGCTGATTGGTGGGATGAAATACCGCCAGAGAAAATTAAAAGGTCCCCGTGTCAACATAATTCATGACATGCATATCTTCCGGCCTGATGAAATTGCTGATATCTGGATTAGGAGGATAATAAAAGCGATCAGGCTACAGTTTTGTCTACGTCTAGCGCGCAGGACGGCGAGGTCAAGTTCCAGGTCCGGGTCACTCCGTATCCCCACCTGTGATTTGAATATCCGCTATAATTGTCCTAAAACTTCCCATCGGTGGATCTGCCGGACATCATTACGGCTCCACAATATGGTGTGACATTCATATTCGCCCCAAATGACAGGTTATTAGGAGAGGGAAGCGGAAGGGATGTAATGAAGCGCCGTAACTTTGACCTGTAATGCGAAGTGATGGCAGGATTGTAAAACAATGGCGCTCTGTTAAAACAATGCTGAGAAATGATCTAAAATGGCTTTATCTTCAGATGTCCAGATAGAGCTGAGATTTCTGACCATATACCTCGCAGGTTATGGGCAACCATTCACAACAGTTATGATCTCTTGACAATATACGATTCAATTCACTTTTTAGGCGCACTCATGTGAAATTAATTCACCTACAAGGATGAAAAGACTCACCACAGCCTCTTTTTACTGTGGCAATGATCGTCCTGTCTGAAGTGTGCACACCAGTGACTTTTTTAAAAGATAAATGGCTTCAAGACGTGTCATATACATCAGTTTTAAAGAGAGTGATATAAATCTCTTTATAGTGAGATTTTACCTTCAAAGAATCAAGGCAAGTGAGACGGGATGTTGAGCGAGAAAGTTATCTGCATAATTCTGGTTCTCTAGGCCTTAACTCGGCTAACGTTGGCTGATGTTCTCTAAAAGTTGTCTCAAAGTTATCAAAAACGTTCTTGCAGTAATGTTAGTAAAATGTTTTTTAATGTTATATATCATATATTGAAAACATTGTTCTTAAGTTGTTAGTGGAAAGTTTTAAAAACGTTACACAATTTAAAACGTTTAAATAACGTGTCCTTAACCAAACAGTAACGTTAATACATTGTCTAAAAACAGAAGATTTTGAACATCCCTAGAACTTTTAAAATAACATTTCTGATATTTTATTACTTAGTGGAAACATTAGAGAAACACTTATACAACCTAAAATCGTTAGCTGGGTAGAATCTTGTCTGAAAAGGCATATGATTTGGATATTAAGTTTTAATGAAATAATGAATTAACCAGGTTGTGGTGAATCCTCTGTGATCTGTTTGTTCACCAAAATGAATGACTTGATCTGGTCATTACAACAGTATTTATCCAGTTCAGGTGTCAAGACTTTCATTTCAAAATGAATTTGCATTTGCAAAATTCATGGTTTTCATTTGGTATTCATCTTAAAACCAGTGTCCTGCTTATACAGTAATAATTCCATCAGTGACAGATTTATGTTGGCCTGTACAGTTGCTTATAACAAGACAAATTTAAACAATGTGTGATATTGAAACATAACTCTTAAGTATGTGTTATCAGAGCAGGCTCATGCTGGCTTCATTACCAGCCTTTCTGAAGAGCAACTGGACGTTTTGATGAGCAATAGAACCCATCTGCTCCTTAAATTCCTCCAACTGGTGTGTGAATATGACGTAGACTATATGTTTAGCGAGAACCCTCGTCCTTCTGGTACCTGGACTTCACTCTGTGAAAGTATCACAGATTCGCGTCCAAGACCATGCTGGTCTGGCTGCGTTCATCTTGGAGAACGAATTCGTACCTTCGACGCGTCTGCCTGACCCCACAACTGTCCCTTGTGAAGCGGAGCTGGATGCGAGAGCGTGTTAATTCTACATGCAAAAGGCTTGTCTATTGTGTGTTAGTAGGCAGTGTGCTGAACAGAAGGTCCGCTGTCTCTCCACGCTCACTGCACGAACCCACCCTCGCCCCCTTTCATAACGATGGCAGATGGCTCCCGATGAATCCTTCATAATCATGTCAGGATGGCTTCTTCAATCCCAGTTCATCTTTTTAAACACATTACAGCAGACAGAGAATTACACAAAAGATAAAAGCAGCTACCGGACAACAAAGACAAACAAACATCAGCTTGGCGAGCAAGTGTTCCTTTTCTGTAATACCTTTTAATTAAATGTTGTCTTAGAGGCCGTTCATGCAGAGCGCATTTGTGCATTTAAACAGAGGAATTGTTGATTAAAACACAGAGCAAATTCCTACCCAGCTAAGAGGGAATGTTCTGAGAACACTGGCTAACATTCTCACAAAGTTCTCTCAACGTAATTAAAAACGTTCTTGCAGAAACATTATTAGAACTTTTTTAACGTTATCACATATCAAAAACGTTATTTTTAAGTTTTAGTGTAACATTTTAAAAATGCTACAGAACAAACAATAATGTTTAAATAATAATGTTTTAACTATGTAAAAAACTGGAAGTTTTGAACATTCCTTTTGAAGTTTCAAATTAGAATTTAAATTGGAATTGAACATCTTAGAATTGAAAAATCATCATTTAGAAAAATGTATCCCTGATGTGAGTTAAAACCCAGAATCAGCCACGAGATTTGCCCATTTTCCACAAAAATATAGAGTTTTGTGTTCTTTGTCTTGTAATGTCAAACCATCCCCATGTAACATCGTTAATTCTGGTTCAGGTGAAGTTTGTCTCACCTCATTTCAAGGTTATGCACCACTAAGGCCATTTTCTTGACTCAAAGGGCACGTAATTTCACAGCAGCGTACTCTTCATTAATCCTTTCTGAGTGGGTGCTTGGAAAATTCCAGATCGCAGATTTGTTTTGCTCCTGTTTTCTGACTCGCTGCATCTCACGGCTGCACTGAAACATTAACCTCTGCACCCCACCCCACCCATCCACACACACATACACACAATAACAATCTCAACAGGGCTCTTTTCAGTCATATTCCTGTTTGTGGATGAGTTACTTTAGAGGGTGTGAACCCATTGGGGGGTGAGCGTCTAGCCGGGTGTTATCATGTGGAAATCCAAAGATGCCTGAAAAATAAACCAACTTAATTTCATTATTCATGCCTCTGAGTTCACTATCAGCTTTTTGCAGTCGAATGTATTAATGCACATAAGAAAATAATGATACATAAACAATGAGATTAAATGGAGAGCAAACGTTTGCTTTGGTCCGTCCAGATGTTTCTCCTGAGAAGAAGAACCTGGCATCTTCCATGTGTCGTCACTAGCGTTTCAAAAGAGATTCAACAGTCGCAAAAATTGAGTTCAGATTTGCTAAGTTAGCAATCAAGTCAATATTATTGAAAATGTAAACTCAATGTTACCTCAAACATTTCTCATCCAAACGCAAAATTTTATAATATTAGCTGTGCCATCTATATTAATTTAATAACTACTTTCTCAATGTTTTTCAACAGTTGTCCTATTTGTATCTATTTATATTTCTTCTACAGTAATTTTAGAAGTAACATCTGTTAAAGTTGATACCTAAATGAAGCACAACCTGAGCTATGAAAGAGCAACCATGGAGCAATAACATTTTCCTCTGTGTGCATGTGTGTGTGTTTTGCAACTGTGCGTTCACATAGTCCACCAGTTTTCACCTTTATTCCTCTTCACTTCTCTCCGTTAAACTTTTGTTGATGCATGAATAATGTATGAGGAAAACTGAAGCTCTTTCATCAACATGAAATAACAATTTGCAAATTTATGGAACACACTAATTACTCGCCTTATTTGCCGTGACTATGATATTAATATTCATAAATCTGTGATAATCTGAGATTTTTTCACAGATACGATTTTTAATGAACGAGAAGCTTCACGGCAAAAACTAAAATAAGAGAGAAATAGCCATGGCAAAATAAAAATGTTTTGATTCACATTTGATACGCACGGATCTTGCCCAAACAAACCTTAAATTATTCCCTAAACTATTTTAAATTTATTGCCAAATTTATGTCTGAACTACATAATGCTCAGGACATGAGCATTTGATAGACCATTAAGCAGTACTGACAGCATATTGTAGTTGCTCTTTGTCTCATAGGGCTCATTTGATGTTTCCATGATGGTGAGATGTTGTGTCCCAGCTGAGACTCTCAAATGAAGGCCCCTATTATCTCTTCTGAAGGTAATGCCAGTGTTTATCCCTAAATTTATGACTTGATATATCAGAATTAATTACTGATAGTTCCAACAAACTAAAATGGTGCTGACGAAAACACTAAGCACAGGCAATTTACCTCTGTTTGCACATTAATTTGGGCCCACCTGTGATGCTCACTGTGCTGAGTAGCTACATCAGTTTTCATTACGGCTTGCGCTGAGCGGTTTCAGTTGAATTACGGTATTAATTATCAAATTCACGAGGTATGAGGGTGTCTCCTCCACAGACACCTGTGAAAGTTCTCCTTTTCTCCTAGAGAAGGTTTGCATCTCTCCTTGGCATAACCTTCAAAAAATCGGTTAACGAGAACTGTGAGAATGAGAATATTTGGGCTGTTCTTTGAAATGTAGAGATTTGGCTTGTATATATGAAATCCTCACACAAGAACTTGTGGAAGTTTTGAGAAGGTTACCGAGCTAACAGGGAACGTTCTTATAATGTTGACTAACATTCCTGCTGTAACATGCAACAGTGCAATGTTTTTTGTCAATGTATATATCAAAAATGTTTTGAATATAAAGTATATAAACATTTTATATAACTTAATGGAAACGATAGGGAAATGTTCTTACAACCTAAAATTGTGAGCTGTCCAGTTTTGTACAGTAGGTGGGCTGAACAAGTCCAGGGTTGGGAATCAAAGACAGAAAGGCCGTCATTTAGCCCCTGGCTGGATTTTCATGTTTTAAAGTGCTGTATTAATCATAATCACACAACACCATTAGACTATGTCATTCTATTACAGAAATCACATTATCATACATTTCATTAATTAAAGTCTAACCCAGTCAACCTGCTTCAGAGAGGTGCCAGCCCCAGAAGGTGAAGGCAGAAAGAATAAGTAGTTTAGAAAGGCGGGCAGAGGTCAGAGGTCACTCCACTCTCCGTCTCTCCAACAGGACATAAAAGGGGGTGTCGTATTAGCATGTATGGGCTTGTAGGACAGTGTGAGGCAGGAAGGTTTTGATGAGTTCCTCTCCTGATGAGTGTCCTCCAAACAGACAGATTTGGGAAAGATGTGAAGGCACAATTACATCCTGGGTCAGACGCGACACACTTCTGTTTCTCAAAGGCCACTCAGATGAGTATGAAGTGGCTTGGTTGAGTGCTACCCGTCACAAACACTGGTTGGATCTTTTAAAGTGTGTAGTTTACCTGCATGCCCTTCAGGGCCCTATTTATTGCACCAAGCCATTTTCCCAAGTACACAAACAACAGCAATTATCACGGGTAGATTATACTTTACACAGCTCTTGTAAACACATGCATCCTCATGCAGAATGGTTATACCCAACTAACAATGAATGTACTCAGAATGTTGGCTAATGTTCTCTAATACTTCTCTTGCAGTTATCAAAAAGTTTGTGCAGTAGCATTGGTAGACTTTTTATGTTTTATATATATATATAAAAATATATATATATAAAAATATATATATATATATATCAAAATTTTTGTTCTTAAATTGTTAGTAGAACATTTTAAATGTTACAGAATTAAAAAAAATATTGTCCAAATAATGTAACCAAGCAATAATGTTAATTACTAAAAAATGGATGTTTTGAAAGTTTCTAGAAGACTCAAAATAACATTTTAACTTTACTGTTACCTAATGGAAACATAAGGAAACGTTCTTACAACATAAGTGTTACCAGGTTACAGCCTAAAATAGTGTTGGTTTGGCTTCAGGACCGAGATTTTACAACACAACAGTGTTAAAATAAAAAAAATACGAGAAATAAACAGGTTCTTAGACTCAAACATTGAAATTTATTTAACCATGAACTACACAAACACAACAATTTATTAAATTGACTAATTTATTAAAATGATTTTCAAGACTGGTTGTATTTTGGTTGTATGTTCTCTTACCTTATGAAGTGTTGACAAGGATGTTGTCAAGAACTGCCTAATTTGGCTTCCTTTTCCCAAGTAACATGAATGAACGTGCTCGAAAATACTGTAGGATTAACTGGACGCATAGCCTTTAACATCAACAATGAAAGGTATTGCAAAGTGTTGTTTCCTCCCTCGAGAAAGCTGATAAGCCTATTATTTTGCTTTCCTAACGATACACAATTTCATTATTGGTTGCATTTCATTAATTGCATTTAACAGTTTTTCCCTACTGTCTATGTCTTAGTTCTGGGTCACGACCCATCAGCTGAGAATCACTAGTCCTGTTAATACTGAAAACTTACCAGAGACTGGAGACTGTTGCTGTGTAGCTATAAATGTGTTGGTTTGTGTTGCATTAAACAGAAAACATACAAATGTGAAAATGAGGACTGGTGTTTGCCAACAGTTGTTAAAATATTTATCCACAGTGATTTTGTAATAGATGCAACAGCACTTTTATTTTTAACACTGTAAGAGATCTGGCAGCTGTGTTGAGGTTCTCATAATGAGCATCCAAACTACAGTAGCAAAGGTTCACAGCTGAAATATCACAAACCAATGAACTGCCATATCCCACCAATTATGAGAAAAATATAAAAAGTATAATTGTTTATCATCAAGTTTTTGATTAAACATTTTTCTTGGTAAACATTTGAAGTGTCTCACCTTTCAAAATTAGTGTTACCCAGCTATCAGGGAACATTCTCAGAACATTGGCTAACATTCTCTAAACATTCTCTCAAAGTTATCAAAAAAGTTGTTGCTGTAACGTTAGTAGAACACCTAACGTTATATATCATGTAAATGAAAACATTATTCTTAAATTGTTAGTGGAACATTTTTAAAATGTTACAAAATTAAAGATGTTTGAATAACATTCTTAACTTTTTGTATCTTAATGGGAACATTTGGAAAACCTTTATACAACCTTAATTGTTAGATGGGAATGCTGTAGAATTCAGAAGGGTGTTTCTTCAACAGATATTTTTATGATTTTTATTAAAACTTTCTCTAATGGAAACTTGAAAACGTTTTGCTATGCCTTCATTGATTTTCTACTTTTCGAACGCCTGTTATACACAGATTTCATTATCCTTGTCCATGACCCCGACGTTCAATCTTAAAATGTGAAAATCAATCATAAATCTACTAATTACAATTTAAAAATGTCTGTAAAACTCAGAAAAATTACAAAATGGCCAGAAATTTCCTGTAATGTATGTTTATACACTGTTGGACATTATTACAGTGAAAAATTAAACTAGTGAGCGTGTTTAGCAAAAAAGTATGTTTAAAGAGGGCCAAAAGTGCCTATAGCTGAAGAAACAGCAGTAAACAGATGATCAGACAGGCAGGGTGGCAAGCAGGCAGGCAGGGTGTCGAGCAGGCAGGCAGGGTGGCGAGCAGGCAGGCAGGGTGGCGATCAGACAGGCAGGGTGGCGATCAGGCAGGCAGGGTGGCGAGCAGGCAGGCAGGGTGCCGATCAAACAGGCAGGGTGGTGATCAGACAGGCAGGGTGGTGATCAGACAGGCAGGGTGGTGATCAGACAGGCAGGGTGGCGATCAGACAGTACTGGTGACTGTGTTTGCTCCTGTAGGCCATCTCTCTGGGCCTGATTAGCATGTGTACTGTATGCTCGCTCATGCTGCAGTGTTGACCTGTGCTGTCATCTCCCTGATTACCTCCCTGATTCACTTTCCTTGTTCAGTAATGTGCAATCAATCATAATCAATTAGCCAAAATGTTGAATCATTAAAACCATTATCATTAATTAAAATAATTATCACTTTCTGCCAATGCTTCATTGCCACTGTTGTCTAACATGTCTCCAGCACACCAGACACACACTCTCTGTCTCTCTCTCTCTCTGTGCCTCTTTGAGGGAGAACATTTTATCTTGCTGATGAACTTTGTACCAATGTTCACATTTCTTCTTTTGACAAAACAAACTAAATAAATCATTAGTATGTTTGAAAATATTTTTAAAAAATATAAACTCATGAGATAATGGCTCCAGGACTGATGCAGTGCTAAATATTTTTTTTTATTGGATATGTCTGATAGAACTCTATAATCATTATGGGCGGTGTAGTTCTTAACTGGTAAATTTGTCTGTTAACCAGTTTCTATTGTTACATTTAAGTTACATTACATTTATTTATTTGGCAGATGCATCTCTCTCTCTCTCTCTCTCTCTCTCTCTCTCTCTCTCTATATATATATATATATATATATATATATATATATATATATATATATATTGTGTGTGTGTGTGTGTGTGTATGTGTATATATATTTATACACACACATAAATGCATATGAAGAAAGACAGACAGAAAGTAAGAAAGACACCCAACACTTCACAGTGAGGGGTGATAATTTCATCTTTTCACGTGACTGTCAGCCCACCTCTCCTCTCTGAACCGGGAATAGACCTGTCATTTTAAAACTCTCAGTAATTGCTCATAGCAAATTTTCCTTGAATGTGCCCGGGGGCTGCGGGCATGTGTATGTACCCCTGTCACCCGTGTCTCACCCATGAGATTGAGATCTCTGTGCAGCCCTGCTCACGGGAATCTGGAACCTCATTTAAAGCTACGGTACTAAAGCAGGCATCTTAATGGGGTCACATCTCACCCTCAAAACGGAAAATGACCCGAGTGGAACAGGGGATCCTACACGTGGCAGTTAAATCACTTGGTCATGAGTGATTTTCCAGAGTCCATCCATCCTGGAATAACACAGAAGCTTCTGCCATACTATCCAGATCCCAGATTCTCTGCCATGGCTGTGTGAGGGGGTGGAAAACAGAGATGCTGTTTCCAGCATGACAGTCTGCCTGTGGGGCGGAAGGAGGAAGGAACTGAGACAAGGCTTGGAGACATCCCAGCTAACAGGGAATGTTCTCAGAATGTTGGCTAATGTTCTCTAAATGTTCTCTCAAAGTTATTCTCTCAAAGTATTCTTAAGAAGTTAGTGGAATATTTTAAAAACATTACAGAATATAAAAAATGTTTGAATAACGTTTTTATAAGCAAGCAATACTGTTAATACAATGTCTAAAAATTGAATGTTTTGAACATTTATGGAGCAGTCAAAATAACATTTTAAACATTTTTACTTCATGGAAATGTTAGGGAAACGTTCTTACAACCTAAAACTGTTGTGGAAGCATGAGGAACACTGCTGAGAAGCCCATCTATGGAGAGGCATATGAAATGCACCTGATTACATTACTGGCAAACGATTTGCAGAAATGAATGTAATTGTAGCTCATTATGAGCTCTGAAGTGTGACAGTGGTTAAAAGAGATTACATTTTTTCCACCTTCAGAAACGATCTTCAGCCCTGTTACAAAGCCTTTTGTACCACATACAGGAACCCAGCTAACAATTTTAGGTTGTAAGAACATTTCCCTAACGTTTCCATTAAGTAACAAAAACAGTAAAAATGTTATTTTGAATGTTTTTTAGACATTGTATTAACATTATTGCTTAGTTATCAGAACGTTTTTCAATCATGTTTGACAGGCTTTAAAACCTTTCAATAACAACTGAAGAATACAGTTTTTGATATATGATATATAACATTAAAAACCATTCTAGTAATGTTACTGTAAGAATGTTTTTGTGTTTTTGATAACTTAGCCAACGTTCTGAGAATGTTCCCTGTTAGCTGGAAATGCGATATAAACACGGTACTTGGGATTGGGAAATAAATTGTGATTTACATAATAATCAACCAATCATTGCTTTGTTTTATGGTTAGGATTATACACACAATGTTTTTTACCCAACAATCCCAAAACCCAATGGGCAAAACCCTAAACAATGCCACTAAATTCTGACTGGTTGATAAGAAGGACCAGCAAGAATGTTGAACCAATAGGATACCCTTCTTGGGTAAGTCACATTAATCTAGCGCTATGCCCTACTTGTCTAAAGCATGAGGTTATTATGGTCTGTAATGTACCAGGAGTCTTCAACCATTTTCAGTTTAAAGACCCCTTGATTTTATATAATATGGACAACAAATTAGTTTAAAATCGGCAGCCCACCAATGAAGACCCCTGGCATATATGGATCTGGGTACACCAGTGGATTAAAATGATAACTATTATGAATTTTAAAGTTCACAAGACTGATATGTGAATGATATCTGAGATAAACATATATTACATGATAATCAGAGTTCATTTACTTGTGTTAAGGGTAGGATAGGTAATTTGGACCAAATGCAATGATTGGACAAACATTTTATGGCCCTGCACCTTCCACAGAAGATATGTATTTATATAAATATATTTAGACTACTTTAGTGGTTGTTATCAGGATGTTAAGACACTTTCAACCAGCATAACAGAAAATGTTTCTGGAACAAATCACCTACCCTGCCTTTAAAGACTCTCGCTGTTGTAAAAATGCAAACGCAGGCCTAGCTAGCTGTTAGTGTCATAGAAGATGCATAACGAGAATGCAGACATGATTTCATGGCTAATGATTTCCGTGCTAATATCACTCTGGGCAGCGGAGAGGATAACCAAGTTGAGCTGTCTTAGTTCAAATGATTCAATTAGGCCAGCTGTCCCCATTTGTTATGGCCCAACTCGCTTTCAGATTACCTTCTGAGAGTGCGTACGTGCCTCTGCATTGGACATACCAGCTCAACAATCTGTGGAAAAAAAGACAAGACAACGTCTAGGAAAGAAGCAGAGCGCTAAATAAATTTCAATTCTTAATAAAAACTGAGTAATAAATGCGGCTTTTTGTTTCTCACCAGCCAAGCTTGATGAAAATGCTTGGTGTGAAATAGGAGGAAATCTGTGAAGCATGTCACATTGACTGGCAGGATAGAGACGCTCCTGCTATGCTTGAGAAAGACTACAGCTGAGCAACTGAATGAAGTCAATCATTAAAGTAATCGGGTCAGAAGCATGTGAGAATAATAAAATGTACCATCCAGAAGACTATATGAACTTTCCCCAGAGACAACAGAAACGCATTCGCGTGTGAAACCCTCACTTTGCCAGTACGACCGCTGCTAATTGGCGGTTAAGCATTAGACTTATTTCTTCAGATAGAAACTGTAATGTTACAACGATGTGTGGAGCAAAAAGTCTTTTTTAATTATGTAAAAATAAATAAATACAAACAAAGAACAACCCAGCTAACAATTTTAGGTTGTAAGAACGTTTCCCATTAAGTAACATAAATGTTAAAAATGTTAATTTGCTTATTCTTAAGTTGTTAGTGGATTGGTTAAACAATGTTACAGATTTTAAAATGTTTGAATAACATTCTTATAACCAAGCAATAACGTTAATACAATGTCTAAAAAAATGGATGTTTTGAATGATATATAAGAGCAAAGTGAATTTGTCTGATTGTAGACAATATTTGAAGAAATCGCTGATAATCAGGCAGATAAACACACTGAAAAAGGGAAGAAGTGTTTGACCTAATTTGGAGTCAACGTCTCTTCCAATATTGCTGTTAAACTGTATGTCTTATCTGAGTTACCTGACAGCAGGTACAAGCAGATACAATGATAAACATCAGTAAGATATCACAGGTGAAAAACAACCATGGTCCCTGGCGTGAGAACATAAGGTGTATTGGAGGCATGCACAGAATTGAGATACACTTATTATAGTAATTCAAAGAGGGAATCAAAACAAAGCAGGAAGGAAAAAAGGGGGTCACACTTACCCATGTGAATTCACTCATTCACTGCAGCAAACATTCGTTAATACAATTTCCGTCTATTTTGTCAGTCCTGTAGTCCACAATCATAACAAGGGCAGAGGAAATGAGGACTAGGGGCTTTGAATAAAAGCAAACACTTAAATCCTGGACCGAATCACATGAAATTAATAAATCTCAGACTGATCGGAGCTGTTCTTGACCTTCAAGCCATCATTATTAGAGGGCCTTTAACAGATCAGTTGTCAGTTTACAGTTAAATCCAACAAATAACATGAAAGTAAATAGCTTACAGATAAAGTTACTGATGGACGATTTTGTTTAGTAACCCTCAAGCATTAGTTAGTGGGCAGTAGGAAATTGTTAAAGCTTTAATTTTTGCTGTCCAGGATAATGCTGTCATTATTTGTGATTTTCATAATATCCTTATTGTCCTTATCCTTATCTCATACATTTGGCAAATATTACATTGTTTTGACCAGGACTGGACAAACTGATGCCTTCTGGTAACTCCTGCATTATATTAAATTCAAATATTACAATAATACATTAAATACATACATTATATACATTTATAAACTAAATGCATTTTAATTCCCATTCAATAACGTTAGCCAATGTCTTAAAAAACGTTCCATGTTAGCTGGGCCATTTAGATTTAGATTACATTTTGCACATTCATATTCAATACATAAACCATCAGTGACACCTAGCCAGTTTACAGTAGCGTTCCAGACAATATATAGCCAGGCTGTGTCTTTGCTACACAGCACGCTGCAGTCTCTGCACATTTTGTTTAAAGGTCAAAGATTATCACCTCTTTCAAACCCAATACTAACATTCATCTTTGAGACGCAATGCCCCATGTTGGGAGCGTACTGGTGACTTATTTTTCCTTGTGCAAGCAGTGTGCTTTGTTTAGCGTAAGATGCTGGCGCCCGGCCTGTTCCTCCCTACCTGCAGCATCAAGCAGGCTGCATTAGGGGCTGAGGCCATGCCAAAACACAATTTGGAATGTCTCCAGCTCTTCATTGGAAAGTAATGGTTTTCACTGAACTGAGTTATGACCAGCTGTTTGCAGACAGTCTGTGACATACTGATAGACCAGGACACCGTATGTTGCTTTCCAAATCAAATGACACAAGGAGTGTGACAGAGTGGGGAAACATCTGTCATTAGCAATTTTCAGCACGCTCCGCTAATTCTGGACAAAATACGGGTAATGAAGTTACCGCAGGAAACTTCAGATACTGTCATCGCAACAAGGCTGTAAGAAATCGGTGCTCATGAAGGCTCATAATCTAATTCATTTGTTGTAAGACATACAGAAGGAGCCGTAATTGTTTTTGATCATCGTATTTTAAAATGCAAATCACAAATGTTCTCCTTTAATCAAAGAACAAAAAACAAGGATGGTGGGAGGTTTGTTCTTTTTATTAAAACACCCTCCTTTTTAGTTCTTGCCATCAGTGGGGGAATCAGAAAGAGTTTCAGCGTCATTGCTCACTCAGCCCAGAAGCCTCGCTGGCTCTTCTCTGTGATCCACAGTAAAGATCTCCTGCTGTTACAGAGAACTGAAGATGAAGCTTTTTATCAGCTAACTGCGAAATCCTGCCACTCAGTACAAACACTCAGTTCTCTCAGCCTCCTTCAATGATGATATGAGACTTTCCATCAACAGGGTACAAAATAAGCCCTGAAACTAAACTAAAATAACAATTCTAAAATAAAAATATTTATATATATTTAGAAATACATTTCTGTTTCACAGGGGTTAGTGAAAGGGATGCTAAAGGTCAAGCTAAATTTTATAATGAGCTGTTTAATTTCAGTTTTCCAAGCTTTGGAGTTGGAAGCAACAGCGTTCCAAGCGTTGCGGTAACATCTGCTCGTGTTACCACAAAACCTTTTTGATAACTTTGAGAGAACTTTTGGAGAACATTAGCTCATGTTTTGAAAACATTTCCTGTTAGCTTCCAGCTAGGCAAAATTACGATTATTTAAGATAATAATCTTTTAAATTTGTTATGTATTTCTATTTATAAGTTTGACATATGCATGTAACATTTGTGCAAAAATTGAGAAAATGGAATGAGATAATTTACTTGATAGGCAAAAGTCAGGAGTCTGTCTGTTTTTAAACTAGCAGCTGACATGATCAAGTTATAGGTGAAACGGCTCCATTGTCACGGGAGGAGTGATATGATTACAGGACCCCATCATTTTTCTATCTGTTCTCATCTATATGTCTGTTTTACCAACCTCGAAGGTTTTAGTCAATATATACCTTTATATAAGGTTATTGAGCACATCTTCAAGGTTTTGTCTGTCTAATAATTGTCAGAGTAAGACATGTTGAAGCAGGGTGGGCGTAATGAGGCGCTCCAGAGATCCCTGCGCAAACAAGGGGCCCATTTTGGCAAAGCTTGGCAGCAGAAGGGCTATAAAATGATATGTGTTAATTTTGTGTTAATTATTATGGGTGCCACATGTTAAGCAGAATGTTCTACAATTGTAGAAGAACTTTTAACAAAAATCCACAGATAATTATGGCTGAGTGAATGTGGAGAAGAACAGGATTTTGTGATTATAAAGCTGTACTACTGCCCCTCTGATGTCCTATACTGCCTTTTGTAATGATGCAGCTCATGTGGCACGTGGGATGAATTACTGGCAGGACTGAAGTGATGATAATTACCCAGAATTCCCCAGGGAGGAGGCGGTGTCCCCTGGGAAGCACTGAAATCATTAATATGCAGGCTTCCATAATTCCTGTCTGGTTTTCCTATTAGCACTATGTGACGGTAGTGCTTTGTATGGAGCTGTCAACAGCTTAAAACAGTATAGAGGATGTTTATTTTACCTTCCCAGCTAACAGTTTTAGGTTGTAAGAACGTTTCCCTAATGTATCCAATAAGTAACAAAATCGTTAACAATGTTATTTTGAATGTTCTAGGAATGTCCTGTTTTTAGACATTGAATTGCTTGGTTATAGAAACATTATTCACATTTTTTTAATTGTGTAACATTTCACATTTCACCAAAACCTAAAAATAATGTTTTTAATATATGTTAAAATATATTTTAATATAACATTTAAGAAATTCTGTTACTGCACACGTTTTATAACTTTACAGAACATTAGCCAACATTCTGAGAACGTTCCCTGTTAGCTGAGTTAGTCCAGCTACACCAACAATGGGTTTTTACTATTTATTTATTTAGGTTCAGCCGTAGTTGCATAGCCACTGACTTGGCTAACATAGACATGAGCAATGATCAAACACAGTGCTTACTTCGTTTGCTTGTCAATGTGATATTTTACAATTGATTTCCTCGGATTCAAAGAGGCAGCAGTAACGAATGGTACTGGTCCATTACACTGTGTTTTCTTCTTTATTGGCCTGCAGTTGAACGCATTAAATGTTCCTCCATTTCTCCACTGGGTTTCAGGAGCCTCCTCAAGCATGCTGTGATTGATAACTGCTACAAGCTCGGCAGAGCTTGGCTGAGGCGCTCTTGGCAGAGCTGTGCATTTTGCTTAGAAATATCACACTCCGTCATGCGGCATGAAAAGCTTTGTTTTCTCCTTGTGACCTTCTCCCACTCTCCTGCCTCCTCCATCCATCTGTCCATTTGTCCATAATGTCGAGCTGACAGAGGATGGACAGTTTCTGTCCCTATGAAACAAGAAGTTCCTGTACCATAGCATGTGCTAATTCATTTCACTCAGTCACATTGTTCTGATGTTCTGAGTCTGTGCTGGGGTTTGGTCACTTCAACCAGTGTTGCCTGTTTAAAGTAGTGATTAATCACGTACCATGAATTGTGTATGATTAATATCATTGTAGGTCCCCCATCTCCTCACTTTCTCTTCTCTGTAATAATTTAGACAAGTTAACACTAAATAATAATACTAAAACTAGCTAGTGACTTCAAAACGTTGCCCTTAAAAGTGGAGTGTGTAATTTCTTCTTCTCTAGGGACTGTTTTCAAACATGTTGCAACCCCTTAATTCAGTATATATATTGCATTAGGTTACATATTTTGTTGAGGTTTGTGCTGAAGCAAATTAAACTATTTGCTAATAAGCATTTGTTAGGATTTTGCCACACAGGAACTTAATTTATAAAGCCACCTGTAAAAGTCATTTCTGCTTTTGTTGTCTAGCGCTGTGTGTTTAATAATGCTGATCTATGATAAGTGATAACACAGGTCACATAAAAACACAAATGTCTCCCTGAGTAGAGGGCAGCTGAGACAGAGACATGATATACAGTACACGTCTGTCAAAATCATGAGTGCTGAAATCTACTGACGTTGATTTGTGAGCATAACGGCTGATTATAGGATGGGTGACAGATAAATTTTATCAAAATTAAGGCACAATTAAACATTTCATCTTCCTAATTACTGGCTATAGATTTGGCCTGGTGACTGTGTGCTGTAGGAAATCAGCAACCATCACATATTTTAATGGGACACAGCTGTCCTGCAGCCCAGTAATATCGGCACACAGAACCAGAACTGTTATTTATGAGAAAAAAAGGAAAAAAATAGACATTGAGTTTTAGGACAGATTTAAAATGGATAGCTTTTAATGAGGTTTGGATTTATTGTTGGTTGCAGTTTATGAAAGATCTGTGTAGCTGGTGTTGGAAAATACACAGTTAAATTCACTTTCATTATGTGAGAAAGTTGCAAGAACAAAAATTTACCCTCCCAGCAAATAGGGAATGTTCTTAGAACATTGCTAAAGTTCTCTTTAAGTTCTCTCACGTTAACTTGCAGTAACATTCGCAGAACTTTTTTAAACGCCATATATTGTGTTAAAAATGTTATTTATAAGTTGTTAGTGAAACATTTTGAAAATGTTACAGTTTAAATGCGTTTAAATAACACTAAAATGCGTTTATAACCAAGCACTAACGTAAATACAGCGTCTAAAAACTGGACGTTTTGATATTTCTTTTGATATTTTTGGAATAACAAAAGGGTGAGTAAATGATAACAGAACAGATAAAATCACAATTTGCATATTTGGAATAGCAATCACTACTTGGGATTGCTTGCAGATAACTATAACATAGTACAATATGGACAGCCGTTGGAAATAACACAGACCATTACTATTTGAAGTTCCAATTTTTACTGTGTTTCTTGAAAATGTTCTTTTCAGAAGGAAAGTAAATAATTATGGCCAATACAAAGAAACACAGATTGTTTGGTGGCTTGTAATTATATTTGGAAAACCAAAATCTGTGCCTTGCACATTCCACAGGCTTCCTAAAACAGACAAAGGAGAGCTCGTCCACAGAACACATGCATTTCATAGGTTTGGACAGGCTTGTAGAGTTCACACTGAAGTAATCAGCCTCTCTTCTTCGTCTGTGCCAAGGAATTAGCCTGGGAAATTCACCAAAATGTGGGAACAGCTTGGGAACAGATTGATGCAGAGGGGTGAGAGAGACGAGAGAGGCTTAGAGTGTCTGCGTGCACCATCAGTCCATTCCAGAGCAAATATATGGAAAAGCTTCTCCTAAGTAACTCAGCTCTTGTGTGCATGACTAATTCAGATACATTAATCACATGTGAAAAGTAGAGCTTTCATTGTTTTTATATTTCTCTTTGTAAACATCCAAAATGTATATTACATACATAATCTCTAAGCTTTAAATCTGCTGATGCCAACAGAATATCATTTTGACACACTTTGACTGGACATTTGTATCAAAGCCGTGAGCAGTCTGTGCCTGCAGGAGTTAATGTCATTACTGTTTTCCGGGTGACGCCCTCAGTCTGTTATGGTTCTGTTACCACAATGTGCTTGTGGCAGTTTCCATGACCACCCACAGATTTAAACTTGGTCCCCGTTCAGGTAAACATGGTGCCCTAAAGGGGCTGTTGACCCTCTTTCAGGGGTGGTTATTTTCGGGTGATGCTACACATTTGGCATGTTGTGTGTGTGGGGAGGGTGATGGAGGAGGGTGATGGAGAAGGGGATGTTTTGCCTACATTTTGAGATTTTTAATAGTCCTTTGTGATTGTTGCTTGTCACACTATACGGACATGATCCCCATGTCACACTGTAGGATCTCAGTTGTTATAATGTCAGACTGTACGGCAATCAAGACGCGACAAAAACAGACGTACACAAGAAGATTTGTCCGGAGTTTTATGTCATCAATACGTGACCTGCGTTCTCTCGCTGAAATGGTAGCTAGCAAACAAAAGCAATATGTAGCTTTAGTTTTGTTATTCTTCTTGTTGTACTGTCCACCTGACTCATTTCAACATTTTCACAGAGGTGGTTTGAAGTTGTCACGCTAATTGTGTCATCAGGTTCAGCGCTCCAATTGGTTCTTGATTTGACATTGTCATAAGAGAAGTCAAACTGCAGGAAAGTGTGTGAAATCTTCTGACACTGCCAGAATTTAATCGTAGGAAAAAACTGATCGCAGCGGCCATTAATCGGCTGTCGGTGGACATGTGAAACCAGCGATTTCACAAAGACAACAGATTTTAGCCTAAGATGATAGGAATCTTAGATTTCCAAATTTTGTCTCAGACAACCAAATCGTGGCCAAAATCGCACAGTGTGAGCTGGGCTTTAGTATAAAACATCAAAATTAAGTAAATGAAGTGTCATTCAATTTTGTGTACTTTTAACAACATAGAAATGTTTTAATAATTAAATTTTGCAGACTTTTTTGTGCAAATTAACATTAAATATGAGATAATATATAGGGTAATATCAGGGGCATGGCTAAACATAGGGGGATACAATTTTTCTGTGTGCCATAAGCACATTTGTGACCACAGGCTTGTGTCACTGTGAGTACTGTGTTGAAATCTGACGAGGGCTCTCATGCTCACAGATAGCCGGCTGTTGTCCTAAACAATGCAACATATTGCTACATCGCCCTGGGACAGGAAATGAGGAACAGCAAAGTACAACGACGCAAAGGCTTGTAACACTTTAGTTGAAAATGAATTTCATTAGACTGTCAAGATGCTGTTGGTACAGATGAAGTACAACGTTGCAGTACTTGTGTATCAGTGTTTTTTACATCTTCTGCATATGATCTGACACTTTATTAAAACAGTTAACCAAAAAATGGGTAATCATTTATTCACCCTCATGTCTTTTGAAACCCATATAGCTTTCCAAGCTAACAATTTTAGTTTTTTCCATTAAGTAACAAAAATGTATTTTTTGGATGTTGTAGTAACGGTATTGCATGGTTATAAGAACATTATTCAAACATTTTTTAAATTCTGTAACGTTTTCGAAACATTCCACTAGCAATTTTAGAATAACGTTTTTAATATATAACATTAAAAAAAGATCTGCTAATGCTCTTGCAAGATGTTTTTTGATAACTTTTAGAGAATTTTAGACAACATTCTGAGAACGTTATCTGTTAGCTGGGTTCTCCCTTCCATGTCCATTAACTCCAAAACGATTATTTATGGCAGAATATCCACACTTTTCCGAATGATGGGGTTTTCATTTTTGGGTGAACTAACCCTTTAATATCAGTGTCACTGTCAGTAAACAGGTCCTGGGTGTCTCAGTTCTTTACTACAGTGTTTGGATCTGACTCAAGACTTCTCACGATCTCTTGACAAAGCTTTATGTTGTTCTGACATTACATTGGCATGCTAAATTGTTCATTTCAGTTAATTGGACTTTTTTGGACAGTTAATTTGGCTTCACTGGATGGTATCGTGAATGTTGTAAACAGGCACAAAAATATGCAGTGATGGTACACGTCTTATTTTCTTTACCCTCCTGGTCATCTTCTTCATATGTCTAGGATTAGAACACAAACTTTCTGCCATCATTTCATAACAGACTGAATCTGTTTTAAGTGTGCAGAATGTTCAACTTTAATGCCCAATGTTTTTTTTTTAAAAAGGCAGACATTAAACCATCTGTGTAAGAGAGATGTTACATTTTTATTGATTTGTCCAATTGGAAACAAACTTGTACAAGTCTTAAAGGTACAATAAAATAGATTTTTTAATATGCTGTATCACAGATTTACATTTTGTCAAGAGGCATTGTAATTTTTACCTTTTTAATTTATTCGATTTTTGTCATCATTTAGATTTTTTCTTTTTTAGAGTTATTTTTCTGAACATTTTGTTGGTTACCAGAGGTTGTTTTAGAAAGGACAAAACCTTCATTCTCATAAAAACCAACCAGCTTGTTATGCCAACTTTGATGTCACAGTTTCCATGGCAACTGATATCAACACGGATGCTCAACGTTTCACAAAGCTTTCAACAGCTCTCATTATTTCCAGACGAAAACAAAGCGTGCAAATGCGCGCGTGCATGCGTTTCCGTGTTTACTTTTGCATTAATCGCCACGAGCAAATCGTTGTTTGGTTTTTTTTAAGTGTCGTGTGCAGGCCACTGACAGCTGAAGAAGACTGTATTTGAGGAAGAACAGCATGGCAGCAGTAAGGAGTGGAGATCCTGAGGGAGGCCTAATGGTTCCAGTCCTTCCTGCACAGAGATAAAGACTCATAATAACCGTGTATACCCACCATCTGGCTCTGTGCATGTGGCCCTTATGGAGGAGAAAGCAGAGCAATCTGTAAACGATCAGGAGCCATAGCGCTCCCCCAGAGAGACCGGCATGCAATCGAGGTGACAGATGGCATAGCTACTGCTATGGCCTCATGTAGGAGATCAAAATCACCTTCAATAAACTCTGACTAGAATGGGCACAGGCCTCTCCAAAAGTCAGTTTGTCAGTCAAGCTGTGGCAGCTTGCTGCATCGGGGGGCGAGATGCAGTGACCGCCACCCCGTTTTCCATATTTTCCGTCTGACTGGTTTTGAACTGTGATCTTTCTTTTGTTGTCCTGTGTGCTCATGGCGATAGGGGCCAGTCGTGTCTATTGCTTTTTGGGGAGGGAATTGGGAACATGACGTTTGTGATATGGGGCACAGGTGGCTTGTGGTGTGTGGGTCAGCCAATAAGATTTTAGTATACAGTATTGTACTTAGAAATTCTGGTTCTGTTTGGAATAGTACATATTTTATTATATAGACTACTATTTTTTTTTTTTTACTATTTTTATGTGAAACTGTTTGCTTTATGAAACAACACACATTTAAAATGGTTGTATGTTACATTGTTGTCACATGACCTCACTATGTGGCATACAATAATAAAAAAAAGAATCAAAATTAGGTAGAAAATGAACACTCGTGTAGAATGTTTTAATGCTTTGCAGTCTGATCGGTTAAAGGCTGTGTAGGTGATTATGCTGGTTAAACAGTCTCTTCACATAGCAGTCACTAAGAATAGTGATCTAAATATATTTTTATAGGTTTGTATCTTCTGTGGAAGGTGCAGGACCATAATATGTTCGTCCAGTCATCGCATTTGGTCTGAGTGAAATGATAGGATCCTTTAATGAGAGTGAAAGTAATTGTTGCCCTTAACAGAAGTTAAACAGACTGCATTATATATAATACAGTTTTTCATGAAGTGTGCTCTGTTGTAGTATGCATACTAAATACTGCAGAATAATAAGGGTAATATTCCAGTACGCTGTTTAGGACCTGTTACATTCTGTGGCACTTAGTACAGCTCACATATGAATTAACAGAGCAGAAATGACCTAAACATGCCATTGGGAATTCTGAAAATTGAATTCTGGAAATGCAGGGCAATAATCAACATTTAATACATCAAATTTTATTGCTCAGCCTGGGAGAGTGGTGAATAGCCCTGCTTTGGCTCGCTGTCTCCTAGTAATCTCAGAGAGCAAATTTGTGAGGAAGAATTATTTCACACGTCTTCCTCATCTAAGACACAGCTCGTGTCAGCAATGTGAGAAAAACAGCCTGACTTTCCAAGCTCTCGTTTTTCTGCTCTACCACAAAAAGTTCAAAATGGAAACGCCATCTGTTAAATCCAGGCAAAAGCCAAACGAATGTTTTCTTGATTGGATATGTCATGTGAACTCCAGGCCACGAGGTTTGACTCTAGGAATAATTGGACGCGTTCACGCCACGAGAATGCTAAATGCTACATGTATAAGTAAATAAATATTTTCCCTCAGTGTAATCAGAAATACAACAAATACAATAATTAGGGCTGTCAGTTTAACATATAAATTTTGTGTGATTTGTTTTGAGTAACTGTAAACATTAAAATAAAAAAAACTACGGAAAATTTGTGCAAATAATCATACCCCTTCATTTGAATGTAAATTCAGTATTAAGGTCCCCATGAAATCAAAATATAGTATTCTTGTTTTATAATGGAGTATTGTAGGGTTTATTATAAATTATTTATTTGTGCACACCATTTTTGTTTAATTTGTGTGCCCTTGGACTATTTAATGAAAATCTAAAATTGTGCTTCCCCTCTGAAACAGCAGACCTTCTCTGATGACGTCCGTCTGACAGTTTGGGCAGAGCCCGAGCCGTTAACCACTCCCCTTCAATGGAAGTCTTTAATGGCTACTTTAGTAGAGCCAATCAATTACCAGAGGAAAAACAAGCCATGCCTTCAATTTTTCCATTTCACTTTGAAATACATTTACACTTCCGGTTCATGTGGACTTTAAGGAATTTTTTTGCCGTGTTTTTTTGGTTTTTAAGTGCATGGTCAAAGCAGCACCAGTTTCTGCTACAGGCAACACTCAAAACCACCCTACGGTTTAATGCAGTGACATTTATGCATTTTGATTTGTGTGTCTGCGACTTAAGTGTCCAAATATGTTTTGGCCCACTGTAGGTACAAACCTTCATTTATAAAAGTCTGCATGCTTGAAAATCTTTGAAAACCAATGAAAAAGATCATGGTATCCAAATTCCATTTTCACATCTCTATATTATAAAGTCACCCCTCTTGAACTCATGCAGTATAAAGACTTACAGTATGAAAGGTCCCTCTGACTCATTACATTTAGTTAATTGGTGCTCTTATTTGATTCATTGGAAAAATTCCATTGTACTCTCCACAGCTCCATGTTTTTTATGGGGGTGTCCCTTCATATTTCCAATCTTCCACTTTTAAACATTTTTACAAATGTTAAATATGTGCACTTCGCTTATTAATTAGATCAATTTAGTTAATTGAAACGGTAAGTTCCATTAAAATCAAGAGAGCCTTTAATGACTATAATTTGGCACTTTAGCCTTGGCAAGAACTTGACATTACGAATTTTTGCACTATCAAAAATCTTTTTCTCACTCCTCATGGTTTTGTTTCAGATTATTTTGAATGATCTCTGGAAAATTCTTATGAAACGAAAGCTTGTTGAAGCTGCAGCGACGAGTCTTTTCATGATAATCATTCTGAAGGGTGACTGCAGAGGTCACCTGTTTATTTTGCTTGTCAGGTTGCATTTCCACTTCCTGTTATTCAGCATGACACAGACAGCAGTGTGAGTGTAGACTGTGACATTTTGCTCCCTTCCTGTCAGCTGAGGGGAGGCTGGAGCTGTTGCTAATTGTGTTTCTCTGAGTGGCAGCTATAGAGAGTTTCAAAACGTGGAATATGCTCACCGCAGATCTGACAGTGAAATGTATGTTAATCATGTAATCATTAAGTCTAGCCTTACAACCCAGCTAACAGGGAACGTTCTTAGAACATTTTTTAAACATTATATATCTTTATATCAAAAACTTTATGCTTAAATTGTTAGTAGAACGTTTTAAAACGTTACAGAATTAAAAAATAGTTCGAATTACGTTTTTATAACCAAACAATTATGTTAATACAATGTCTTAAAAACTGGACGTCTAATAAAACGACCATTTTTTTTAAAATGTTTATGTTACTTATTGGAAATGTTATGGAAATGTTCTTACAACTTAAAATTGTTGACTGCAAATGCCTTGCAAATAATTTACTGTAGTCATCTAACATTTATTTATTATTGTTCCTTTAAAGGAAAAAGTTCATCCAAAATGAAAACTGTGTCATAATTTTCTCATGGCATTTGATGTCATTGTAGACTTGGTAATTTTTTTCTATAGTGGAATGATTTTAGCCATTTTTCCATACAAGTAAAGTCATTGACCATTGAATATATAAAGTCATTGAATATATAACATATACAATGTAAAAAAGCAGCTTTACCTTTCTTTTGTAGCAAGAAAGAAAATTACATGAGCAATGCCATTTTTATTTTTGGGTGTACTGTCCCTACACATGCTAAAGGTTATACAGTTCCATACTGTACATATGAACATAGAAAACATTTATATATGTTGGAGGACAGCTTATTAACCTCTCTTTTGTTTTTTAGTTGTTGTACAAGTAGAATGTGACTATTGGTCGTTTTGGTGTTTGTCCTGCCCCTCCTGCACTGTGATTGGACGGCTGGGCGAAAAGTGACATTGATAAGCCAAAGTTGAACCACACCAGCTCCCAACGTTTTTAAAAGCATGGCGTTAAATATGCTAGCTGCAGGAATAAAACGTTTCGGTGGACACACGGCCCTATTGCAGTTCGTAACATATAGACAGATATACTTCTGAAGAGTTACTAGATAATAACCAATGTTGTCTTTATTTCCAGAATTATGCAAGATTGATATTAAAAGAGGAGGGGATGAAGTGTCAAGATGATCTTGACGCTAATGTTGGCTTTGGGGCTCAGTGATTGGGTTAAATCATTTTGATTCATAGGTAAGCTTACATTGCATTGTCAAATGAAGTGTTTCATTTGAGCCTGCCCTGACTGATGCCTGTAATTTATGCTGATTGGAAATAAAGCCTCATATTTTTGCCTTTTAACCTTCTAGAGCAGCAGAGGATCTTCCTGGATGGGGAATCAGGAGAGGCTTTTGTAATTAGTTGTAATATGACCACAGGCACATACAGTGTTAAATTTATGCCCATCATTACAATAGATTCTGTACTGTATGCTGTGTACATCAGCTCGGTTAATGAAATTTGGTGCCACAGAGACCTTCGGTGTCTTTGGCCTCTCTGTTATGATACTTTTTGCTATAACTCAGCTAACACTTTTAAGTTGTATAAACTTTTCCCAAATGATTCCTTTATGTAACAAAAATGTTGTTTTGAATGTTCTTGCAACGTTCAAAATGTGAGTTTTGTAGACAGTGTATTAACATCATTGCTTGGTTTATGCAAACATTATTCTAACATTTAATTAAAATATACATTTTTACATTACTCAAACATTCCACTAACAACTTAAAAATTACAATTTTGATATATATATATATATATATATATATATATATATATATATATATATATATATAAATGTTCTACTAATGTAACTGCAAGAATGTTTTTAATAACTTTGAGAGAACGTTTAGAGAATGTTAGCCAACGTTATGAGAATGTTTCCTGTTAGCTGGGTTAAAGACATTCTGCAGTGTTCCCAATTCTGCCCAAGTTCTCCTAAGTTTCGTTCAATCGCACTTGCTCCATCTTTGCTATTGACTGACAGAAAACGTTTTATTTCATACTGTCAACACTGTATTGCAGGATATGACAGACTCTGCTACGAGTCTGGTATGAAATTTAAGGATGTAGACGGCAGTCTGGAAGCGTCCCTCGGACCGCACTGTATGTGAGTGACAGGTGTCAGGTCGGCACCGTGACCTGTGTTTGCGTGATGGAGCGATTTGGTGGAACAGCGCATGCAGAAGAGTTCATCCACTCTGTTTGCTTTGCTTCACCTGACAGCGCTGCCACGTATTGTCAGTTGGCATCAGCAGATGACTGACAAAAGAGCCTCTCCACTGTGGACCGATCTACCAGAGTCACCAGCAGTACTCCCCTGCTTCACATATGAGGAGCATGTCAGCCAAATGATACAGTAAGCATCTGAGGATTACAGCTTACATCACAGTGCATATCCAGTTAACAAATATAGGTTGTATGAACAGTTATTTTGAATGTTCTAGGAATCCAGTTTTTTAGTTGTTGTATTAACACCATTGCTTGGTTATAAGAACATTTTTCAGACATTTTTAATTCTGTAATGTTTTTCAGATGCTCCACTAACAACATAAGAATGATGTTTTTGGTATATGATGTATAATATTAAAGAAACATTCTATTAATGTTACAGCAAGAACGGTTTGGATAACTTTGAGAGAACTTTTAAAGAATGTTAGCCAACGTTCCCTGTTAGTTGGGGTGTACATGTTATCAGTCCATGCATTCCTTGGGAATCGAACCCATGACTTTTGCATTGATAGAGCCATTATATTCGTATATTGATTGCCCCTGGATAGTGTACACATTGTAACAATTAGTCTTTGCTTTCTTGAGCGTCACAGCAACATTGGCTCAACCATTGTTAATTTTTCATTTTGTTGGTGCAGTGGCGTGAAAATTATTCACTTCAACTTTAAATATTTGCATTGTTTTTTAGTTTTTCTTCAAGAAAATACAAATTGTTATGCCCTACATAGCCTTAGTAAAAAAAGAGCAGTATGAAAGTAATGAATAATGCTTTTTTGGCTCAAATAAAAACCAATTATATGCTTATAAACTGTTGTGAGTTGTGCAGAGGTAATATAGTCAGTAGCAGATGGCTAGTCATGCTAGATCAACATGGTCTTTCTATACTTGGAATAATGGAAGGACCCTCCTGTTTCCACACTCAATGCCCGCACAAAATCGAGGTGTGTGGCATAATCAACACTGTCGCTTTAATATTTGCCCTTTTACTGACGGTGCCCATAAATCTGACTCCATTCCAACAACTTGATTTTACAAATGGAAAACCAGCATCTGTTTTCCCGCAGCTTCACATATGGCTGTGATTGTTGCTCATACGAGATGAGGCAGGTAGGCCGGGCGGCAGGGGTCCCAGAGCGTAGCGTGCAGCTCTGGGGACTGTGCTGGGATCTGCTGTGAACGGCACACTCACTCTTTGGCCAGATGAACCTGCATTGACAATGAGGCCAGGCAGAAAACTCATACCGTTAGGGGCCCTGCAGGGGCCTCGCCTTGTGGGTTGGAGCAGATTAACAGATGATCATTGATCACTCCACAATTGCTGTGTTTGGTTGACTGATCTTGATGAATTTTTAACGGAACATCTATGATGTGTTTTTGTGTTGCGAGATGGTGCCGTGACCCGGGAGGAAACATCACAAGAGCATTCGAGAAATAAACAAAACTGGAAAACATACAGTAGCAGCATTAACTGAAGCTAAATGTTTGCAAATACACTGAGTTTCAAGTGTTCACAGTAGCCCTTTAGACAGATAGAAAGACAGACAGATGGATGGAGAGATAAAATATTAGTATGAGCTATAATACTAAGCCTAGGTGATAAACCAATTACCCAGTTAACAGGGAACGTTCTCAAAACATTGGCTAATGTTCTTTAAAAGTTCTCTCAAGTTATCAAAAATTCTTGCAGTAACATTAGTAGAACTTTTCATAACATTATATATTAAAAATGTTTTTCCTAGTGGAACATTTTAAAAACATGACAGAATTAATAATTAAATAACGTTCTTATAGTCAAGCAATAACGTTAATACAATGTCTAAAAAAAAACGTGTCTTTTAACCGTTCCTAGAACATTCAAAATAACATTGTTTTTGTTACTTAATGAAAACGTTAGGGAACGTTCTTATGACCTAAAATTGTTAGCTAGGCATACTGTGTATTGTTGTTCTGATACTGTCTTTATTACTGGGCTGGTTAGGGTGCACTGATTTGTCTCCGTAAACTTCCGGTTGAGATCAGCAGTCTCTCTGTTGATATAAGGAACATAATCTAGTGCCCTGTTGTTATGTGATTACATGCCACCCATGCTAATCAAGAACCCTGCTGCTGTAGAGCCCTCAGAGGGCACTGGGGAATCCCTGACCGCTTAGCACATACTGATTCTGGAGCCGCACAGACTTGCTTTGTTCTTATGCAAATAGAGTCCAGGCTTCTATGATCTGTGGCTTATCACACATACTCTAAAACACACACACATACACACAGTTATTCATCCATAGATGTATCGAGGACAGGCGCTCAACAAACGATTAAATAGTCTCAAACTCCTGCTTTTGAAGCACATCCGATCAGGGGAAAAAGGGAAAAATATTGGTAATGATTGCTAATTGCCTTGTTAGTATGAAAACAAAGCTGTACTTTTTTTGCTTCAAGGGCTAAATTACCAGCAAATAAACAAGTGGAAAGAATTGCAAGAGGGAAGATAGTTTTATGAGAGCATCTGCAGATGCAGCTGGTGTGTGGTCTGGCTTTTCCTTCTTCATGTAGAATGAAGAACCCCAGACAAAGCCTTGTTCAACATCAACAAACATACCATTATGTTATTGTACGTGTTTTACCTGTAACTTTTAAAGTGTTAAATGGAGTACAGAAAATGATTACGCAGTGGCGTAATGTTTCGTGTTGACACTCTTGGGTGCTTTATTAAGCGTTAAAGTGAGTCTTAATGTTATTGTTATAAATTCACCAAAAAGGATATTTAGTAAAATATTTTCTTTTGTGTTCGACAGAACAAAGACATTTTTGGAACCAAATGATGGTAGATAAATGATAGAATTTTAAAATTTTTGGTAAAAGTTTTGGCTTCATTAAAATAGAAGCCGTTTAGTTTTGTCACATTGCTAGTTTTGCCGTTATGCACAGTCAATGTTATCTGCAGATGCTAAGATGGTACAAAATAAAACTGACAGTACATTTATCTGTTTAAGATTGTAAGCAGTTACTCATCTCCTGTTTGTAGTTCTGTTCTTGAAGCTGCAATCTGTAACTTTTTGGGTTAAAAACAATCAAAAATCAGTTATTGACATGGCAGGACGGTGTTCAACACGGTCTACCTATCTTACCCCGATTCCCAACAGTAGGTTTATAATAATGATTTATAATTTGAGCTGTTGGTTCAGATTTCACAGAAAATGCCAGTTTGGCTTTATTCGACTTACATAATGACACGCATAATGAAAAGTTCGTAGAGTAACCTGCAATTTTATTCGAACAGAGATGGCGGTAGAGAGGCGCAAGTTACGGATTGCAGCTTAAAGAGAAATAATGCATTTTTCTAGACATGTAACCTGCGCGCCAGATTAATGTTTGCAAATACACAATGTTAATGCCTACACCTTTTGGATCTATTCTGCAATTTAGTTGCAGCTGTGTAAGAGGGAGAGAGAGAGAAAGAGAGATGGAAAACACAGCTCTATTCCTAAGAGGAAAGCATGTTTTTAAAGCACCAGTCACCTGTCACTGCGGAGCCAAAATGAAATTCCGCAGCCTATTGTCCCAATCAGCATTTCCTTTCGTTCTAAAAGCTCCCCAGAGATGATCATTATGACATGACATGCTCCTCATCGTGGATAAACGGTGTTTAGCACGCCAGGCCCATCTGGGGTAGATGGACAGCTCTGGACCCGAAAAATGAAGGGGCCTGGAGCTTCATTGACATTTTAATCAAAAACAGTTAGTGAGAAATCACTCGCTTCTGGGAGGGCTTTGTATCCAAGCATATTCAAAAATATTCACCGGCCGCATCACAGAACATTCCGACAAGCAATTTACCCGCTGTCACCGGGATTGTGGGTGTCATCAGGGCTACCTGTTGTGACAGGCTTTCTTTTGAAGACAGAAAAAAGAGGAGAACAAAGGGGGGCAGATCGAGGGTCAGAACGTCCCCAGGTATCTGGAAACATTCTCAGAATGTTGGCTAACGTTTTCTAAAAGTTCTCTCAAAATTGTCTTACTTGTCAAAAAAGTTCTTAAAGAAACATTGGCAGAACTTTTTTAACATTATATGTCATATATCAAAAGTGATATTCTTAACTAGTTAGTGGAACTTTTTAAAAATGTTACAGAATTGAAAATGTTAGAATAACGTTCTTTAACCAAGCAAGAACATTAATACAATGTCCAAAAAAACTGGTTTTGTGAATGTTCCTGGAACATTCAAAATAACAATTCAAACGTTTTTGTTACATAATGGAATTGTTAGGGAAACATTATTACAACCTAAAATTGTTAGCTGGGCCATCTGCAGTACAAAGCAGATTGAGGAATTCTAAACGGCCTGGAATGTCTTTCAGACAGACCATTAGGAGTGGGAGGTGGTTATGCAGAACCACTTAAACTGAATTTGATTTTCTGGAGAAGAACTTAAACAGTGTTGCGCAACCAGCACAAAACTAAGCTTTGTTGTGACCATTGAAACATTTTCTCAGAGATCATCGAATGTAGGGTACAGTAAAACAGAGTTACTATCAATTATTATTTTAAGTAATAACTGTGAGTTGTTGTTATTTGTGGCTTCATTATTCTTATTAATGTAGCTTTCATAATATTCACAAAATTGGCTTTCTGTGTAATTGTTAATCTTATATATTTTAAGGTCAACTTTTCTTTGCTGCAGGAACGAGTTTTAAGATGTGTTAGAGTCTTCGAATCTCCCGAGACTCTCAGCATCATTCATTTACTTGCTCATTGGCTGGCACTAGTTTCTCTTGTCACCGTTTCAAAAATCAGGCAGGGAAATATGCATTTTAAACAGTGCAGCAGTCCAGCCAAGTATTTACATAAATGGTGAGCAATTTTGTCCTGATGAAGGTTATTTTGACTCCTTTTGTCAGGTGTAATGTCCTCTCTGATGTGGAATGTGCAGAAGATATTAGACACTTATAACGATACGACATTAGCATCTCTGTTAAATAATTCATGTTGCTCTGAAGTCCCGGAATAACTTTAAACACTGCAGACAACAATCCTCTTCCACGATCCACACAACTAATTGTTAAATACACCCCATTGGCTTTTAAAGATGTTGTCACAGACTTTTCATTAAACATTAATGTGCAATTCCAGTGATTTTATGCTATCCAGTTTTATATCTCCTTTTTAATGGCACTCACCAAAAAGCATTAAACTCCTCATAAATCGCTTAGTAATAATGATGGTGAGGAGAAAAATTCCTGTTTCTAACCTGTCAAAAGTTGAATTGCAAATAAAAGTTGAAAGTTGATAATGTTGAAAGGTTAACACAGCTAACAATTTTAGGTTGTAAGAATGTTTCCCTAATGCTTCCATTAGGTAACATAAACATCAAATGAATGTTCTAGGAATGTTTAAAACATTTTTTAGACATTGTATTAACATTATTGCTTGGCTATGAGAATGTTTTTTAAACTGTTTTAATTCTGTAATGTTTTTAAAGCGATCCACTGACAACCTGGGAATAACGTTTTTGATATATGCTATATAACATTAAAAACGTTCTACTTATGTTACTGCAAGAACATTTTTGAAAGAACTTTTAGAGAACATTAGCCTTCGTTCTAAGAACGCTGACAAGTTGTGCGCCGTTGACTGGAAACATGTACAGTCTGGCGATTAAATAGGGCTTATGTCTAGCAGAGACACCTTCGCTTCTGCTTTATGAGACTCATATATGAGTGTAATAGTTGAGGTGAGTATCAGGTTTATTGTGTTAGTCAGGTTGTCAGGGTTTGGTTGGTTAGTTAGCTCTTGCTGGTCAATACCATTGTGTTTATGAGATGGTTACCAGACAGGAATTAAGTCAGAACTAGGCTAAATAATGTATACTTAAATAAATCCAGACTAAAACTATGTTTGTTTTTTAGACATTGCTTAACTTCAGTTAGTTCCAGACTAAGGAGTCTTAGACTAAGGTAAACAAGGACTATCTATAAATTTATACACATTTAGGCCTTCTCGTGGCTTAACTGACACCTTGTCTGTGAAACAAGCCTATGTTAACACTATGTATTTTTACTGTAAAGTAAACCAGTGTTTTTTTCACACTTTTAAGATGCCAGGGGGTTTTAAAAGTGTGGAATGAATTTGCCTAATGCCATCATCTTAGTCAGTTTCCAGGAGTAATTAATCAAATGGAATTTCAACAAGTGATTGGTTTAAAGAAAACGTTTAGAAAACTGAACGCCACGTGCAAAGCATGCAGGTCGCGCCCACCCGGTCGTGTACAGCTACCAGTGCGACGAACCTGAATGCTATCGTGTAGCTCACCTCAACCGAAACAACAACACTAATTTTCTCAATTTAAAATGACAGCTTTACCTTGAAACATTTTCTCTTGGTTCAGTCCTGCTCTGCGACTGTGATGTTGTTGCCTGAAAATAGAAGCAAGCCAGGGCCCGACAGCTGCCTAATTTACCCGTGTCACCGGGGCGACTTAATTGAGCAGCAGACTTTCTGACAGCACGTTCACAGACCGCACAAGAAAGGTGGTGGCGTCTGCTTTTTTGATGCACGTGGAACAACCAAGGTCACTTTAATTAACTGCCAAATTGCAATTTAAATGATGATACTGATCGTTCACTTTGCAATATAGGAAAGCTACTCGCTGTCACGATAATTTAGCGCTGTGAGGGAACCGGCGTCTCATGTCCTGCCGCACAGCAGGTTTTATGTCTCTGTGCTCAGTATTTATTTGCAGGTGTCGCATCCCTCACAAGGATTTCAATTAGACACCATTGATGCTTTCGTTTCTTCTAAACCCCTGTTTTGTCTGCTAAGACGAAGCACCTTATTACTTACAGATCCTAAAAACACCAAATTGTTTCCCCAAATGTAATTTCCGTGCTAATGGGTACAAGGTTACGGGGATTCACTGTGCACATTGTGTGTTAATTGGACCCGGTATGTAAACAGTCTCCAAAAATAGCGAATGTGTCGTCTGCATTATATGAACATGGTTTGGATACATGGGTGTTTTCACGGGGTGGCAAATGAGGCAGTGGCTCTTTTAAAAAAAGTGTTAAAGAAAGAGGTGAGAAAATAATACGCAGTATTAAAATAAAATGAAAAATATTATGAAATGTGCCGCAGGAATGTGTGTATAAAGACATTTATACAATAGCATCACCAGTGGATTCTTGTTCTGGCAATACCGTTAGTCGAACTTTCTTAACGTTATATATCATGTTAAAAATCGTATTCTTAAGTTGTTAGTGGAGCGTTTTAAAAATGTTACAGAATTAAAATAATGTTTGAATAATGTTCTTAATAACCAAGCTATAATGTTAATACAACATCTAAAAAAAAGCTGGACATTTTGAACATTCCTAGAACATTCAAAATTACAATTTTAATATTTTTGTTACATATTGAAAACATTAGAAAAATGTTCTGATAATGAACATCTAATTAAACTCTGTAAACATCTGGTAAAAATGGAGCACAAATTCATACTTGTCTTTTTGTTACAGCAGTCCAGCACACGACTGCATATAACCTGAAGCTCAACATCACATTACAATAACCTTCTCAACAAATACCTTTGGTAACCAGTGCTCTCATGTGGGGCCTGGCTGGAGACCACCAGACTAAGGTCCAGACTATGTGAGATTTATAGTCTCCACCCCATTACCATTAGCGTCCATCTGGCACTGTAGCTGTCCACAAGACTCCAAAAGGTTACTCATTTACATACAGTAAATGCTCCACCAATAATCACGGGGCTTTAATTAGTTAGCGACTAGCCTGTGAGCTGCACGCATGATCCCAGATGAGAAATAAAATTCCGATTGAAAAAGAAAACATGAAGGAAAGGCCTGAAATGTCATAACAACTGCTTCCTCTTTCCGTTAAACATGCATAATTTCGCCATATATTACGATGGGAGATCTGAACCTGATTTATTGCTGTAATCATTTGCCATATGGCACAAACAGCTTCCCCCTATATTCAAATAAGAAGAGATTATAAGATGAGGTCATAACCTCTTGAACAGCATAAATAAATCTCTGAGCAGGGAGAAACTGTTTAATGGCACAGAGGCCTCACTTGTTTACAGCATTTTAAAACAAGACACCTATAATCCAAATGTGGTTTCTTCTCGTTTATTGTATCTTACTTGGGCAGTGTTTTCCTCTTGCGTGTCAGAATCTGTGAACCATTCTGTTGTTATTTATTTAGTACTACATGTTGTTCCAAACCTGTATGACTTTCTCTTTTCCATGAATACAAAAGGTTTAAGACTGTCCTGGCCACACTTTTCAATACAGTGTAAGTGAATGGTGACTGTGCTTGTCTGGCTCCTAAATGCCAAAAAGAAACACAGAAATATTATCAAAATAGTCCATGTGACTGATATAGATGGACTATTATATCATGCACTTATTGTTTACATTCAGTCTTTTAAAGCCATACCCCAGCTAACAAATTTTAGGTTGTAAGAAGGCTCCCCCAACATTTCCATTAAGTAATAAAAATGTTATTTTGAATGATTCTAGGAGCGTTCCTTTTTGACATTGTATTAACAATTCTGCTTGGTTACAGGAATGTTATTCAAACATTTTTTAAATCTGTACCAGTTATAAATGTTCCACTAACAATTTAAAAATAACATTTTTGATATATAAAGAAGTACTACTAACGTTACTGCAAGAACTCTTTTGGAGAACTTTTAGAGAATGTTGGCCGATATTCTGAAACGTTTCCTGTTAGATGGGATAAGAGCTTCGCATTCACCAGACTTCTGTGTGACTTAAAGTTTTAGCAGTCTCATAGCTTAAAAAGACTTGGAATATAAAAAATAAAAGGTGCATGATATAGTAGCATAAATTTAAGTATGTGCTGATTGTTACTAGCTCGCTGCTTTTCTTCATCAGATCCAGCGTGACTGTTTTCTGATGTTAACGTGAAGCGTCACTCCGGTTCAGGGGGGAGATGATGACATGATTGAGGTGATGTGGTGGGCCGGTGTGAGTGACAGGTGTTTGGCAGGTCAGGCCCTCCCTGTTGAGTCTGAAGACTCACCTGTCAGCTCAGGTGAAGCCTGCTGTACATCTGAGAGCGGAGGCAGCCGGCCGGCTAAAGAGCAGCGATCTGAAGAGGACCTCTCTGTTTGTCTGGTGTGTCCATATAATATGTGGATGATGTGTTATTTGTGATACAGTATAGGAAAAGGGTAAGATTTAAGGTAGAGTAACTACAGTTCTGTTAAAACACACACACAATGCATTCAAGCTATGCATTTGATCAGTAAGGTGCTTTGGATAAAAGAATCTTCCAAATGCATAAATGTAACTTACATTTCAATTGGAAAAATTTAGTATTTGACATTTTATTAACATTTGTAAAATGTATTAATATATCAAATATTTAATATTATTTACATCAGCTTCTTAGTTTAGTGGATCTAACCCTGATAGATTTTATTGGGTCAGTGTGAAAATTATGTTACCATGTTTTCAGACAGACAGCTAGATCTTTGTAGCATTTGGTGTGTCTGACCTTTGATATATGTGTTTTTTATCTTGTATTTTGCTCTCTAGATGTATATAAAGCTTTATTTAGATCCTTATCATTAGACTTTGAGGCCATTATACTGTTAAACCAATACTGTTTGTTCTCCTGTCTAAATATTATTTAAAAACCAAGTGATGATCCATTTAAAAAGCACTGTTGAAATGTTAAGGTGTGTTGGGAAAATTAGTGCTAACTGAATGACATCGTCTAAGGTTATTGGAGTAGCAATGGCTGGGGTTTAACCAAATGTGAAATTCATCACATTCATTACTGTAAACTGCAGTGAGGAGGCTCCATAATTAGGCCAAATGTACTCTGACATCTTTCTGCCTCAACTCGCCGGCTTCTGTCCTCCCAGACTGCAGAAACAGATTTAACAGTCCGTTACAACTCTTTTACCATTAATCCTCAAACTGATGGGATAAACACGAGACTTTCTCCTCACACACACACACACAGAGCTAACTCATACACGTCAAGGCGAATCAGGAACCGGGTGCGCACACACACACGCCACATTTTCTGTCTATTTCAGAAGAATGTCCTGACAAGTATGGTGGGCCATGTGTCCATCACAGTCAGTCTGATATGGGTGGTGTGGACTGAGGGATGATGGGAACATAAAGGAGGCCCTGACTCATCCCGACTAAAGTGGACAGACCAACGCACTGCAACTGCTTTCTCAAAGTAATAATTATTTGGGGTTCAATTATTGACAAGGGAAGAAGTCATACATTTGCTTATGTTTTAATGGTTAGTGACATGTTTACACATTTAGCAGACACTTTTTTCCAAATTGACTTACAGGGCAATTCATACATTCATGCACCTCTTGAGATTCAAATCAATGACCTTTCCATTGCTAGTGCAATCCCAGCTAGCAGGGAACGTTCTGAGAATGTTGGCTAACGTTCTCTAAAAGTACTTTTAAACTTATCAAAAACAAACTTGCAGCAATATATATATATATATATATAATTTGAAAAATATATATATATTTGAAAAACGTTCTTATAACCAAGCAATAATGTTAATACAACGTCTAAAAAACTGGACATTTTGAATGCTCCTAGAACATTCAAAACAACATTTTCAATGTTTTTGTTACTTAATGGAAATGTTAGGGAAGCGTTCTTACAACCTAAAATTATTAGCTTGCATGTTTCACCATGTTTATTTCTTATGTAGTAAGTTTCAGGGTTATGTTTCAACCACAGTTTGCATTATGGTGCATCATTTGTTGTGAATATTAGGCACTGGGGTTTCCGAAAGTTTTTAGGCAAGACTTACCCATGATTCATCCTAATCATTTAAAATATATAGAAGTTAGCAGTTATAGAGAGGCCAAGCAACCCAATGACAAGAGATATACGTTTTTAGCAGGCTTTCCCAAATAAATCAGAGGAAAAGAGAATTAAAATTGAGCCTTCCAAACAAACAGACATGGCTTGCATGTCAAGTATGTGAAAGCAGAGCATGTAACCTGTTCACATCCACAATGAATACTAACCTTCAGAGAACAGAAGAGCATGACAGTGATGACCTTTGACCAGATCAATATTGTACATTTTGATGGCGATCTTTGTATATATGCGCAATCTGGGACATTCAATTTATGCATGTAGACGTTTATGTACTTTTAGACTGTTGCAGTCAGTGTAGTTTGTAGCTTTAAGCATATTAATTAGAGAAATATGATTCTAAAGTAATTAGTTGGAATATCGAATATCCCCCACATGCAGGAAGTGTGTTTTCATCTTTTTAACAAACTGTGTATCAATAGCTAATTGCTGCAGGTGATTTCTCTCCCTGAGGCACCGGAGGGGAGAACATCAAAAAATCACATCTGCATTTTAAATATTCCGATTTTCATTGTCACATTAAAATGCGGTTGCCTGTGTCCTCCATGCCGTGTGCTAAAGCCTGCCTTGGGAGTTTAGGCCCCGTCGATGAGATTTGCATCAAGGCACCACTGGTGTCTCTCTTCTCTCTCTGGAGAGCGGCACGCATCAGTTTAGAAACAACAAACAGTTTGGCTAATTAATGGCTGCCCCATGAGGGCGAGCTTTTAAACAGTGTTGACTGGTTCTTGCCTTCAGACCCGTGACTCTTAAAGTTACCGCTGGATTCCTGAGGACAGGTGACCTAGAGGTTGCTTCAAGGTGCTCTTTGAATGGCTGTTTATTTGTGTTTGAGTTTTGTGAGGTTGAGTCCTACTGGTTCTCTCTGCAGGGGGCGTGGCCTAATTTCCTAATTACTCGTAAATGGTTCTTTGCTGTGTCTGCATACTAACAGGCAGGTTTATACTGTATTTATGTGTAGAATACGTATATTGTGCACTTAGTTTGTAAAGCTATTGTTGTTTAAGATACGATCAGGGCACCTAACAGGGAATGTTCTCTAAAAGGTCTCTCGAACTTACCAAAAACACTTACACAACGTTAGTAGAGTGTTTTTTACTTTACATATCATATATATAAAACCTTTTTCTTAAGTAGTGAAATGTTTTTAAAGGTTACAGAATTGTTCTTATAACTTAGCAATAATGTTAATAAAACGTCTAAAAAAGGAGAACTTTCGGAATTAAATATTTAATGTTTTTGTAACTTAATGAAAAGTACAGGTTTGGGTGAGGGGTTATAGATGTCTTGTTTTTACATAAATGTAATATTTCAAATAGCGTTTCATTTCAGTTCAACACTGTTCAAGTTTCAGTGAACACAAAAGTTAGATTACACAAAGATAGTCAGAGCACACTGAATACGCTTGTCAAAGGTGGTAACCATAGCAACAGTAGGCAGCCCAAACAGTTTCCACTGGGATTTGCATCAGATGGTACATCAGCAAAGCTGTCATTATTTTTCCCTTTATTACAGATATATCAGAAAAAGTGTTTTGTTTAAAAAATCTTAGCTGGTGTTCGGTTAGCTACGCAAGGGACGTCAAAAAACAATTTGGTTGCACAAAACAATCCCAATAGATTTTGCCCTGTAAATTACTGACAGCAGTTATTTAGAAAGTCGTTCAGTTTGAACGTTATTGAATAATTAACGCATGGACAAATGGTTGTTTATCATGAATGAGAATCAAATAGAAAAAATATTTTCTGGAAGACCAATGTTTATATTTTGATACGGCTCTGCCTCACTATATTATTAATAACTTATATTATAAAAGAAGCATTAAATATTCAGAAGTGCTGAAAACAATAATGTATAAGTACAGCGTGGAGTGTGGAGCTTTTGTGTAGGCATGCTAGCAAACTGCTCTCGTGAAAGGTGCCCTCCCATCATCCCACCCCAAACAGCAGCCGCATCTGCTTAGAGAATGCCACAACATTTATCAAAGCACAGATGATAATGGCCTTGGCATCCTCATTACGATCGCAGAGTAATTTTCATTTGTACACGGCCGTGACAATGAGACGGGCATGACGCTGGATACACAGTCACCTTAATATCTTGTTTTTTCCTCCACAGTCCATGGCATTACACTAAATACACCAAAAGCTGCAGTTATAGCGTGCTGTTCTGCTTTCACATTGTGATGTATGGAGCTGCTAAAGCTGAAGTGCATCATTTTTTACCATCAATGCTACTGAAAGGAATTTGTTTGTTTGTTTTCAAGCAGGTTGCCTAAACACTTCTCCAGATCTATTGGTCAGGAAACAGGTAGTCCCTCCCAACCAAACTCAAGTGATTGGTTGAAATAATGTTATGTCAGTCTGGTTAAACAAACAGAGCGATCTTTTGATAACGCTACAAATGGCTTCTTTATAGTTGTCTCTGCATGTGTACGATTGGCTATGATTTTAACATAAAAATCCTATTTTAAATGTTTTTAATTATAATTAATCCAAACAGATAGCTCTAAAAATGGCTTTTTTAAAAAAGATTCTCTTTGACATGTAGACTGAAGGTTGACTCCCCTCCAAAAATATTAGATGTACAAAAGGGGGATAAATGTGATTTTGTGCTCCGCTTGGTGGGTGAACACAGACGGCCACTTTCCTTTATGTGGGTCACACATGGTTCCCAGCTGTTTGAAAGAGTCAGCTGTGCCACTACTGCGCCCACCAACATCTGCTCCACAAAAACAATCTCCAGCTTTTAGCACTCGAATGGAGGTTACGCCATATGCCAGCCAGCCACTTAGTTTATGCCAGGGGAGCCAGGCTCACGCTCATCTCAGCAACAATGAGGAAGAACAGGTGATGTGACTGCAGCCTCACATGCTCCGTGTACCTCCATCAGACCATCAAGGATGCGCCTTTCGCATCTGTTCAAGGTGTTTGGCAGAGCTGCCTGCTGAATATTAATGCCTCGTAACAACGGACTGTCTGCAAAGTCTGCTCCAAGGTCTGCTCAGGTTTTTCCAGGCGTGCGAGATGCGCACAACAGGTAAACACGGGCGCTAAAAGTATTCAGGCTGCGGATGGTATGCGTTTGCGCCACACGCTTGTGGATTTGCGACTGTCGGTGGACTGGAAGTTTGTGATGTTACACATATTAAAAGTGCTCCACTCTTCAAAGCTGTATTTGAGAATTGAATGGACTTATGGAATTAAGGTCTCCATTTTTGACCTTAAAAATGTGCTTAAGAAATGTTTACACCTTCCAGTTTTTTGCTATTAAAGTTTAACTAGCTAAATTTCAATGTTTTTTCCTAAAAACATGACAGTTATTAAAGCTGCAATCTGTAACTTTTGCCTCTCTATCGCCCTCTCTGTTGGAATCATTAAATTGCAGGTTACTTTGCAGGTTACTGTTGAAGTCAAATTAAGCCAAACTGACATTTCTCCTAAAATCAGAGCTAATGCAACCCATCAAATTATAAATCATTTTAACCTTACCATAGCGTAAGGTCAGGAGACCGTTTTGAACACTGATCTGTTATGTGCTTGCTCAATAACTGATGTTTTTAACCAAATAAAGTTACAGATTGCAGCTTTAAACACCATGTTAAAGCACTTGACTGAAAAATCACAACTTTGCTTCACTATTCAGCAAGAAATGAGAGAGCATGTGATCTACCCATTCGGACCAATTAAGACAACCGGGGTAAATTGTATCTGCTGTATCACAGCTCAGTACACAGAGAGGTGATAATGATGTTTTAATTAAATATGGGAGGAAAAGGTCCCAAAATGAAGCTTACAGCTAACCAAGCAGCGGTCATTTGGTAAGTGTGCACACAAGGTCCTGTTAATGTCTCCAGCCTCAGTTTGCCTGGGTAAGTGTGGCTCTCTTGGTTTCTTTCAAACTAAAAGCTCCTCATTAATCAAAGATAAGTGAGAAACTGAAGGTTCTTACTGCCGTGGGCAGTAAAAATTCCCTGATTCTGATGGTGCATTTGTGTCACTGCAACATTCGTTTTAGTATCCTTTAGTATTTCTGTGTAAATATGTGGTTTACATACATTTTTGTGAATTAAAACTGAAGTGAACAATATTAACATATTTACATCATCTAAAATGTAAAATTCTTGTATGCTTGAGCAACTTTAGAGATGCACAAATCTTTACAAATCCCCATGGTTCATATTATTTTAAATAAATGAATTAATAGGTTGATTTTATTGAATTTATAATAAATAGGATACATTCATTGCGTTCAATGCCATACGTTTTTTTTAATTTTATTTAAAATGTATTATTTAAGCAGTTAATGCATTTGTCATCATCATTCATCATTTTGTGTTATTTCTAAAGATTGAAACAGTAGTGACAGCAATTCACTACAATAAAGTGCTCCAGTTTTATCCTGCTGTTATAGACCCAGTTAAACCCAGAGCTTTAAAGGGCACATTACCATTTAAATACTCAGTTTAGTTAGAAAGAAGGGGTTTCGTGGATCTGTAATGAAACCGTAACAGCACTCAGGTGGGAGGGATCATAGGAGCCTGTCCTTGTATTGTTGCAGGTGCCGAGTCGACGGCTGTGGACCAGGCTGGGTGAGCAGATGAGATTGTAGAGACAGGCTGGGGCCTCATGCGGGTCACGGTTTGTGAGGTGTTTAATAGCGACTGGAGAAGACATGGATCACACTGGAATCTTCTGATGGAAGGTGCAAGTTCACTATAGATGAAATCAGATTGACTGTAGACATGCATCAGTTCCTGAATAGAGCAATGCAGAATAATGCTCAATAGAATTTAAATGAAAATGCAAGACTCACTTCAATAACGCAACAACTGGATCCGGAGAGCTGGATGGAATACATAACAAAATACAGTATAATGCTGGGTAATAAATTCCCCTATGCTGGCTTATTTCTACCCAAAATGCACATGGTAATTTATAAACCAACATTGTGTTCTGTTCATATGTTACCCAGCCACGGATTAAAAACTAACCCATCATTTTTACAGTATATGTGTCTTCAGAAATTTGTTCTCTTAGTGCTTTGAAAGGTGTAGCTGTGTCCCCTAGCTGTTTTGGACAGTGCGTTTGTATAGACATATAACTTTGTTTAACATCTTGTCCAAAACAGTTATTTTCCCACCTTGTAATTAAGCCGAGTTGTGGCTTAAAGGTTAGTGTTACTTTCTGATGCTAAAGTTACGTGACACCCACAGCTGTAAGAGATGCAGTGACAGTATAATGTTTGTATTGCAAAAGTAGGCTGGTTTAATTTAGTTTAAGAATACATAACAGCAAAAGAACATTTTCCACCATCTCCCCTCTTTAGTCTATGGTGACACACTGAACATAATGTGTGCATCTCACATATCGCGTGCAAACCCTAAACTATATCTGTTTTGCATATCAGTTTTTAAACTAAAAGAAGATGTTTATGTCACAGAAAATACTTTCCTGGGAGTGTTACAATATGAAATTCTGTGTCTTTCATTCACACTTAACCTTGTAAAGAGATTTCAAAAACAAGTTAATCTCTTTCGAAAGCAGAGTGATGGAATAACATCCTTCACATTTATTTACTCGAAAAGATTTTGTTTACTGCTTTTGTCAAGAGATATATTTAGTCTTTCATTCTCTTTACTTTAATCTAATCATGCACACAACATAAATGCTCTTAAAGGTGTATCATCCCACAGGTGAATGAGTGTAAGATTTTGTATGCATTTCCTGTTGCTGTCAGAGGAGGGCGCTGTTATAGAAGGAGTCCTGACTTCTGTTTTCATCTTTGAAAACACACTTTTCAAAGGAGCCCAGTGCCTTTATTAGTCTGGGTAAAGTAGACCTAACACAATCTTAATGTGCTTCATATTCTCTGAAATTTCAGCATGTTGCATGTTGTTTAGTGTTGTATTGCATGGGGTTCAACTAATAATGATAAATAACATGGACATATAAGCTCTGTGATTATGCAAATAGTACAATGATTATGCTAATTTGGCCAAAGGCCTAGAAAGCTGTGATGAAGTTTTTGCATTATTATTAAGATGATCAGAACCAGTTAAATCACATATGATTTGCATTTTCTGTTTCTTTTGTATAAAGCCTAATATGTTTAGCCCTAACAAAATAAGACTTTAAGACTTGTTCAATTAATTTATTTCAGTTGCAGGATGCTGATGGCATCATCTCATTAGCTTTCAACCAGTAACACTGTCATCCATTTAGTTTTTTGTTTTACAAATCACTTGTATAAATATCTAGCATAAGGAATAGGACATGTGTGACACTTGATTGGCGCACAGCAGATGCTTACATGGTTAAAACATCTTAAAATTGGTGATGTAAAATTTGTGCATAAAGTTTTAATCTAGGCAAGCAACAAATGCTGCAGTTTTAACTGCAGATAAGATTATATTGCGGGGAATGGCTGGATGCAACAGGAATGAATTGTAGTGTGATTTGTATAAAACGTACATATTTAATCTTCCATTAGAGCTTTAGACTTCATCAAGAATATAATATTAAACATCCAGATGCTTTTGGAACAGGAATGTTGACATGCGACTGTCATATTCATCTTTAATTTAGACAAAACATTACAGACACGTTTTGTTGTCACAAGCCACAAACTAAGTTTGAGCAAAGCCATTTTCACACTGCTCTGATTCGTTCATCGCTGGCCAAATGAATGCGATCTTGTGCATCAAATGGGAAGCATGTCAACCCGATACCCAAATATATTGCCAAAGACGCTGGAAACGGTGCCCAATGCCACGCATCATTGCTTTTAATGGTCCCTGCCTCTGAGCTGCATGCCGACAATGGCTATAATCTCCCCTCAGCTCGGCCCAGAGTCAGGATGTTTCAGGAGGATGCTGAAAGTGGCTGTAGGTGCGATTAGGGTGCCGTGTGGCACCTCTTTTGCTCTGTGGGATGGTGCTCTCGGCGGGCACCGCAGGGCGGGACCTGGTGCTGTCGGATGCAGGCTGGGGCTTGGTGGCACTGCCATCTGCTGCGGAGTGAGGCGTGCTGATGAAAGATTCAAGGCCTGAGACTCGCTCATCTGTTATCGATTATGCTGCAGATGTGGAGGCATCCCACATGGAGACCAAACCCTGCCAGATTCAAACATACAGTGATAACACTTGCCATACATCAACCAGGCATTGTTAGACTGCTTGTTGATCAGATATTAGATCAGAAATGCATGTTATGTAGAGAAGGTAAATATAAATCCACCAAAGGGTTTAGCAAGACAGGTGAACTTTAAGTTCTGGTTAGCTGATTATAATGTCGCCTACAGAATCTTTTGTGTTTGCAGGTTGAGATATTTTGTTTATAACTACATTTGTAAAGCTACATGTTACATGTTCTGTATCCTACTGTATAATCACATCACTGAAATAATCAGTGCTTAGCTTAGTTTTAGGTTAATTTAAAAGTTGGTAGAAATGTTTATTCTGTGACTTTATTTTTCATTTTTGCTTTGTTTGTTCTTGGCTATAGCTCGGGACTCATCTCGGCTGCGAAACTCTCTCTCAAAGAGACTGAAAGATGTGTGTGAAGGTATTGCTGGTGTATGAAAAGCAAAATTTTTTTAAATCAGTTGTGCGTTCATTGAAAAGCTACAACCTTCCTGTTCTGCAGAGCTGGAGTGACCTCAATAATTAAAGGACAATTTTCAAATGCAATTCTAATTTTCTACTAGACCGAAAAGCTTTATTATCCAATGGCTGACTAAAAAAACCTTCCCTGAATAGTCTTGACTCCTGGGCTTTCACTAAACTGGTCATGAATGCACAAACCATCTGTTTTTCTGGACGTTTGTCAGCGTGAGTGTGGCAGAGGCAGCTGCCAGTGTGGCACTGGACTGAATGATGAACCACACAACCTTTGTTTGCCGTGTGCTGGGCTTTGTGCGGCTCTGAGCTGTCCACTTGTTCCTCTGAGCCTTTCACTGCCCCCCCTCCCACAACCTCTTGCTATTGTTTGCAGCACTTAAGGAGAGTAGAGGAGAGGGTGAACAGTGGCTGCATTGTAGCTACAAGAAGGGATTTGGGGTATGGTATGCCTTCCAGTCTGTAGCTCAGTGGGCAAAGATGTCAGGAGCCAAAGTAGCTGTGTGTGCTTGCCAGTGGGGCAGTGGAGAAGTGAGATCAGCCAGAGGGGCTGAGAGACAGAGAAACAGTGAGTGAGAGATAGACAGACACAGAAACAGTGAGAGAGGGAGCGAGCGAGACAGAACGGAGGGGGCTCTCCAGAATATTACACACTTAAAATATAATCATGTCCTGGCAGTCGGGACGCAATCTGTCTGCATATTTTCGAATTAAAAAAAGGCCAGCGTCGGGCAGGCCCAGCATATTGGAGTGTAATTTGATTCTTATCGTGTGGTGCTCACCCCAATGTTTTTGTAGTTTATTTGCCTCTGATCCGGCCATGTTTTTTGGGAAATTACCTTCTGTGAATTCATTTATTTACTTTATTTTTTTTTCTATTTTACGTCTGTGAAATATCACTTTCGTTTTGCATCACAGGTTTTAATTAGGCCGTAATCCATCGGTGTGACCCAATTGCATAAATTTGTCTCTCTGGTAGACTTGACCAGGACAAAAAGGCAGTCTGTGATTTGAGAAGACAAGATTAACCTGTCTGAGCAGTCTGGGTGCAATAACCAGCTCCATTTACAAGCACTTAAAAAAAAGATCACAGCTTTAGTTTGATGTCTGTCATAAAGCTAATCAAATACAGAATGTATGTATCATAAAACGCACACAATAAATTGATGGGTCAAAGGACTTTTTAAAACAAAATGTTTGTGCGTCACATCCTCAGCTAACAGGGAGCGTTCTTGGTTCTCAAAAAGTTCTTCTAAAGTTATCAGATTTTTTAGTTATATTTTGTATCAAAAATGTTATTCTTCTAAGTTGTTAGTTGAACATGTTAAGAACATTACAGAATTAAAAAAATGCTTAAGTAATGTTCTTATAACCAAGCCATAATGTTAATACGTCTGAAAAAAAGAGATTTTGAACGTTCCTGTAACTTTCAAAATAACAAGGTTTTTGTTACTTAATGGAAACATTAGGGCAATGTTCTTACAACCTAAACGGTTAGCTGTGTTGTTTTATAGCTAAAATGTTTTTTTTACATTTTGAAAATAACATGCTTGATTTCTCAGTGAGGAGTGAGCTACACCTGCATAATGTGGAGGTCTTCAAATGACTTTGGCTGATGGGAAGAATTTGGATGAATGGACATTTGGTTGAGCTGGTGAGGCCTTTCCTGATTAGCAGTCTTTTGTGTCTCATCACTGAGCTTCAATAATTCCTTGTTCCTGCTCATTGAGTTTCAGACTCATTAGAAACCAGGCTAACAACTGAGAAAGAATCGATTTTATTATAAAGATTAAATACATTATAGACGATAATAAAGATTGCAGTGAAAACATTAATTTTGTCACGTTTCTATATTATCCTCACTGAATGATTTTAGAAAAAATGACATTATTCTGGGCCTTAAAACTTCAGGTTCAGAAAGGTTCTTTATACTGTGAAACATGCTAGTGTGCAGATGCAAGAATCCACAACAAAATGCGACCACAACCCATAGCAAAACGCAACCCTGTTTACAACAGCCTAAATAAACGTGCATGGCCGCTGCTGGTAGAGGAAGGTTTTAGCAGGAAACAGTTGTGCGCTTTCACACAGCGGTCAGAGCGTGGCGGTTTTCTTTAGCCTGGGGGGGCTGAAGGCACCCAGCACCAATGCTATGAGATTCTCTCCCTCTGAGCGGCGTCACGAGTCAGACCCGATTACATGACGGCTTTGTGATGTGGGCAAATTGTCACTGAGGGCAGATCTAGAGCTCTGCCTCTCCCTCTACATTCACAAGTGAAAGTCAAAGCACCAGAGACTTCGTTAGAGCTAATTCTGTCCTCACGTCTGCGAGGTAAAGCGCTCTGTGTTCAGTGCTAGCGTCACATGATTGCCGTGTATTACCGAGACTGTGAAACATCCACTGCTGAGGTGATTTAGGGACGTCGGTGAGCCTGAATGAGAGGAAAAGAAGCTACTTTCTAGCTAACAGAGAACTTTTTAGAACATTGGCTAACATTCCCAGAACGTCGACTTACATTCTGTAAAAGTTTTCTCAAAATGATCAAAAAACATTCTTGTAGCAGCATAAATAGAGCTTTTTTTATATCATATATATATATATATATCAAAAACGTTATTCTTACGTTGTTAGTGGAACATTTTCAAAACACTACAGAATTAAAAAGGTTTAAAAAATGTTTGTATAACCAAGCAATAACGTTAATGCAATGTCTAAAAAACTGGAAAAATGTCTAAAAATGTTCATAGAACTTTCAAAATAACATTTGTAATGTTTTTGTTGCTTATTGGAAACATTAGGCAAACGTTCTTAAAACCTATAATTGATAGCTAGGTTCGTGTTGACAGGATACAGAGTGAGTTTCTCGAGTAGAAGTCTTCCAGTTTTGAAACAGGTGCTTGCTCGATGGTGAAACTCTGAGCAATAGTCTTGGATTGTGGGACGTTCATTGTCATTCCAATCCACAATAGACTGCAAGTCACTCATTGGGGACAAACTGCTTTGTCTCTAAGTTTAAAAGAGCACAATAGTCTCCGTGGTTATTGAGTGCTCTCCTCTTTAACGGTTAGTGGGCTGCGGAGGGCCGCACTTTTGACTTTATTTGGGGCCAGAGAAACATATGGACAGCTAAATAAAATTCAGATCAAGCACAATGATCCTTGCAAATCTTTTGTTATGTCCCATCCCCCGGTGAAAGGCGGTGGGAGGAGATGAGAGTTAGATACTTATAATGAGCTCATGAGGCATGGACAAATGAATGTAGAGCTCGATAATGTGGCCCTGTATTGAGGCGCTGGCAGTGGAGTGCTGCCTGGGGAATTCTCACAGCCTCTTTTCTCTGAGTTTTGACGGTTGAGGATTTTGAAGCCTCATTGGTTGCCCAGTGTTGTCTTGTAATCAATGACGTTGACCCCTGACAGATTACCCGAGCTTGCAGCCTTTGTTGCTGATTGGTGAAGTGAGAAGACTTGGGAAGTAGCTAATGAATAAAGATGGTTAAAGCTAATAAATAAAGCTTATACCCAGCTAACAATTTTAGGTTATAAGAACATTTGCCTAATGTTTCCATTAAGTAACAAAAATGTTAAAAATGCTATTTTGAAAGTTCTAGGAATGACTCGTTTTTTAGATGTTGTTTTAATGTTATTACTTGGTTAAAAACATTATTCAAACTTATTAAAATTCTGTAATGTTTTTCAAACGTTCCACTAACTACTTAAAAGTAACATTTTGATTTATGATGTATGACAGTAAAAAAAAGGTCTGCTAACGTTATTGCAAAGAACATTTTGATAACTCTGGGAGAATGTTAGCCAACGTTCTGAGAATGTTTCCTCTTAGATAAGTAAGCCAATCTGTGTGAGCAGCACATGGAAATAAAGCTTTTGTCATGGCAGAAAAAAATCTGCCACCTTTGAAGGACTTGTGAAGCCGAAGGCGTCTCATTGCTCAATCAGACAGATTAAGTCAGTCAGACGAGCAGCAATCTGTCCTATTCGATAAAAGTTACTTTTGTCATGTGTGAGCACAGAGGATCACACACATCAGATTGTAACAACAAAATTGTACATAATCTAGTCTTCAAACGAATTCATTTATGTTTGAATAATTCTTTTAAGACAGAAGGAGTAAATCATTGTAAGAAATGTGTGAAATGACTTTGAGTTGCATTACAGTACATTAAAGGGCTAATTCACCTAAAAATAAAAAAAATCTGTTTTCATTAACTCACCCTGTTGTTGTTACAGGCTGGATATGACTTTTGTCTTCATTGTAACACAGAAATATTTAAAAAGATGCTGATCTTTTTCCAGTGATTGGTGACCGAGATTGTCAGACATTATGATTCTAACTATGGGTTTCAAAAGTCATGATGATGAAAACAGAATTGTAATTTCTGGGTGAAACCTCTCTTTAAAGTACAATGTAATATAGCATTGTACCATGACATATACCTTTTCTAAAGCCCAAGAGTCTTCACAGTCAGACAGAGCAATTCGCTGTTTGTTAATAAGAGCTTGTCTTAAAGCAGTTGTGACTTAATAATGAGGACATCTGTTTTCATATGGTGCTTGACTCGCAGCACCAGAAATTTGATGTCATCCTGTCCAAACTTGTACACAGCTAACAGATACCATTCGATTCTCTGATTGATTCTGACAACTCACTGACAGCTCTGGAGGTGAGAATGGCGCACAACAAAGGGCAAAAAAAGCTGAGCGGATATCAGCTGGAGTCCACTACTGCCCCCGCCCCATCCTGCCCCATTCCCCACAACCCCCACCCCAAGCTTCTGTACCTTCTCGCCCCTCTTTCCTGACCTCTGTGACCTCACAACCCCTACTGCTCTGCCCCGCCCACTTTAAGTACAAAGCTACGCCCACTCATCACACTTTGCTTCAACTATGCCAGCACTTGTAGACAACCTTTTTCCCATAATTCCACCCTTCATCCAACACCACAACCCCCCCCCACGCATCCCATGCTGTTCTGCCCCACCCACTTTTTCAACATTTTCTGAAGGTTTTCCATTATATAATTTCATGTGGACTGGCTTCATTTTCACTGTGATATTCTCTCGAAAAAGGTTGTTATGCAAGTAATGCCATTAGTCCATCTCAGCAGACAGACATAACTAATCTATTTTATTATTTAATCATAGTTCACCATTTGGATTCTCTTTTATTGTCTGCGTTTGTGTTCCAAGATTCACAAATGGTTCATTTCCAACATTGGCTTGTGCTTTGGCAACATCTTGCCAATAAATCCACAATTTTCTGGCAATTTATTACACTAAACTTGGCAAATAAAAAAAACTCATTAATAGCATAAAAGCCATGTGTAGTTTAAAATAAACAAGGCTTGATTTCCATCACTTACCTATTTCAGTTTAAGCCAATATTCAGCTTTATTCACTTCCAGGTCAATTTCTTGACACACTTATGTTTCTCAGCCTCTAAAGCTCACGTCAAGCTCTTTAGCGTCATTACAAACTAACCCCAAAACCTTAGCTTTCTAACTGCCCGACTAACAATTCTAGGTAGTAAGAACATTTCCCAAATGTTTCCATTATGTAACAAAAATATTACAAAAGTTATTTTGAAAATTCTAGGAACATTCAAAACATCCAGTATTTTAGACATTGTATTAATGTGATTGCTTGTTTAATGTTTAATTGTGTAACATTTTTGAAATGCTAACAACTTAAGAATAAAATTTTTGATATATGATGAGAGAACCTTTAGAGAACGATATCCAACATTCTGAGAACATTCCTTGTTAGCTTGCTCAAGTTATAGTAAAAAGATATCATGTCCTTTTTATCAAGATAAACGAAGAACAAAAGAAGATAAACCATTACTGCAGATTTTATTAGAAATATTCATGAGATCCCTCAGCCAAAAGTATACAGGGCCAAAATACAGGGCTGCTGTTTCTCTTTTGACATAATGTGTTAAGCAGAATTTTGTCTTTAATTTATCCTTAGCACCTTTTTTGTCCCTTTGTCAAAAACAAAACTGTAATTTTACTTTCTGATAAATGCCACTGGACAGTTTTAAAAATTCAGATGCTAGATGCCATTTTATATAAAATATTTCTTTTATTGTGAAGTTTAATGTGACTGTATCTGTACATCAACGTCATTTTCTTTATTAGTGGTACTGTAACACTATTGTTTTTGTTCATATTTATGTTTTGGGGATGGTTACAAACACCCATGTAACTCCTTATCATCTGCAAAATAGGTCATGCCCTAGGTTATGCCCCCATGCCATTCCCACCAGGCCATGCCCCCACTGTGGCAGTGAGTTTTACACATGCAAGAACCACTCACATTTTCCTCACATTCAGAAAATGTAGTTTATTATTGCTGTGTATGGATTGCTTTGTAGTGCAGAAAGCAAACTCCCTGTTTGTTCACACAGCACTAGTCTTTCAGATTCACTGAGAGCTGGTGAGGTTTACAGCCTCCGGGCATCTGTGTCAGCAAAACACCTGAGACAAGTTGAATCACAGGAAATGTCCTGTAGATGTAACAGTGCTTCCTCTTCATGTTGTCTTTATGTCACAGGAGCAGAGATGTGCTGCAGGGCAGTTCTGCCAGTCACCACTGTGACATGACCGGGCCACCTTAATACCTGTAATGCCAAATTTTGAAAGAGCATGTCACTGAAACATCACATACTCTGACAGGAAGTATAAAGATGATCTGATGTTAATCTGCACCCTTGTTTTGTATTCTTGACCACCAAATACAAAATAAGCATATGCTATACTTACACAGTCCCTAAATGTATACGTCATTAATTAATATCATGTTCATATAACAACATATGTTACACAGCTACGATACAGCTACATAAATACAACTAAAAATATCTACGATTTTATAAGAAACTGATTTTAATAATTTTAATATTACGGCATTTTAGAAGTAAACATATTTTCTCAATGTAATTTTCCAATGCACATTAAGATAATTCTTGTATTTGTGTTCAATTGATATTTAACAAAAGTGTTAAATATTGTAGAAATTGGCTTTGTTTAAATTGTTAATATTACTATAAAATTGTCGTACTATCGATTTTCATACATGGTAAGTTAAAGCTGCAATTCATAACTTTCTTTTGAGTAAAAATAAACAAAATCAGTTAATGGGCAAGTACATAACAGATCAGGGTTCAAAACGGTCTCCTTACCTTACCCAAATTTATACTAATGATTTGTAACTTGAGCTGTCAAAGAATGGTATATAAAGTGACCTGCAATTTTACCATTCAAACAGAAATGGCGATAGAAATGGAAAAGTTACGGATTGCAGTAGCATGTGTTTTCATTACAGCTTACTCAATCGCATTTTACTTAAATGTAGCAAAATGCTAATGATGAGAATACCCACAATCCCCCACAAGCCTGTTTTAATGCCGTCTGGTTCACGGCTATCAGCAGTTTTCATGACATTGCGGTTATACAGTCAGTCACCCCTGAATTTACAGCTTATTCTCATCTCAATGTAAATTAACAGCGGCCGTTATGAGGCCCGAATGGATCGCAGCCGGAAACAGTCTTGTGTTTTGTTTAGCCGTTGATAGAAAAGCACAGATTCTCTAGTACTGTCCTGGCTATGAAAATTATAATATGGAACAGAGATTAGAGGGAAATTATTCCAGCTAAAACACATTTACCCAGAGATGGTGGGCAGGGAGAAGCCCTCGGCCCAAGAGTAATGATAATACATTTGCTTGGGCACGCGTGGTATTATTGCTGAACATTATGTATGTTCCATTTATACTGCTACACACGCCATAGCCATGCTGACAGAAAGGTAATTACTCTCTGCGCCAATGAACAGTTATCAGCCCCGCTGCTGTTTATTGCCAAAATGAAGAGCACTTGTCTGTCAAGGTCATTGCTTTGTACGTCCTCCTTAATAGTTCTTTCACAGTTGTTGAACTTTGCGTGCGAGCGCTTTAAGTGTCCTTATAAAGGCTGAGTCTTACCTCTCTCTCTCTCGAGAGAGAGATCTCTCTTTATTAATCACAGTTTCAACATTCTCCAGAGATTTCTTATAGGCCGTATAGGAATGGATATGAATAAAGGCTCTTTCCTTTATTCTATATAAAAGTCCAAGACCACAAAAATAATCTGTGATTCAAAATTTTATGCGAACCTGGAAAGAAGAAGAAATGGCATGGCATGTTTAGGACTCTGTTTAGGACTCTGCAATGTTTCTAGGTCACTGTTCAAATGAGCACATTTGTGACATTGATCAAATTAACTATTTTGTACAAAAGGTCAGATTTTCCTGCTTCCACGGTAGCACACAAGGTGATCTTTGGAACATTCTCAAATCATGCTGGGATGATATGGATCATCAGGTGTACAAACCTGTAGAGTGCCAAGCTGGCTTAAAGGGTGGACTTTCATGCTTGCTTTTGCTCTCAAAAATCTACATTTTATTACGAATCACATACAAATTCATACAAAATGGCCACCTCGTAAAATAACCTCATAAAATAATTGTTTTCCCAGGAGATCAGGTTGGTCATTTTTTCATTGAAAATGTTCACTCTGATTGTTATTCATAATAATATAAATCAATTAAAAACATTTTAGTAAATTAGAAAAAATGGAATTAGAAAATAGAAATGACCTCACAATCTTGAACCCCACTGTATATATTCATGTGATTTCAAAGAGTAACACTTGGCTAAACACTGAAGAGTAACATGAAAATTCGATCATCATTTACTCATTCACATGTCATTCGAAATCTTTTTGAGTAAAAAAATCACAACAGCAACATTTCTCTTATGAGACTGCCCTGGTGTGTGTGATAAGATCAGCTGACAGGAACCAAAGAGCCCGGTTCTGTCTTAAGGGCCAAAAGTAATGCATGAATGCCTGTGTTAGTTCCCTTAACACAAAAATTACACAGAACACTAGAATTACCACAGAACATGCTGTTGCCCTGGGATATAAACATATTTTTGTTGCCTGCAGCTGTAGATTTTTGCTATGTGAAGCCTGAAGATTTTACCCTGTCTGATGTTAGCAGTGTGGAGATGTGTGAGCTTACACATTCAGACGGTTGAGGTAGTTTGGTGTGCCCTGTGGTAACTGTCTGCTGTAGTTTATGTTGTGTTTGAATGTTAGTGCTGTAATATTGCTTACCTCATTATCATTTGTTTACTTAGTCTTTGAAGAAAAAGCGATTTTTGGATTGCAGTCTTAAGGCCTGTTCACAGGAAATGCAGATAATATAAAGATAACTATAATGATTATTATATTAGCATTCATACCAATGGACAATAACATGATGTTTATTCAAAGCTCACGCGCTGCTGTACATGGGCCTAAGTACTCTGTTCCACTATTACCCCTGTCCAACGTTTTCAAAGTAAAGAATTGTACAAAAGCCTGTTTAAAATGACTCCGGTCATATCAGTATCCTAATAAAGGCTGTTTTATTTTACATTGAGCAGGTTGCCTCTTGGGGACCGACATGTTAATCATTAATCTTATTAATGATTGCATCTAAGGTCATAACAGTTCTCTTTATAATAATGTGATGTACTGGTAATCTGGGCTGTGACACTATTATCATATTCTGTAATGCGTTCAGTGTTACAGCCTATCAGACATCAGATTTACTGATACTGGAGGCGGATCGTTTTCTGTGTACGGACAGATTGAGTTGAAGAAATGAACAGTTATTCACATCGCTCGGAGGTGAGCCTGACAGGAGTTGCTTTGATGCACTTTCAGAGCTTGTATCTTTCTATCAGCTGTGTGTGATTTTTTTTTGGGGGGGGCTTCGTCTTTGCAGACATCGTGATCTGTCGTTTTGTTATTCTCTGTGACACTTCTGACGCTCACAGTTTATGACAAGAGCTGGGCATCAACCTCGCGAGACCCGACCGATAGTATTTCTTTAGGAGGTGTCGCCATGTCTTAGGGTTAGGGTTAGATCTGGAACATAGATCTGGAAATTTATGTGCTTCGCTTTTTCTTGATAAAAGAGATACTGAAATGAAAAACTGTTTGATTGGTTGGTAACTTTGACATATTGACATTCTGTAAGTCCAGTAAAGCTAACAATTTAAGGTTGTAAGAACAGTTCCCTAACATTTCCATTAAGTAACAAAAACGTCCTCTGTAAAAAAGTAAAAAAGATCCTCTGTCTGACTTTTTAGTGGTTGCGGTGAAATATTTTACACACTTATGAAAACAGCCTGTGGCATATTTTCACAACGTCTATGTTGTGAGCTAGTCGTGGAACCGCTGTACTAAACATGGCCTCAGGGAAACTGACCTATAGAAGTAAACAGGCTTCACAAACCACAGCACAGCTAACAGGGAACGTTCTCAGAACATTGGCTAATGTTCTTTAAAAGTTCTCTCAAAGGTATCAAAAATGTTTTTGCAGTAACATAGTATAACCTTTTGTAAATAGTCAGTGGAACGTTTAAAGAACATTACAGAAAAAAAACGAATAGATGTTCTTATTCTTAAAAAAGAATAATGTTCTTATCACCAAATAATTAACACAACGTCTAAAAAACTGTCCGTTTTGAACATTCCTAGAACTTTCAAAATAATGTTTTTAATGTTTTTATTACTGAATGGAGACATTAGGGAAATGTTCTTACAACCTAAAATTGTTAACTGGGAGTATATCATAGGGATTGCCTCTGCAATGTCATATAAAGTTCTTCATTTTTCGTCAAAGCTATTTAAAGATGTTTTGATGGATAATCTGCTCTAGATGGTGTTGCAGAAGCTCAGATGAAAGGTTGTGTTTGTTTACTTCATCTCTGGGGCGTGTGAGCTGCAGTTGTGTGCTGTTTTCAGTGGGGTGCTCATTGTATTGACAGAAGTGGAGAATGTATGATGTTCTTCAGATATGTTAGCATATGACCTGCAGGGCTGCTGTTGATCCTGCTGTTGCTGGCGGTTCAGCACGCAGAACTGAGCCCACGCCGCACTTCACAGCTAGAGAGGGAATCTTGTCACCATGCACCAATCCAGGCCAGCCTCTCTGTAAACACACACAGACACAGACGTGCACACATGTCTCCAAATTCATCCATCACCACGGAAACCGCCACAGGCTTCAGCTCTCTCACAAAGACAGTTCTGACTGGAGTGCTAAGAGCCAAGATGCACACAGTCAAAATGCCAGAGATTTTACATGCCAAATTAAAAAGAGGACAAATGCTGATTTGGAACACATGAGATGAAGCAATAGGAGACGCGTATGAGCGTGTACTTGAGGAGAAACATCTCAGTGATCTAACAGCTCTATTTTACTGATCTAAGAGCGCATCTGTTTTTTTTAAACACAGCTTATTTACAGAAACGGATTGTTTTGTAAATGTATATTGTTCTTTTTTCCATGCGTTTACTTACATTGCCATAAAGAGATCTCGTTTCCTTTTCGAGTTCTCATAACTTATTTCATTTAAAAGAATGAAATGATAAATTTTATGTCATGTAATTTTTTTTATAATAAAATTATATCCATTCTTGTTTATTTTAGAAGGGATAATGTTTAGACAAGATAAAGTGAAGGTGAGTAAAATGTGTTTATTTTTGGATTTTCTCAATTTAGTTTGAGATTTTCTACACATTAATATTGTATTTAGAAAAATGTATATTCATATTGGATTTAAATTTACAGTAGATCACACACGTCTGACATAGACTTTAATTTAGCCAGAAGTTTTTTAATATAAACTTGGGAAAGTTTCAAGTGTCAGATGAAACACCCTAACTGTCTTAAAGTGCCACCCTGCCTCTAGAACTAATTGTACTTTTTGCTAAGCATTCTTATTGTATGCTATGAGGAGCGTGTGCGCTTCCCGGGTGCTGTCGTGGGTGTAGCATTGTTTACTTCATGGAGTGAACTGTAAGTAGCCATTATTATCATTATTTTGCATCTGCAATCGCTCAAGAAACAGCTGTTGGATTTGAGTACAATGCAAAGTGGCAGAGCCTGAAGTAGCTCTTGTTCATCCGGCTAACTCTGCTTTGACGTGATGAAATCTGGCAGGGTTTTGTGCTGAATTCCGTGTCTTAGACAAGCGTCAGCGCTGCTGACCAGCAGTCGTGCTGTTGCCATGTTTGAAGGGGAAAGAGGAGGAGAAATGTGGAATTTCTCCACCTTCTGCTTTGGGTGCCGCTGGATCACTGCTGGCTGCCAGGTCTCATCCACATCACTGGACCATCAGCAGGTCTCGTGGTCCTGGGGTCAGCCCAACATCTGGCCCTTCTGCCTTGTCCTTTAAGGTTTGTCGCTGGGCAGCATCTGTTTATAGATACTGGACCGATCTGCCTCTGACTGTGGCTGGGCTGCGATTTACTAACCTCCACACTATCAACATATCTGTGTGATACACCTACTCACAAATACCTTTGCATTAGAGTGTTCAAAATAGAGTGTTTTGAAATGAGATGGTGTGTTATATACCCTATAAATAAAAATGTTAAATCACATTTTTATTACTTAATGGGAGGTTCTTACAACCTAAAATTGTCAGCTAGGAAGTGTCACATCCCCAGAAGGGTCGTGGCAGGAATTATTGAACACAGGTTGAGTGACAGAGGGCGCTGGCTCAGGGATCAAGCAGATGTTGCAATCATAAAGAAATACACAAGCCCTGAATTAAATATAAAGCCTTAAGGCATAGAAAAGAGATTTGTTAAACGGATGCAAAGATTATTGTAGTTCTACAGGGTTTTTCAGTGCAGTGGGAGCACAGATTGATTGTAGTGCCATGTACATTTAAGAAAATCTCTGTAAACATAAACGCCTGGATTATATGAAATAACTGTAGTTATGTGTAAGGTTGTGTATTCTGGAACACTGTGTTTCTAGCAAGTAGACAGCTGTTGTCAACATACTGCATATTCATTATTCAAATGGCTGGGATCCCTGGACGGCCCCTGTTATGTCAAAGGGTTTTAAAGAATTTGCTATGCAGGGCACTAAGATGAAATTTGTAAAAAGCTGAAGAACTTGACAGAATCTCTCCAGAACATGGTTTTACCAGGAAGAGATTTGTTAAGCAATCGTTTGTCTGTTGTAACATGTTTGCAGAGCAGAGCCATGTTGTGAGATCTGTGAATATTTTACAGGACGTCCACTGGACGATTACATAGTGTTTCATAAAAACAAAACAAACAATTAAGAAAAAAATAGAAAACAGGCTACATTTAAATTAAAGCATAGCCATAAATTAAATTATAACATTAACAGTGTTCTGAAGTAATCCTAAGATTTTTACCTGGAGGTAGGAATCTCAAATACTGTATAATAATGATAAACTGAATGAAGAACAAAATAAAACAAATCTAAAACTCAAACAGGGAAGGAACGTATTAAAGGCAGGGAAAGCAATTTTGGAGAGTCCAGCCACAGCAGCCTAGCTTTGAAAGGATAAGATCCCACCCTCCCTTCAGAGTGCTCTCCAAAGCCACGTTAGTAGTAAGTAGAGGTATACAAATACATCGTTTGACAGGCAATTAGGACATCCTATCATTGCATTCGGACCAAATACAATGATTGAACATTTTATAGTCCTGCACCTTTCACAGAAGATATATATTTCTATAAATATATTTAGACCTCTTAGTGATTGCTGTCAGGAAATGAGGAGACTTTCAACCAGCAAAAAATGTTTCAGGAAAAGATTTCTTACCCTGCTTTTAAGCCTTTACAATATATTGTTTTTTAATTTTTCAGTTTTATTGATATGATGATGATTAAGCTTTTATTGGTTTATTGGTTATTGGTTTTATTGATTGTTTAGTGACAGTGGGTTTTGAAGTGTAGGCATCTCGCATGCTTCCATTCAGTGAAACGTATATGGCAGCCACATTTAGAAGCCAAGAAGATGGGTCAATTCTGCCTCCATCTCAATAAAGCAACGTCAACAAAGTCAGAGTCAGATGTATGATGATGTAAGAACTGACACACTCCCCGAAATCACATTTGCTTTGCAAAGAAAGGAACTTACAGAGGAAAACGATGGTTGTGAATCCTTGGCTGCCGGTGGTGGGGTGTCATTGGCAAAAGCAAATGTGATTAAATTTTACTGGGATGGCAAGAGTCTCTGCAATCGTCAGTGAGCCCCAGCTAAAGGGAGATGACACATAAATTACTCTGCCTCTTTGCCTGTAATGGGACTCGTCACTGTGTTGAAGTATCTTGCACACAGAGTAAATGACAAGAATGTTCACAGCTAATAGACTAACAATTTGCCGACGCATCTCCATCGTTAGGGTAAAAATCATAAAGGGGCAAAATGATCATCTCCTCCAAATGGGCTTTTTGGGATATAGGGGGAAAGCCTCCAAAGCAGTGATTGTAATTTTGGATCGTCAAGTGCTTTCAAAATGTGTGACGTTTAGGAAGACAGTGAAATGTTACATTTTGGGTGGAAATAAGAAGGAAATTATATTTGCATCCATTTGTAATCAAAGAGCAAAATGTGTGTGTTTTGTGTGTGAGCTTGTCTATGTTTTGGCGTGTTGTTATGTGTCAGCAGTATCTGGGACTTGCGTCCGTGTGCGGACAGACCCCCGGGGAGTGACATTTTCCGACAGCAGATGCAGGACAGCAGCGCGACTGTCTGACTCCCACAGTGCTCGTCCGCCACATCTAATGTCACACACCTCACAATATAACTACCTATAATACAAATGTATAAAGATTCTGCTTCAGATCTGTTATAGAAAACAGTCCACACCCTTTTCAACTAAAATAGCATGATAGGTAACGTAGTCTAACGTGTAGTCAAACTGGTAAACACAGTGTTACCAACACCAACACCAGGGTTTGAGGGGAATGAATAAAATGATATATCTCATGCACTATAAATTGCTTTGGATTAAATAACCGGTATTACCAATATAAAAGAAGTTAAAATAAAACTTACATTTTAGAGCTGTTCAGAATACCTTAGAAGTAAATTGCTAACAGTAAGTATGGAGTACAGACTAAAATTAAATAAATAAAAAAATGTAAAATGTAGCTCCTCATAAATCTAGGAAAACGTGTTCTCACTAGGAATACAAGCCAAATTCTGTTTTACTATAAATAAAACCATGTCGACAGATTTGTGTGACGGTTCAGAAATAAGAAATATCATTAGCCTGACTCGAAAACATTGGAAGTCTATGAGATGTTAAGATGTGTGTGTGTTTTCGTGTGTATGACCCCCCACACTTACACAAGTTTATGAGGTTAACAGTGGTGTGTAAATTTCTGGCCAGTATGAGATATAGACTTGTGATCCTCTAATCTGTGATTATGTCTGAGCCTGTAAATATCATGTGATTAATCAAGAGGGTTTGTTCTGCTCACGGCTCCTCCAGTCACCTTCACAGCTGGGAGGACAGCTCTGCCTGTTAGCCTGGATTTGTTTCAGTTTTGTCTGCCGGTAGCTTATTTCGTTTAATAGCCCTTAAATCTGCTGCGCTCTTTACTGCCTCTATGGTTTTATTTTCATCCAGCAGGTTGAGTTGCACAATTTTTAACATGTCACGTGTATTTTGTGCTCTGGGTTTTATGATGTTATTTACGCACATCACATTTTAAATGTGTCCTCACCCTCTGCTGCCATGAGGTGCTGTCACAGGGCATTTTATCTGCTTTTTTAGCAGGATTATGAGAGTAAGGGAAACTTATTAATCTATTTCTTCTCCTATTTAATTGACTTGGTTGTGGGAGTGAATGTTTGACTTGTCCTTAAAAATGGTTGCACTTTAACAACATTAAAACACACGGCACATATCCAACAATTCTTGTAACGTTAACACAGATAAATGCGTGTGGTAAAGCTAAATGTAACGATAATAAACTAAATAATCATGTATCATTTTCATGATGTCAAGCTTTTATTTTGAACTTTTCTGAGGTCTTTTATTCTGAAAGGTTATTTTGTTGACCTTGTTGATTGGTTTACACACAGGTCTTCATTGCACCTTGTTCCCACCTGTGATTTATTAATTGGGTGTCTATGTAAAGGAACCGCCTTATTGACGAAGTAATTAATGACTTAAAAGTTTTTTATTGAAGCATTTTTTTAAATGGAAAGCTGCCATCCAAGACCTGATCTTGGATCATCTAAAACAACTTAAAGTGAGCTTGTTCAAATGTTTATTTCCCCCGTATAAAAGGAATCATCATTTGGAAAAACCTAAAATATGGACGTTTCTATTCCTTCAACCTACCGCTACATTATACGCAAAGGATTATGGGATATCATAAGCAGCATAGAATTTTATACTTTTATTTGGTAAGCGTTTCACATTTAATGTCATGTCATGTTTATGTGTATGGTGTGTATGCAAATAATTTTAAAGCAAATAATTTTCAGAAATGACATTTAGTCATAATAAAGCCACAATATCATATTTATGTTAGCTTTAGGGGCTCTTAATTTGAAGCAAACTGTCTTTTACATTTGGTTATTGAGTAAAACTGTGCTTGTGTTGTATTCACACATCAGTCATTTCATTACACAGATGCTGATTTTAAACACATGTAAGTGTGCACTAACCTTTATGTAGCACAGTACAGACTAGGCCTATTATGAAGACACAAACTCGGGGCCTAAAAAGTCTCTTCTCCCTTCTCTATCTTCCAGGATTGGTTGACAAATGCCCTATCATCTCCCACTGCCTTTATCTCCCAATTACCCCTTTTCAAACCAGTTCACTTGGAAAATGCATTCGGATGGCGCGGGTTACTCCACGTGGCCCGGCTAGGGTGAGTGATTCTCCAGATTGCTGAAACCTCTACGATCTAGCAGTGATTGTCATTCTAAGAAGGTGTAGAGGACATGTATGTCAGCTTAATCAAGATATTAAAGCTAGTGCCTATCCAGAATGATGCAAAACCCTGACCTGCCTAGGAAAATAGTTCTCTAATTGGTTTTGTGTGGTGGTTCTGCCCCGTTGTCCCCCGGCCATCCGTCAGCCCCGCGTTCTTCCAGCGCACATCACTGTCGATAGACCTGGAAAATCTCCTTAACAAGCTCTGTTACATAAACGTCTCTTTTGCATTGAAAATTAAAGTGAAGCTTCTAAAGAGAGGTTGTCTGTGTACAATAATCCCAGCTAAAAGTTTTAGGTTGTAAGAACGTTACCCTAAAGTTTCCATTGAGTAACCAAACCGTTCAGAATGTTATTTTAAATGTTCTAGGAACATTCAAAACATCCAGTTTATCAGACATTATAGTAACATTATTGCTTGGATATAAGAACTTTATTTATTGTATAATGTTTTAAAAACGTTCCATTAGCAACATAACATTTTTGATATATATGACATATAATGTTAATGTTAACATTGTTAATGTTACTGCAAGAACATATTTGTGATGACTTTGAGAACGTTTCCAGACTATTAGCCAACATTCTGAGAACGTTCACTGTTAGTTAGGTTAGTTACAGACGTCAGATGAGAAAAGGTGGAAGAAAATACAACAACTAACCTGGGAATGTGGCCATGATAGGTGGTCTGTCTATGATAATTTTTGTCAGTGTAGCAGTTTGACCGTGGAATGACAGAATTAAGTTCTTAAGCGATTTAAAGGGGCGTGAGGGCGGATGACAGGTTCTGGTGAAATATACCCCACGCTGCCCTTTTTCAAGTTAAGATCAGGGAGAAAATGCAAATTTAGTGGATGTGCTCATAGAGGTCATGAGCCAAACTATTTATCATCTGATCTCTCAACGATGAACAAATACTGCTTTCATTATTGTTCTTGTTTGGTCGGATATTATAGACAGTGTGCTGGTGGCATAACTCGAACCGTATTGGCTAAAGATGTCTTTAGTTTAGGTTGTTTTTCAGAAAACGTTTACTGTAGTGCTGTTTTCAAGTATGGTTGTTTTTTTTGCACAGCAATTTAGTTGGTTTTTAATTATAGTTTCTCTGTATGTTACAGCAACTCTTTACTGTAACTCTTTACTGTACATGAGGTTTTAACATGTACTTGAGATAAATATTTCCTTTTTTGGTTTATTAAATACCCATCATGATAGCTTGGGAAGTTTTTTTCCATATGTCAGTACCTGTGCTAATATTCTGTAACAACCAGCAGTATGTGTGCTCTGTCTAATTCATTTTGATAAATAAAAAGTCCCAGATCAGGAGCAAGACTTATTTATTATGAAATTTCTCATGCAAATATTATATTGGCAGAGCTGTTTTAGATCTGCTCTGAAATATGCGTGACATCCGCCAGTCATTAGGTTTTTAATTAATTGTCATATTTTATTTACTCTAATCATTTGAGATTACAGTTCCTTAATAGCTAAGCTGTTTTAGGTCACCGTACGCAAACACATAATTGAGATACAGTATGTGACTTGTATTGGAATATTCATATAATAGGTTGTTGAATGATCCTTTAAAAACGGCATTGGAGAGCACTCATGTCGAGTATTCAGCATGCTTTATTTTTAATCTGCCTCATTACTGATGATAAATTATGTCTTAATTATAACGATAAACACCCTGTGTGAATGAATGAGGTGTATCTGACAGCAGCCCTGATTTGCTAATAACTATCACCCTGTGAATAAATACTGACACGTTTCATTTTGCTTTAGACATGACTGACTCTTTTGCATTCCTATGTCATAGATGATGGTTTTATGAAACCTGCTAGCATAACGTAATGTAGGCTTAACATTTAATACTGATGAATACAAAATGTGTAGCATGTAGGTTTTGGTCTTTCTTTTTCTAAACTACAGTTACCTCACAGCTTAATTAAAAGGTTGGAAATTTTAGTTGCATTTAAGCGTTTACATTTACATTTAGGCATTTGGCAGAACTTGGATCCGCAGCGACTGACAAAGGTGAGAAACAGTTAAGCGATTCATTATATAAAGACTAAGGGGAAGCGCTATACAAAATTATAAAGATACAAAGTTCTACAAAGCCATGAAGCTATACACAACTACAGTATGTTGATGCTTTGCAGTTTAGAATGGTCTATACTGTTCCATATACAGCGATTGAACTCAGAGTAAAGTCATTTAAGGCCCAAAGCCTTTTTGATGTCATTCTGAATCTCAGACCCTGTTGTGCTTCAGGTACTTTACACAAAGTCCCCATGTCAGTCTATTGACAAGCTTAAGTGCTCAGATAAGACTTGATTTATGGTGCTTTGCCTTGGAGCAAACCGCAGCCAAACGATCCCGCAGAGAGCCGAACGAACTTCCGTAATGAACAGGAGACGAGGAGACGCTCCGTTAAAATATACAGCTCCGGTGGCTTGGCAGGAGACCGCTCGTAAGACAGGACAAGGGTGGGTGACCTTGAAACATTAACAATTCCTGCTAATTGACTAATAATAAAATGTTTTTATTGTGCGAAAAAGCCTTTAGGTTAATTGAATTTTTTCCTCACTTTGAGGCAGGTCCCGATTTTTGCTGAGGTTGTAAAACATGGCTCTTAATTGGCATAATGAAAAAGATTACTGTAATAACTGTCCTCTTTTCCTACAGCGTCTGCTCAGCCAAACTTTACATAGAAATCAACCTCATTAAGCTGCAAATTACAACACGCAAACCGATTGGTCCTCATTAGCTTTGACTGATCCTTGGCTGGACTGGCGGCCTTATTTTTTAATTAACTTCATCTCGCATTTAATCATCTAATAACAGGTGTTCATTTTTTATTTTTCTGGGTAAGGACAGGTGTCTAAAGGTGACACTAGACCGCGACAGGTTTTTAACAACGTGATTTTTGCATTTTTGTCGTCATGCATTCGCACGTAACTGTGTGAACGAAGCACCTTCAGTCTATACGCGTAATGGCGTGTTAGCATGCGACTTTCTGCTATTTCTGCTGTAGCATGCATAGCGTGTGTAGTCTAAAAAAATGTTTGTATGCGTAAATACCAAAACGATTTGCAACAGAACGTAGTTTGCTTGGTACTGTATACCACAATGCAATGCAGCTGACTCGACTCTATTGTAATCTGTGAAAAAGTAAATAACAGCTGTGGTTTAACTTTTGTGTACATGCATGTACGTGGTTTAAAACCTGCTTTCAAACTGAACCGAAGTTAAAAGCAATGTCAACAAGGCATATAGAAATGCTTTTGATTTCTAAAGCCACTTACAGCATAATCAGTCAAGCTTTGTCATGTTTACTGTACGTTCTGGTTTCTGAAAACTGTGACGTTGATTCAGCCCTGAAGGCAAGCCGTCGGAATGCATTGGTCTCAGATGAAGTTCTGCTTGCATGCCAACAAATCTAAATTCTGTGACTGTGCGTTAAAATGTATGCTTTCCATTGTGAGCATTTTCTGCTATTTGTTGTGTAAATGACCCGTGTTTGGGACGCAGATTCCCAGTATGACGCAAACTTCCGTAAAGATCAGGCTGTAGACTGTGCTGCACTGTGCCATATATAACAGAGACTGACGGCTCTTCTGATGGGGTGTCAGTTTGGCTGTGTGTTAATGTTAGGTTGCTGGGCCATGCTCCCGGTCTCATTATGGTAAATTTGGTCTGCTTTGAGCACAAGGCGACTGGTGTCATGCACACAAAACAAAGAGAACTTAAAGAGATCTCTTAAAGGCACAGTGAAATCAAAATATACTATTCTTATTTTTTATGGAATATGGCAATATTAATTATAAATGATTTGTCCAGACCTTTGTTCAATATGTAAAAGTGTACTTTCCCTCTGGAACATTAGATCTTCTCTGATGATGTCAGCCTGACAGCTTGGGTGGAGCCAAAACCACTCCCCTCGAACGGACTGCTGCGATATTGAAATACCTGCTTCTCTATAGCCAATCAATTCCCAGTGAAAAAAAATTAGTCATGCCCTCCATGCCATGTTTATTTCCACTTTTAATTACTTTAGAACACTGAAATTAATACGGTTGCAACCTCCAGTTCACATGGACTTTAAAAACAGCTCAAAAAGCTCTTAATGAAAGGGAGAAAACATGGCAACCATTCTTTAACAACACTCCATCTATGCTGTAGCTTAATCATGTGTGTGCAGGGCATATATGTAGACTGCATGCTTCTAGTGACCATTTTGTGCTGGATGGCAGGGCTGTTGGAATAAAACAAGACAAGATGTCAAGCAAACAGACAGACCCCCATGATAAATCTCTCTCATTCTTCCTCTGCTGTATTTTATTTTCTGATATAGGATGGTCTCAAGTAAGACCACACAAGGTAATCAATAATACACTTAATAAACCATTTGATGCTGTCCAGTTTCGGAAATATCGTAAACATGTTGTGAAACCGGAAGCATCCAGGCATCTACAATACAAGTCATCATCCATCATTCTATTCCCAGTAGAGAATCTGTGTATGACTACTGTTACAGTAGTATTAAACCGTGTTTATGCAGTCAGATGTGGTACTGTAGTATTGTATTGATTTAGTATTGTTATACCTCTGTGAGACTGGAGCTATGGGATGTGTGGTGTTTGGGGTGTGTGCTGGGTGGGAGGGGCTGTGTTTATGGGCTGATCCCTTGACATGCCCTAAATTGCCTTGTTTGCTCAGCACATGCACAGAAACAGATGCTGCTTCACTGCGCTGGGTCATTCACTTCATCTCCTGGTGCTTAGTGGAGGACCTCCCTGGTTACCCTCTCACACACACATACATTCACTTTTATACGCATGCACACATGCATATATGTTTACTTGTCTAAATGGGGACACCAACCATAGGGTTCATCTATTGTTATCAGTCTAACAGGAAATGTATGCATTACTAGAATAATAAAAAATATTGCCATTTATTTATTAATAAGATCAGCATATATTTAGGACATGACAAATTTTGGGCTTTTTAAAGTCTGGCTTGCTGGCCTGGATTATTATGATTAAGATCCACCTAGCAGATGACTGTCTGATTGTCACCTTAAATACAGCTGCAGCTCTAGAAGGGCACACATGTCGTACCAATGAGACGGTGTCTGTTCATTGTGCTACCAAACAAATGCTCATTGCTGTGATTTGCAAGTCCTGTGTATAGTTCTCATTTCTCTTTACTAAAATACCACAAAGCTTTTTTTTCTTAATATAAAACATAATATAAAAATGTTTATTGGTTGTTGAAAGTGTCCTTTTTTCATATTTTACCCATAATGCAATATTGACTTGTGCTGATTACAGTAAGATGACTCGGAGGAACATGGTCAGGTTTACAGGACAGTAGAATAAAATAAAATTGCATTTGTGTTTCCTGGGAATCGAACCCACAACCTTTGCTAATGCAACGCTCTACCAGTCAAGATACAGGAGCTGCTTCACTGTCTCTCTTTGTGTTTATTTGTGGACCTGCAGATTAATCGGCGACGTGACTGCGTTTGTGGTCAGACACAGTTTCTGTGGCTGCTGGTTGGGAAGTCAGCTTTGATTATCAACTAAGTGCCGTGCTGCCAGGCGGGGGTCTACAGGCTGATAAGCATTCTATCAGAATGATTCATGCAAATTATGCACATTATTCCTGCAGGAATCTCCAATGAAACTGCCCAGAGAAATTGCCGGAAATTAGCCATAAAATTCACTGTGTCGGGAGCGCAAGGTTAAGGCCACCAGGAAGCCAAGGACACGGGGCTGTAGCGGTGTATGTCGTGTGAGTGGTCACCTCACCTTCTCATCTTTATTTGCGTTCTGGGAACACAGCAGTGGTTATTAGAGGACCTTCTTTTACTAAAACACTGAGGAGATTTTTGGTCACATGTCTCATAATGAGGACATGGGATGATAAGAAGCGTAATGTCAGTGAGTGTTGCGTTAAAATAAACCCCAGCTGTTCATCAGCTACTGTAGCTCGCTTACTGGGTCCTGCACCCTCCCCCAATCTGTAGTTTACGTCCTGTTTGCTCCTGTTATGTATAACATTTAATTCATGGTCATAATGTCTCATGTTACCTTTACAATAGAATGTAACTATAATAATAATAATAATAATAATAATAATCTATTATAAGTGGCTTTGTCAGAGTTTAAATTAATTTTAAAGTGTTTTCATTGTATCCACATAATTAAATGCAGTGAATGTAATAAATCATATGCTAAGTTTGTCTGATCTTCAATTTTAAATGAAAGATCAAATTAAAAGAATTTGAAGGGGAAAACTATGAGTTTTTTAAAAGGCTTTTATTTTTAACAGTTCGTTCCGGTCTATTTAGTGTCTTAAAACAGTAGTCAATCTTAACAGAACTTAATTAAGGTTAATTAATTAGGGGTTCATTAATTTCCCTATCCAGCTTCCTTTAATTATCTTGATCAACGGTTTGTTACTTACTGTGTTCTGTCATTTTAATCGATCGTAGTATTTGTTTTAGTATTTTTTATTTAATGAGCAGCAAAATGGAACAAATCTTCTATAAAAAAGAAAGATTTAAAATGCAGTTCTTCACTCTCATTAGTCACACATCCTTATATAAACACCAAAAACAATAAAGACCATTAATAGGTAATCAGCATGTGCTTCATCTGGCAGATTTTGTAGGTCTGGTCTGTCTAGTGTGGGCAGAACTAGCCCATGGAACGGTGCTGTGGATGTTTCATGTTCTGATTGACTTCTCCAGTAATGGTGTTGTCCTGCTGGCACTGTAAACCTTCCCCCACAGCCACAATTAATGAATATCAAAAGCTGGAAATAAATTTTACCCTGGCCGTGCTGTAACGTCGACTCTGAGGGTCAGTGGCCGCACGTCGATGTGCACCACGGCCCTCCGGTACGTCTCGAACACTCTTTTGCTTGGAGAAGCACACACCTAGTGTACTGTATCTGGCCGGTTTTGAAGATGTGCATTAATATTCATGTGCCATTTACTGTGGTAAAAATGAATCCCTTTAAAAAATTAGTCACTTGGCATGGCACAAATCCGGCTGTGATCACACTTTATCAGTTTTTTTTATGTTCAGGACACATATGGTGATTATGTGACAACAGTTTAGTGGAATTAAGCTCAGATGCTACCGTATTTTTGCTTTTCTAACTTCTCAGATACACGGTTGCTTTTGCTTTCACTTGAATCTATTGAATCGAATTACAGATTTTCTGTGTCATAACCCATGAATGGCCTTTAATTGGGCTGAACCGCACATTTTAGATATTCTTTAAATTGAAACTTAAAATAATAAAATTATTATTTGAGTTTCCCTCAAATACAAAAAGGTTTTAGTTATTGGTGAAAAGTACAAACTCTCTGCAGGTGTTGCAATAATAATCTTTCTCCAGCAGCATTCATGAAAACTCAAAGAACATCAGATTCTATTATTTAAAGAAAAGGCCAGTGTTGAGGAGGGATTAAAATCTTAAAATGACCTTTTAATCTCATTCACCCAGACTAGAAAAATGCCTAATGTAATTCAGTAATTCCTCGAATTTTAAAGAAGAGATCATAATCGCCAGTGACAGAACTAGACCAAGGCTCTTAAAAGATTTTTAGTACTTGCTTTGCCATAAATCTTGTATAATTAAAGTACAAACATACCAGACGATTGGAGGCCTAAAGTCTTTAAGCCCCAATACATAAGTACAATTACGTTCAGAATTTAAATCATTCAGATTTAATAGTTATGCATCTTGCATGAAGACCAAACTTGATAGGTCTCTCAAAAACACTTACTTCCCACAATTACAATTTCTCCAATGATTTTCATGAGGAAGTTGCCAAAAAGTCTGTATAACTGTTTGTTGTTGTTTTTTTACCTCAATTTAATCCTTTATAAATTTACAAACTCGCAATTTATGCCAGTCCATCTTAACATTGACAAAAGCATTTCTAGCAATAAATACTACGCTTGAGGAGCTCTGAACCTAACATTTTAAAGCTTGTCAGTTTATTCTTTATTCCTACTGCGTTTTTAACAGCATCGTCTCGTGAATGCATTATCCACAGCTCTCTGGCACCCGAGTGTAAATTACAGTGCATGACACTGGGGTGGTGTGGCATGCACATGCAGGATATTTCTTCGTTTTGTTGGTATTAGAACTGAACTGTGTGGATGATTCAGTTCCTGGGCTTTGGGTGTGATGCTGATATGAGTAGGGTGCTATAATGTATACTTTAAATATCCTTGTTTATCACCTGCAGCATACATCACATCTATATTACAAATAGATGCCCTGGTGCCTCTTGATATGATAAATCGGATATTTTATGGTTTATGAAAAGGCATAGTTTTATCTTTCACTTTCCCCCATCTGCATTGTAGTGTCAGAGGTCAGGAATGAAAGACAGGTTAAGCTTTATTAGGTTCATGCACACTGCTGTTGATTTTGTCACTGTTGGGATGGTTATCTGTTAGTTGCCTCATTGGTTTTGAGTTTACGTCTGTTTGAGCAGCACAAGCTCAGTGATGCCTGCAGGTGAATCTCCAGGGGGGAGTTGAGTTACAGTAGAAATCCTGGAAAACTGGTGATTCAAATAAAAACATGACAGAATTAAACTCCAGCATCTGTGCGATGGCACTGCCTTTGTCTCCAAACAGTCTAAATTGCTCTTGTCCTAATTCTCAGAGGAATTTGTCATGTGCCGTTTGTCATGAGCTAATCTCTGTATTAAATAATACATCCATACACAATCTATAATTGATGCACTCAAGTTGACTCTTGTTATTGTCTCAATCTTTTAGGGTATGTGGAAAGGCAGTGCTGGTGTACAAAAAGTTGCAATGGGAAAGTGAACATGGAGAAAATGATGGAAATCATGTAAAAGGGGTTCTGAAAGTAGTTGACTCCACACAGTAATTACTGACAGTATTTAAACAGGCGAGTCTTTGTGATGGCTGATTATTGCTGCGACTGATTAACAACTGCTGCATGTGTCTCCACAGCTGTGCTGTTGCTGTGCTGTGCTGTGCTGTGCTGTGCTGTGCTGTGCTGTGCTGTGTCATACCATAATACCAATGTTTTCCAAATGGCTAATTTACAGAGTTGAAACACTGGGAAGAGTGAAGATGTTTCCCAAATCCCTCCCTGTCCTGTGATGAATGTTTTCATTATTAAATGCGCGTTTTTGTTTTGGGTTAAACGTTTGAGAATTTTATTGTTTGTTGTGTTGAAATGAAAGCACTGTAAATGTAATGTTGTTCCTTATGATCTTTTATTGCAATTTCATTACTCTTATTCACTAGTTGGATTCATTAATAGCATCATCCTTCTATAGTTTAATTCTACCTTGTGCTTTTATTGTCAATAAACCCAGTCAGTGTGTCAGTGTTGTTGTCTTGTGTTTTGTGGTGCATTAAAATTTTTATTGATAGGAAAAGACGCACCTGAGTTTCTCTACCACGCACCGAATTTCATACTATTATTGTAATTGACTAATGCGTAAAATTAGAAAGGGCCTGGCTTCTTTAATTATGCATCATTTTGTCTTATTAAACGATGGTTGAGCGGGGTTGTCGGGTCGTCCCATAGAAACTGCAAGGATATTTGATTAAAAGCTCTTCTCTGTCGTTGGCAATCTACTATGGGCCTCAACTATAAGACTTTCCAAACTCATTATTCAATTGCCCTAAAAAGGTATTTCCGGTGACGTAGTTTACTCGAACCTGCAGTCGTGTTTTGCTCCTGCAGGCTGGTGCTGTCCCTGGTACTGAACATAAGTGTGACATGCATTGCGCTCTGTAATGGCTTTTAAACATTTCTACATTTCACTTTTTAGCGATTATGGAAGTTAGTATTAGATGTGGTTATTATACGGAAATATTTAGCTGGTTACATGTTTAAATTGCATAACATGACAAATTAAAACTTCAAAAAAAAATGCAATATTAAAGGTAAAAAAATTATCATCTACGGTACGTGCATTTGAGATCCTGCCAAACAATTTATGCGTATTTGTTTTGGTGAAGTCCAAAAGCTGCACTAACCTCACTGCTTGTTAGAGAGGTTGTATTTTCGGTGCTAAGGTTAAATCTCTAGCTTTTCCCCTCACATCTTCGTATATTATTGCTATTTATTGGTTTGCAACCTTCATTTATAGCAAGCATTTGTTTGCCTTTGTTTCTTGTTTGATTGCTATTTTAAAGTATGCGTTTTGGAAAACGATAGTCTTGTAAAATGTGTATAATCATCAGGCATGTTTATTTCTGCTCAAATACTTGCAATCTCAAAGTATTTTGGTTGTAGACAAAAACACACGCGTTTTAGTAGATATTTTAATATCTTTAAAGCTCTCAGGAAAAAATAACTTGGAGTGGTTCGACGGGGGGGAAAAAACAAAATATTTTGTAAAGTTAAGTTTCCAAGTGGAGAGCATCCCTCTGTCCGTATCTAATGCTCTCTCATTGTGATGGACATCCAGCTCAGACAATGCAAACTAATGAGACTGATGCTGATCACTGTTTCCTGTGATTAAAGACACCCAATTACTGCAGCGATCAGTGTCGTAATTAAGTCCCTTAATCACATCCAGTACGTTTAATTGCCTTAACGATGTGTTTAATTAAAATATAGGTATTACAGTCGACAGTTTTGATGCACTGTTGTTTTCATATTAACATTGTGAGACACCGTCACGGATTTTTTAATAATCATGACTGGAGCTGTTTCCTATAATATGCCATCAGACACTCTCTTTTCTTTTTCGTCTAATGTCCAGCCTTTTTTTCCGAGGCAAGGCTTTGGCCATTTCTTTCAATGTAAACGAACATAATAATAAAATCATTATTGCACGAATTCATTGCTAATTTACTGAGACACCAGCATTGAATCTTTTGCTTCTTGTTGGTCCCAATACGTTGTCAATAATAACTATTTTGTTGCCAAAAGATTTTTTTATATATATAAAGATGCCAAAGTTTGTATACCTCACAAATTATTGTCTTTTCATCCTCTGTCTCTGTGTTTTTTCTGCGATTTATTCATTTTTCTCTGCGATTTATTCATTATTCTTTCTTGAATCAGAGGCTTACAACCTACAACATACAACCAGGCGGCAGTGCGTTGGATCAAAATATTTTAATAAAGCTCTCCAATACATCAACACATACAAATGGCCCTCTCCGGTCATAAATGAAACTAATTTATCTACATTGCTTCCGACCTTGACCTGACAACAAGCTGAAAGCGTCACGTCTGTAGCCAAACTGTACGCGTTTGTAAAAAACAAAACCAAAAAAACAATTAAAAGCCAAATCGGCGAGGTTTACAACAAAGCTGTCAGTGCAGACCAAGCATGCAGAGCCACTCGATTTCATCCATGTAGAGAAATTATAATCCAAAACAACTTTTTAGATCCCACCAAACTAACAATATATTACAATTTTAAATGAACAATCTCAACTCAAAATAACATTTAAGTTACCAAATGCAACCTAACAGTACGTCCAATATTCTGCCCCAGTGACCATCCCAGATGCGGCCTTTTATAAACCCAGATTTTGCGCAAACATTAACATAACATATATTTAACATTGCAAGAACTTATTGCAGGTTAGAGTAAAACCTTTAACAGTTTGTCGTCATAAAGTAAAACACGGTTGCATGTTGTCAGGTCATTCTGTAGGGCCCATATTTATGCTGATAATGTACTGTTAATTTTGCCCCCACTTACTATCAGACATAAACTTGGTTTGGTTTATCTCACTTCCACCAGCACTTAAAGTAGGCTATACCGTATATACACAATCCGTGTTTGAACAAATGTGTTGCTTTGAAATCGAAATGGTTTGCAAGTGTAAAAAGTTTATAGCATTCTTCCAATGTTGACCTCAAAGCTGGCAAACATACTGACTTCAGTCTCTCCTCGGCAGTCAGTGGTTGCGTTGGTTTAAGTCTAAAGTTTTTCATGTGCTTCTATGCAAGGTCGCTGCAGGGTTTAAGGCTTGTCAGAGCATTGCTTACAGAGGCTGGAGGTGATATTGTTGAAAAGGGCACATTTGTCTGGACAGGAGGATGCTGCAACTCCTGCGGGGAACGGGTAACCAGCCGGCTGCTCGTATGCGCTTAAACCGGGTGTGAGAGCTGTGGTGGCGGGCAACGAGGCGGCAGAGATGGCCTGGCCTTGGTTTAGATACGCAACCAGCCTTCTCATCTCCTCCAGAGCCTGTGCCTGCATGAGGATGTAATTTTTGGCTAACAGCAAGGTGGCAATTTTGGAGAGTTTACGCACAGAAGGGCTGTGCGCGTAAGGTATCACCCCCCGCAGTTCGTCAAGCGCATCGTTCAGGTCGTGCATCCTCCTCCTCTCCCGGGCGTTGATGTTTAGTCTCAGTGTTTTCTGCTCTTTGTTTTTCTTACCTCCCTCGGACTTTGCCCCGGACACCGACGTTCTCCCGTCCGGCATGAGCATCATCTCGCACCGGTCGTCACTGTCATCGTCCGGGCTCTGCTCTCCGCCGCTGCTCTCCGCAGCAGAAGTCCGGTTTGCGCTCTCGCCGTATTTCACACACAAAGATCCGGTCGGCAGACCCAGCGTCCCCGCTCTGCCTCCCGTCAGTCCTCCGGGTTGAACCGGGTCCGGGTCGGTCTGATCAAAACAGCTGACCGGCGACTGACCGTCCCTGGAAGCGAGATCAATACCGGCGGCCGGTCGAAACGAGTCCATCTTTTTGCTGGAGACTGCGCTGAGAGTTTTGTGAAAAATGTCTCCGCCCAAGTTTAGTCTCCTGTCCATAGTCTCCAAAAAAAAGTCAAATGTGATGTGACTTAACTTAGCCACTCTCCTCGGGAGCTTGTTGAGTTTCTACTCTATGAAGTAGAGATGATGATGATGATGAGGATGATGATGATGATGGCGGCTGCTCCACTTGTCAAGTGAGGTGTAGAGACGGTAGCTCCTCCTAAAGTGATCGTGTTGAGACACTTTGTAGATCTCGGCACCGATCTGCATCAGCAACAGAAGGGGAAGTCTTTTACATCATTATCTCAGGTCAGGCTATTAATATGAAGAAGATTCGCCTATCGGGACTGAGAGCTCGATACCCAATCAGGTTAACGTTTACATTAACGGGAACTGTAACAAACAATCCGGGCTGTAATGGCTCGACTCAGATCAGCTGTTTGTATCCCCCTCTCCATTTGTAAATGAGACTTAAAGGGATGGCGTTTTGTATGATTTGGCATGTAGATAAACGTGCAGCTAACCTTTAAGGTTTGAAAGTCCTTTGTTTTATTTCCTGCCTTATCCAAGTTTATCCACAGATGCAGTTCTCTGGTTGTAAATTGCATTCACATTTATTTGTATAGCGCTTTTTGCAATGCATATCGTTTGGGTTGTAAAGCATCTTGATTTATGCACTCACTTATATTTAGCAGTAACTTTTTTGTTCTACCTGCATTGCTTACAGGCTTCATGCATGCTTGTGATCAGTTTTTCTTCAGTCGTTTGTGATGCATCACAGTGACAGACAATGATCATATACAAAGTTCAGGAACAATGCTTAATACGAGGATAAAAACGGCTATTTATGAGCTTGTGTCGCCGCCACCTGGTAATAAATGCACTAGACAAACTCTGTTTCCTAATAAAGCAAGTTTCCTCATACATGTCCATAAGAATGTAAAAACGCATTATATATTAAGACTGTTCAGATAAACTAAATAACACAATTACATCCTGGCTGCTGGTTAAATAAATCTGTAGACTTTTCACTCAACATAATGGGTAAGATTTAAAAACATGTCCATTAAGCTCTAATATTTTAATGGACAGACACATTATTGCAAACCTAATGTATAGTTTATTAATGTTGGAATATGATAAATGTTATTGTAAAGAGCTGCTTAGTGTATATGGCTTGTAACCCGTCAGTAATGGAGAGAGCTTGATGTATGTTTTTTTTTTTTTTTTTATTATAACAGGAATTATATATTTTTATTATAAAACAGGCAAGAACCCCTTCATGCCCAACCAAACCATGATAATGAGCTTTTCCCATGCAATCCAAGGTCTCATCTTTGTGCTAGTCTCACCCTTCATTCGTGACATTTCTCTTAGCTTGTTAGATTACTGTTAAATGTTTTTTCATAACTAAAACTTGATGAATTTTGTTGTGTGCACATTACATTTACACTGCGGGATCTAAAGTTTACATGCATACACATTAAGTTCATGCTGACCGCTTTTGCAAAACTGTTTTGCAGTAACCGATCCGTCCACATGATGTCAGACTGCACTCATGTCAGTGGACACTCGATAAGACTCCCTGAAACTATTACTTATGTTTAATCATTTCGTAACGTTGTAGAAATTGACGCTTTTTCTTTGTTAGACACTTACATTTCCCCCAAAGGTAAGGAAATTTAGTAGAATAAAAATTATAATTATTTCTTACCCATATGTTGTTCCAACTTTCCGCTGAACACGAGAAATTTTGAAGGATGCAGAATGAAGATGGGACGGTGTAGGTGTAGGCCTATAATTATCATACCAATACAGCTATCTTTGTACAGTTATTATTATTATTATTGAACATATCACAGCTTAAAATTTATTTACAACCAGAAGTAGTTGGTAGGATTTCATAACACACTGCTTTTTTTAATAGTGGCCGATGGAAAAAGATGCACAATGTAGTCACTGTATCAACCAGCCAGGATAACTGGACCAGGCTAACCAGTAACCCTTCGTAACCAGCATCACCCCAGGGTCGTGAGTTAGCACGGGTCAGGATTAGTGTGCGGTGAAACCTGTCTGAAAATCATTTGTGACACCAGCAGTCGGTTTGAAGAGACCTGTTGCAAACATTTCACATTACCTCCAAGTTATGTCTGTTCTTCATATTCTGATGTCTGTCTTCTCTCATTCGACCTCATACATTTTAGAAATGGGTACGGATGTCGGTGTATGAATTACTAAATGTGTTGTTTACAAGCAAATAGTTTAATAACTGGTTATATCCTGCTGCTCCTGCAGGGGGCGCAGTTTCTCTACATATGATGGAGGTTCTCCCTGTAAATATTCTGCCCTTGTAGTTCTTTTAATAAGTACAACAATTGAAGCAAGACTAGAGTGATTAAAATAACTTCAGCAGGATTTTATGATGCATGACTTCCCTCCTCAGATGTACTGCATTCATTGTGTCGTATGATGGCACTATGATGGAGCACAGACATGCATGCTGTACGCAAAGTTACGTTTCATGACGTGGCTCTGATGTTGTGGTGATTATTGCGTGGATGTAAATGCATCTTTCTTCTGCCAACATCTTAAAGTAATTCCGCCATCATGCGTTGCGTAATTATGCTTGCATAACAGTGTTGTGATGCAGTATTTTTGAGAGCAGGATTCATTACAGAGGATAAAACAGAGTGTTTCTAAATCTTAGAAATGTCATGTTGACTCACAAACATGTAACAACTCTACGGACAATCAGTTGTCTCTTTACTAGAGTTTTGTCCATTTACACTAAACTGTATCTCTCCTGTAATGGACTGTACATAGATGGACTTTTTTCTCAATTGTTTAACATCTGCCCGACGTCATTGCTCTAGATCTCTATGCTAGTATTAAGTGTTAAAGGGATTAGTTCACCCCAAAATGTAAATTCTTCCATCATTTACTCATCCTCATGTCTAAACCTGTATGATCTTTCTTTTGAGGAACACAAAAGATACTCTGAAGTGCGTTGGTAACCAAACAGTGACAACCATTGTCTTCCACTGTATGTGTTAAAAAACTGAGACATTTCTCACAATATCACGTGTGGCATGAGGGAGAGTAAATAATGGAAATGTTTTGATATTCTGGTTAGTAATTGGTTTTAGACACAGCACGTCTGTCGCCGTTAGGGGTCGATATTTCCTTACGGATATTTCAATTCTGCGCATTGAAGATTGAAAATGAACTCTTAAGCAGGCCATTCTCATATTTGCTTTCAACATAGAAAGCAAATGCATGTCAGAGACAGTGACAATGACATTCAGGTGAAGTCTGATCAAATGTAAAAATGTGAAAACGTAACCAGCTAGACATGCGGATGAGCGCATGATTGGTTAACATTGTCCTGTAAAGACTTTATACGTTTCAATATTTTAAACGTAATGTTTATTTGGCCCAAATATTTTTTTTTCCTTTATGATTTGATCTAACACTTCGTGCATTTTAGTGAAGTTAGCTGTTAAAATGTGATGGACCACAATGTCGTATTACCTATACGTTTGCTTTCTGCTTTCCGGGTGTTGCCACAGAATTGCAAGAGAAGTTCAGCACCACACGTAGTGGACAGCGCCTCGTCTTCAAGACCTCTGAAGCGCATTGCATTGTTCTCCATTTCTGCTGATGGCTTCAGCACAATAACCAAAACACACACACAAGCTGTAACAGCCATGTCTTGCTAACTTTTTATTGGGAAAATAAAGACATTGCATTAATCCCGCAGTATTAATGGGCCTGTTGAAGGTGCACGGCTCCGCTCTTGGCATTCACCGCGTGCCTTAATTGTAAGACATTAAATCAAGGTCCGCTGTGAACACGGAGAGCCAGAGTCTCAAATCACACTGAGCCGGTCTAAAACACACATCTATAGCTCCTTCAGTCATTGTGATCTTCCCATAGCGACTGCATTATATCGAAATCCTTTAACATCTTTCATTCGTCCCAGCTTCTGTTTTATTGTCCCAGCTCGGTGTGGATGGTAAGCTTGATTTTCAAGGCATCACAAAGCTCACAAAGCGACGTCTTGTGTAATTCAATGCATGGTTTAGCAGGCAGTTTAAACACAAATTGGCTATAAAACAAAGCCCATGTTTTGAAAGATTACTTAACCATTGCATGATGCAATGTTGGCCACGACGTGTTGACAGTGGGGCCTTCAACAATGTTAAATTACTGGGAGCTGACTTGAAAATGACAGCCTGAGACAAAGAGGAACAAGAGGGTTAACCATCCGATCTGCACGAAAGCTCCTCTGCTGTCAAAACGAGTCAGGGGCACCGACCACGTCCGTACCTTATGTCCCCTCAAAGACCTACAAGAAGAAAGCACAAAAATGCGTTAAAATGGCATGAAAACGATAGATTTCCTGTACAAACTGAATCAAAATGCTCAACCCTCAAACGCCTCAAAAAAAAAAAAACAAATCCAGGCAAAGGTTGCGTTCCTCTAATGGAGATACGCACGATGGAGGGAAACGACGTCCAAATGCAAATGCGTTCAAGAAATGCAGCAAATGCGTTCAAGAAATGCAGCAAATGCGTTCAAGAAATGCAGCAAATGCGTTCAAGAAATGCAGCAAATGCGTTCAAGAAATGCAGCAAAGTCGACGACGCATCGCTGTATTCCGTTCGTGGGGAACAGAGCCAACAAAGACCACGTACTTCCCACAGCTCCTTCTGCGGCTGAAGACTGGGCTGCATATTCCCAATGTCCGTGGTGTGAAACCGGTCTGGTCTTTCTCAGTCCAGCCTTTTTCCACGCGGACTGGCTTTAGGATTAATGGCTCTCCTGCCAAGCAAATAAGGTTTCTGCTTTAGTACAAGAGGATTGCACGGGGCTGGTGACGTCACTGGGCAAACAGATGTGTGCGCCCGTCGTCCTTGAGTATACAAGGAGCGCACCCTTGCTCTGACATAACCGTGCTATGTGTTGCACTTTAACATTTACTCCTCTGTGCTTATAGCAGCCTTCCTGTGCTTTAAAGCCTGCCATCAGTCAATTGATCAGAGTGATGGGCCTACAGAATGAAGACCTATAACCAGAGGAAAGAGAATGGGCTATGGAAATCAAGTTTGCCATCATCGGAGTGTCCTGAACTTGGCGTTGCTTGAACGTTGTCTTTGGGCATGCAGAGAGGCCGGGAAGACAGGACTTTTTTTTTTCTTAGTACCCCACAGTTTTATCCAGATAGTTCTGCTTGCAATGCAAACAGCCGCCTGTGCATCAATCAGGCTGGTTTCACACAAGCACAAAAGCGCAGTGCTCAACTGCTTTAAATAAATGCAAGCTATTGCACTTCGTTGGGAACATTTTCGGTCACATTCATAGTACACGACATGGCTTGTCAAACGCCCCAGAGTAACAAACTAAGCCAGTTTATCTATGGATGCACTTGTTTGCGTTGTAATCCGTATTTATCAAATCCTTTTAACAACGGCTGTCAGCGTCATTATGATGACCTTTTATTTATATTGTTCATTTATGTGGACCCTGCCAGTGGTTGCTTCCTAACAATAACAACACACGACCATTTCCATGCGTTTAAGTGTTTAAAGATAAACCAACAGAGCATCACAAATCGCAGAACTGCAGTCACTGATCACACCATCGCCATGCCATCACCAAGGGACCATTTCAATCCTCTAAGCACCTCGCGTTTGAGACATCTCCGTGGGACAAGCTGTACTGTGTGCTAACCTAGATCGCATTTTAATGCCGGAGGACATGCATTTGTTCTTCGTTTCGCAGCAGCTTGCAGTTTGCAAACGATGAACGCACCGATGCAATGGCGAAACAAAGGGAATCGCCATTTTTGACAAAAACAAATGTCGTGCATTATAATTAATAACGCGTCATTTGGCCCGCGTCTTCAGCCGACGCGCATCTTATAAACCTGGATGTGTACTTCTCATAATGAGCTGTAAAATACGACCCGGTTGACCCGGCGTCCATTTATCTATTGTCTCAGAGAACCGAGCGCATAGAAACAAAGCGAAACCAACACGCAACGCGCCCCCCGGTGCGTTTTGCGCGAACTCACGGTTCGCTACCGGGATAACCGTGGGATAAACGGCAACAATAATTCGTGTGGTTTTGCATTGCATGCATTTATCACGCAGAAACGTCCTGTGGACAAACAATAGCAAGTGCAACGTGGGAAAAGCTGCTTGGTTATGCTCTGATGATGCTGATCGCCGGTCAGCTTCAACAATTACACACAGGTACCTTCTCTACTATCAGACGCGTACGGTTTCCATATAACCTTTCTGTGTTTTATTTCGTATGCGTTTTCCCAAACATACATCCTACCATATTCCACACTTACGCGCTCGCTCCGCATTCCCAGCCGAAGGTCGTTTGTGTGTCCCGGATTCATATCCATTGTTTTTCCACATTTTAAACCCGTTTAATTGTATTCCCGGTTTTCTCGCTTTGTGCATGGGTAGCCGGATGCCTCCGCTAAGCCACTTGCCCTATCTTGCAGTGAGTCGGGGGCTGGAGCCCCTGCAAAGCATGGCTGCGTTTTCTCTCTTTTTTTCCAAAGAGGGCAGGTCGTTGTGCGCATCATAATGAGGCAAATCTCTCTCCCTCTCCCTCGTTGCACGCACACGGTTGCAAATCCGCAATTGCAATGGACCTCTCAACAAAAACCTCAAGCTTTTGTGCCGCTGAAGTACCCCCGACCCGTGCCGTCCAATGTTTCCATCACCGTTACGTCCATCCATACATGCAATAAAGCGCATTCGGGTTTCTTTTTCTGAGTCGTTGATCTGCAAAAGTTAAATGCGTTTGTCCTGTGAGGGCCATTAATACACTAGTGGTCATATCAAGAATCATTGCTGGGTCTCACTGCATTGTTGAAACGCATTTTTCCTTTCACACGAATCACTTGGAAAGCCGAATTACGTTTTATTTTACAGCACTGGAGTCAGTTGTGAAACCATCAGTGGGAGAGCTTGGCTATATGTTACACCTCGTTTTATTATCTGTATGAATATACCAAGAAGGTTAAATTCGCAGGCTTCTCCTAGCCTGTCCCCTGCAGTAACCTATATTCGTAGATGCAATTTCAACCCGTGCAATTGTTGTTATTGCACACAACAAATCAGACCTCACATCAGAAATGTTGAATCTGGCAACATTACAGTAACATGAATTTGTTTGGTAAGCAAGAACATGTTAAGAAATGGGTCGATTTGGGGTTTGGGTTTCAATTCTGGAAATATCGTTTTAGACAAAAACCTTCTGTGCCTGTGTCAAGACATCCAGTAAGATATAACTTGTGTTGCATTTAATAATGAATCGAAATGCCATAGCTGGCTATCATGTTAGTGATTTTTATTCAGCTCGGTTCTGTTTGGTTTGTTAAGCGTTTGTTAAGGATTGTAACCTGCTTTAAAAAGGATTGTAAATGCAGTAAAGTACAGATGAAATGTTTTTCCTTTTTGGGTGTCTTAATTCATGGTTATCCCACCTGCTGTTTTGTGCATTGTGGATTTGCTGCGTTATGATCCAACAGAACAAATGCAGAGAGGCTGAAATGCTCATTTTATAAATTCAATTCAAAATTCTCTTTGCAATGTGCTTCCCAAACCAGTGTCGGAAAGCTGCTGCTGTCGGGCGAGGAATTTAAAGGGAATTTTAAAGCCCTTATATTCCCTGGGAAAACATCATTGTTCGTACTGAAACAATAGAAGCTGCAGGCAACCGCGGCGGGGCTATATGAATGGAGAGGCTCCGGGTCACTGCATTGGGTCTCAGGCCCCAAAGCCCCCTTCCCCGCACGCCACAGTGACCCTGCCTGGGGTCGAGGCTCCGCGGGGTCACAGGGCATCAACTATTGTTCTTCACTTCAAAACACATAAACATTTATTAATCGGGGCTGGCCACAAGGCCCCTTTTCTCAGAAAAAGTGGGGTAAAGTTGTGTCCAATGTTATATAATGTCATCCGAACCTGCGACTCTTTCCAGGACGAATGGACCTCGAATACACGCCCTCAAGTAAGGCAATTTTGGACGTTTACATAGTCATATATAGGAGGCTGTTTTGGATGGATTACATGTAATGTTTAACTAACATATAAGTATTTTTAATGCACACATTTAGATATGCAATGGGGAAAATATCTCAATGAAATATCATTTAATGAGGCTGTAAAGCTAAAGAATATTTTAAAGATCTTGTCTTCACAGGCCCCAAAATCTCCGCAGTTTTGTTGTTATTGATGTGATTTTTCTTGCAATGGTAATCTGGAGTTGGGAATTTTGTCGATATTTTAAACTAATACATTAATAGATCACGTTTGGTTAAAATGATCGGTAGACTGTTTTCACATCTCTATCACTTCTCAATTAAAAGTCCCTTTATTGGTGAACAGGCACATTATCCTAGAAAAAGGAGGCGTTTTAACGAAATACTATATTATTCAATTTAGTTTATTGAGCTTATGAATTATGCAGCAGTAAAGTGAAATATTATGTTTATCTGTACCGAGCCTATAAATTGGTTTGCATAAGCAAGACTGACCAATTTCACAATGTTTAGGACGCAAAACATAATGTAATAAATTGTCCGAACAATACTAAAGACATCAACGTGTCCAAATGCGTTTATATATTATAATAATTATTAGGCTATTATCAGCTATTATCTAGATTCATAAAATACAATGTTGCGCTCATATATCAGAACATGCAAGCAGATAACAAAGACATTGCTAATGTTAATAATGTTTATAAATGTTTATTTTTACGAAAATGATCATGCATCCCTTCACTGCAAATGGAAACGGCTGAGCTTCTGTTTGCATTGCAGAGAGATGAGGACGAACATGGCTCAGCATCAGTGAAACATCTCGTCTCATCTTTATCTATAGCAAAACATCTCTGCCTCCGACCCAGCCATCCCATTCTTCTGCGAGATTATTAAAAACTAAAACTCAATATCTGCGACGCATTTTTCATTTGAAATGACCTCACCTGAGTGTTGACACTGATCTACGGAGTATTATCTTTAAATGCTTTACAGATAAACTCTCCTTGCAGGTAATTGATTTTGTGAGCTAGCATTTATGGGCGTTTAAATGTATTCTTTTAAGCAGCCCCGACCTTTTCTTACAATGGCAGTCTGCAATTTTAAATCACAATTACATACCATAATACTCATTCATACCCAATCTTTGCCTTGATCTAAATTTGAATGTCTATAAGGTGATATAAAGGAGGTTTTTTTCCATCTTACTCTTGTGGAATTATATGTAATTAAATGCAACATCAAATTTAGTTTCCATAATATTTTCCTGAAATATTCCGTATTCCATAATAGTTTCCAGAATGTAAGAATTGTGTCTCTTTTAATGTGAGGCATCTTGGTAAGGGCAAAGCTGAAATGTGTTCAAATCCGGTTGCTTTAATAGCAATGCAGTTAGCAAATCTTGCAAAATGTGTGAGGAATTTATACCCCGTGAATCATACACATTCCACCCTGTTAACATCCATGTGATTTGTTTTTGTGTTTTAATCAGATGTTATCGGTTGTGTTCTAGTCCATTTCTGCTCCATAGTGACTTCTGCCTGGTCAATCAGGTCATATCCTGAAGAACCCATTTTTGTGCTAGTTTTCTTTCATTTTATTTCTCTAGCTTCTGCTCTCAGCTGGAATGGGGGAGGTGTGTGTGTGTGTGTGCGGGGATTCATTCCTTCTACATTTGACTCTATAAAGGACTCTGTCCTCATCCATATGAAAGCATGTAGGATGTTCCCTCTACCTCCAGCTGTGACCTAATTTAATTGTTAATAAGCTGTTGTAACTCAGCATCTCCTGATGAGTGTTGCTTTAGAGGTTCTAGGTACTGGGTCCATTTGCTGTATTTGAAGATGAGCAGAGAACCTGGTCGGTCCACCAGCACTGTCTGCATGAAAGAGGACATGATTGTCTGCGCTGCAGGCCTCTGAAGTTTTATTTCTGCAATCATTTTAAGAGCCTTTTTGCCCCTGAAGTATTTTAAACCCCTGCAGTCAGTAGACACATGATGACTGAAACTGTTCCTAAGATACAGTATCCATAACACAGCTGATCGTCCGCTGCAGGCTTTGCTGATTACGTGTGAGCGTGTAGCATGCACATGCATTAGCCATTGTGGGGTTTGTGCTTCTGAATCTTTGTGTTGTCCTGACTGTCCTCTGGGTCAAGAGAGCTCACGCCGGTGTTTGGGTCTTATGTCTTACATCTCTCAGGTCAAAAATGCATGTAGAGGCACCTGATCTACTAGCTTCTCTCACAGCATGCTGCTAAATGTCAGAAGAAAGAATAAAGGCCATTGCACTCTCTTCTCAAGAGCCTCACTCTTTTATTCCCTGCTAGCTTCAGATTTTCATCTGGTAATTAAGGAAGGAAATGTGTGAAGACATTTAAAACACAGAGTCACGGCGGTCACCAGACTGAACCTGTATGAAAACTCGGTTGGTCTCCTGTCTCCACTCTTTCTCTACCTAGTCTTTACTTAATCCATCCGACAAAATTACCCATTGTTTGTTCTTTCAAGGGCTCAGGTTGGTGCGAGACGTTTGAGTTTGGTCTTTGTAGCAATGGGGCTAATAGTTTTGCATAAATTGTAGTTTTTAATTCGCTTCCTGTATTTCTTATACAGGTAAATTTGTGTTTTTAGACTCTTAAATTAGGTTGTATATGGAATGGAAATACTGTAAATATTGTACAGTATGTCCTGTATACTACCTATTGCTGTTGTATTTTTAATATAGTATTATTTTTTGGTAAGTGAAACAAGAGTGGACATGCTACATTGTTGTCACATGACTTTTAAATTTCATGTGAGTGGGTTCAAGTAATCGCCTTTTGAAATTTAAATGGCTTTTGAAATTTTAATAAGACATTTATAACAATATTAAATTAAAGTGGTAATAGATTCTTAGGTTTCACATTCATTAGTTTAATTCCTGTTATCACACCTGTGCATGAAAAAATGTTATGCACTTATCATTTGCTTAGACATCTTTGTAATCCGCAGTCTAGCACCCTCGGTAGTAAACTACATCAGTGGTTAATGTCCAGATATCCACCAGCAGCAGCCAGCAGTACACACACAATCAGATATACAGAACAAAGGGAATTTCTCCTTGTGCTGCCTGAGGACTATACAACAGAAGAAATCTGTTATTTTATTACAATACATCTCTGTAATGTCACCTGCAAAGTGACAGATAAAACAGCACACTAAATAACAGTTATTACGCCTTGTATGCGTGTGTATGTGTGTGTGTGTGTTCTGCGCATTGCTGTAGTTCAACCAATGCCACAATTGTTCCAATAGGTTTGCGTAGCTTCGCAACAAACAATTTAATCTTTTGAAAATATCACTTATCCCCCACAGCCTTTGAAATTCTGTATAACCGGCTAACACAGTTCCACTGGAAATAGTCAATTTGTCAGCATAAACAAATAGGCAGACAGAACCAAAGGGGCTGGAAATTTCAATTGCAGCACCGCGTTTGCGTTGCACATCCGCCCACACGTGCTGCTGAATCTTTATGGTCTTGAGTGGCTCCACTGAAGCATCTAAAGTCTTAAGTCAAATAAACTAATTACAGATTTAATGTGGTATCTGATTGTAAAGTTATGTGCAGATGTCTGGCGCAGCAAGAAGTTCGGTTGAGCATTAGATCGGATTTTTAAAAGTTTACATCTGACTTAAGCATTGTTTTTAAATCACAATACCTCTTTGTATTTTGTGTTATACGTTGCACCCTGTATAAAATTGAGCAGTCGTTTAAATTCAGTCCTATCAAATAGGTTGTTTAGATGTTACCGCATCATTTACGCATTTGGCAGATGCTTTAATCCAAAGTGACTTGGTGTATTCAAGATCTACATTTTATCAGTATGGGTACTTTGGGAATCAAACCCACAACCTTTGCGCTTCTAATGCAATGCTCCAACCGTTGAGCTACAGGAAAAGCCACAAAAATCACCTTTTTACTTTCATCATAAAGTGTACCACTGAAAAGGGTGCAAACCTTAAACTGAATTAATATGGGGCCGTTTGTCACAGAAGTACTTTTTTTATTTTTTATTCTGCCAGTCATTTTTTGCACCATACTACAATGATCAGTTTGGCCATATATGATGTTATTAATGCAGCCAGTGATGGGTGAGCATATGTTCTGTGCGATTACTATCCTAGTAACTTGCTGTCCTGGTTGCCTGCCATCGCCTGACTGCTGGAATGAGAATATGTGCCTTGAGTTAATGCTGATTGCAGCAGCTGCCAACACATGAATCTCCATGGCAACAATAATGGTTGCTTAGCAACCGTGTTCTTTTAGGGACACTGGAAGTGCCTAAAGGCTTGCTAAAAATATATGAGTATAATTCCCCATTAATGCTCCAGTTACCTTTACTGCTGTTTCTCACTGCATTTACCAGCAGGAACGGTCAAAGATAGATGTCGGAGTATCGAGAATCGTAATGGAAAACGGATTGTAAATTCAAAGAATTAAACATGCATCACATTCAGATTTTAAACATCTAATGTAACAAAGAAACAGAAGACGTCAAATGTACAATAAGATGTGTTTCAAACTGAGTCATGCGCCATTGCGCGACTGCTGTAGAAGAACGGACCCTCAGTCATCTCGCAGCACATGCAGCATGCATCTCGCAGACTCTTGCTCAGACCCAGGTGGCACGTACACATGCTGAGGACCAAAGCATTCCATCAGGGCAAGTGACATCACTGCAGTCTGCTCAGCTGTTTCGGCCTGCATGCTATAAATTGTGATGGAGACTGAGAGTATGATCCTCTGAATAGTTCTGTTGTTTATGTATATAATATAACAAAATTGTAACTAGTATGCACATAAGATATGAGTCTACTGTCAATTTAAATATTTCGATATATAGAATCTTGTATAACTTCAATGAAGAGCAGACAAATTTTTAAATGGTTTTTAAATATGTACAGAATTGTGTGTGTGTGTGCGCATCATAAAATGAAAGAAACTGAATGATTATTGTATGCAAAACATTGAGGAACAACACATTCATTAAGGCAGTTATAGATCTTTTGTGTTTTTATGCTGTATTTCCCAAAATAGAAACAAATTTATGAGCCACATCTAACCCATCAGGAGGGATTCAGAATGTGCGCTGTTTTCCCAGCATGCATCTGTGGGGCTTGGTGAAGGGCTGCACCTGCTTGCACACTGATAACGCTGCAGCCGTGCAGTGGATAGACCTACTTTCCTATCTTACACCATTGATCCCCTCTTAGGAGATAATGCCTCTCAGACCTGAGTAACTGGCTGATTATAGTCACTCGATTCAATCTCTCTTTGAGAGACACACACACACACACACACACACACACACACACACACAGTAAGTTCCAGCGTGCGTGTGTGTGTGTATGAAAACACAATAGTGAACCCTCTTTAAGTTAATACACATGCAGTTTAAGCTGTCACTGCAGCACACCAGGCTGGACTGCAGCCCCTGGCCCTGTGCCAGCTCCGCCGTGTGTCTGCTCTGTTCCCGTGCTCTCTCATGCAGAAGAGGGTCTGAGGTGGTACTGGCCGAGTGCCAAGACGTGTGCCTGCGCGTGCGGAATAGATGCCATGGCTGCGACGCTGCAGGCTGGCAGCAATAGGGAGCATGACGGTATTCAGAGGGAGTGAATGTGCTTTTTGTCTCCGAGCGCAGTGCCAGGCGGCCTCTAATGAGACGCGTCTTTGTGGCAGGCCTCTCGACATCAAGTGGGCTGGTGGTTCATTAACCTGACGACAGCAAATAAAAATGCCCCACACAAGAGACACCATGATAGTGTACTTAAGTCCGTTCAAACCCTCTTGCAAGCTTTGTAGCCATGGAATTGGCAGAATGGCACATGTGAGTAGGTTTGGATGTTCCTATTTGGTTAGTGGTTTGGTTTTGTGTTTTCTTATTGGTTTGGTTAGTGTGACATTTGGGCCTTCCAAGGTCAGTCATTAAATCCAAGCCAACATGCCCACTACTACCAAAAATGATTGAGATACTGTTAGAAGTGAGTTAAAGGGATAGTTCACCCAAAAATGAAAAGTCTTCCATTTACTCACCCTCATGTCTTCCAAACCTGTATGACTTTCTTCTTCTGTGGCACACAAAAGAAGATATTTTGAGAAATGTTCCAGTGGTTCTGTGTCCATACACTGGAATCAATGGGTATCACTGTTGTTTGGTTACCAACATACTCCTAAAATATCATCTTTTTGTGTTCCTCAGAAGCAAAAAAGTCATACAGGTTTGGAGTGACATGAGGGTGAGTAAATGATGGAAGAATTTTTATTTTTGGGTGAACTATCCCTTTAACAAATGTATCTGTACAATCTGACAGAACTATGAAGCAGCTACTTCTGCCCTCATGCTCCATCATTGGCTCATCTCCACATTCTGGAGAACAATACACCAACAGTTTTGCCAAAATTGAGTTTTGGCATAAGCTGAAATTCATGGGGTTTTTTGGGGGGTGGCTCAGTTCACAACACGAGCCAATATGCTCTTATCAAAGCGCAGCGTTTATTTGTACTATCCTTATTCGCACTGTCTCTATATCTGGAGTATTTTAGGATGAAGCTATAAAAAGAGCCATCCACAGTTTTGTGTAGTTTTCAAGCATGTGGTGCACCCGTTGGTGTTTAGCTGAAGAGTTTGATCAGGAGGGCTTGAGCTGCATTAATTAGGTTTTCACCATTTCCTGTTTTTGATGTTTTGCTTTATAACTCTTAACATGATTTGTATGATCAATTATATTTTGGCTGTGTAGAAACAGGTCTCAGTCTGTTTTTTTTGTTTTTAAATCTGGAAGGTGGAAGCTCATGTTTAGGATTAGCAGGGTGTTCCTGTGAAGAAGATAAAACTGGAATCGTGGTATAAATATCAAAGGTGTGACAACAAGTGACACTGACAAATTGCAGCCGAGGTGTCATTAATGAAATCAGATCAGTAATGTGTGTTTAAATAAATTTACTGTTGCATTATTGAATCTCGCGCGGCACAAATTATCTTTCGAGGTGCACATGGAGCTTGTGGGTGCGTCTCCCCGTGAGGGATTTGTCAGGGTGAGGGCCGTGGATGTGATCTGGGCCTGAAGATCCTGTCTTAATTTATCTGCTGAGGAAAGCCGTGGGGAATAGGGCAGAGGGGGAGGGAGTGTGCTGCTGCTGCTGCTGCTGCTGCTTATTGGCTTTGTTTGCGTTCAAACTGCAGATATCAAGAAGGTCTGACTGTCGACTGCCTGTCTGAACGTTAGGTTAGAGCATACTTCACGTATGTGCTTGCATACTTCACACACCTGATTGTGTGCTACATACTCTCATAGTTTTCTCTCTTTCTAATTCTTTTTATCTTTTCCTGCTGAAGCTTTGACTGTCTGTGGTGTATTCTGCTTACAAACTACTGGGGTGCAAGAAAATGCATCTCTGTGCTCTGAGAGCATGCAAAAATGCATTTGCCCCTTTGTAATATAATAAAAAAATTTTGTTGTAAGAAAGAACTTAAGAATACTGTTTTTGATATACGATTTTAACATTAAGAAGTTCTACTAAAATTACTGCAAGAACATATTTGTGGAACATTAGTGTTTAATATGCAGAATTAGCATGTTTGAATAACATTCTTATAACCAAGCAATAATGTTTATAAAACATCAAAAAGCTGAATCTTTTGACCATTTCTAGAACATACATAATATTTTTAACATTTTTGTTACTTGGGGAAATGTTCCTTCAACATAAAATGGTTATATGATATATATATATATATATTTTTGCATTGTTCCAGAGGGTGAGATTGAGTACCCATGCATCCCAGCATGCCTTAGGGCCCCGGCTGCAAGTGAGGGACTGGGAGTCCCAAACAGCAGTTTGTCTGGACAGCAGTCTTATCTGAACTGCAGTTTATTGGCAGGTACACAATACACTAAAGGCAAGTGCTCCGACTCGATAAAAGTGAATGATGGTTGCTCTTTCTAATTTCCTATAATGGTCTTTGGTAGGCTTCGAGATTTGATTTAAGTTGAAGTGGTTTTTAGGAGTCTGTTAGCCAGTTTGCTTTCTTTTTCATTGTTTCAGAGTAATTCAGAAGCAGAGTGAAAAATATTGTTCTCAGCTGTGTGTGTATATAAACACAGACGCAGAGTATATAAATCAAGCCAGCTTGGCCACCTGCCTCGAATAGCACTTTCATTCAAAATTTCTGATTGACTCTGAGCAGATTCCATCGAATTCTGATTCGCATGTTTTTGGGTTTATAAAAATAAACCAGCGCAGTGACATCGGTCACTGGTGTAGTTCAGTTCAACCAGAACTTGGTACGCAGAGAAATGTTGGCATTGCTTTGTTCGCAATGATGCATCAACGCTGTACACGCAACAATGAAAGTGATTCAAGGTTTTACGATCTTATTTGTACAACATTCTTATTGATGTTTTGTGTTTGTTCTGAATTTGTGTCCTTCATTTCTAACAGCCATTTTCCTTATTTGGCTACTAAACATTCTTATGTGATGTTTTGTGTATCTGTTCTTGAATTTGTGAAAAAAAAAAAAGGAGAAAAAAAAAAAAAAAAAAAAATCAGCACGAAGTTACAGGTTTGGAATAACAGGTTATGAGGGTTATGAGATTAAGAATAGGAATTTTAATTTTTGAGTGAATTTTAAGTAAAATATTTTGCCAACCTAGCTAACAATGTTAGGTTGTAAGAATGTTTCCCTAACATTTCCATTAACTAACACAAACCTTTGATGTTATTTTGAGTTATTATCAAGTTCTAAAAACATCTAGTTTTATTAGCTGTCCTAATAACAATATTGCTGTTAATAAGACTGCTATTTAATTTTTTTAATTCTTGTAGTGTAATTCTAATGTTTTTGAAACGTTCCACTAACCCCTTAAGAATAATGGTTACATTTATTCAAGAAACATTCTTTAAAAACAAATCTTTATACACTCAATGCGTCTTAAATTACGGTACCTTTATCTTGTGTATTTACATATTTACACATAATAGAATTCTGGCAGTGTGTCACCATGGCTTTGCCTGGAAACTAAATCTGAATCATAAGTTGGGAAATAAAAAAGGGAATTAAACTTTATTTAAATAATTCAAATTAAGTTACAGGCCAGCATGTCTGGACTGCGTGTAGAGGTTGGATGTTAATTTTGCATTACTGTCCTCCTCACTGGACAGTGTGGCTTCAGGCCTGTGTCACGCTGGCTGGATTCTCATGGCACTGAGAGCAGCTGTCTGAGTGTCAGGGCTATGGATAAAACAGTTTTTCCTTCCTGCCGAGAGCACATAATGACAGTAGGGCCCTATGGACCTGCCAGCCATCTGTAGATACAGGTACACACTCTTTCACCTCCAACACACACTCACTTACTCTCTTTCCCCTCTTTTCTCTCTCTCTCTCTCTCTCTCTTCAGAGCTGCTCCAGCTAACTTCCTCTGCACTTTACACTTGTTGATTGCATCCATTCCATCTGTCCATCATGGCGCCTGCCCTCATTCTTGGCATGCGTGTGCTGCCTCTGTTGCCAGGGGAAAGGGTAGAGAGACATTGCAAGAAGGAGGGAGAGGCAGGCAGGCAGCATAGGGCTGGTAGTGGATGACATTGTGACTGCGCAGAGGTCACACTCAGCAGGCACAGAACCAGGAAATATCACAAGCAGGGGTGCTGGGGGGCCAAAATCCCAAGGGCCCAAACTCTGTGCCACCGCACGCTATTTAAATCTCTAAATCTGTTTCTGTTTGTGTTAGGTTAATTTGATGCAATTATTTTGCAGAAATGATAAGCTTGTTTTTAATATTGGCTAAATGATTTTTATGGTTATGCAAGTGGATCTTATATGCATGTGTAGTTTACATGAACATAGCCATGCTGTATGAAAACTTGCTAAGCCGATGTGGGATGACCTAGTTAAGTAAAACTGAAATGCTTCTCTACCACATAATATTGCCAGATAATTTATGCAGAATTGGCTCATTTTTCTCTTCTAATCATGGCAGTTATATGAAAATCCTGAATGTTTCTTCTAAAAAGGAGTGTTTCTCATTTTCAGTACAACATGGAATAATCTGCATATTTTAATATACATTTATCACATCGTTTCGTATGACAAATTTCTGCTTGTGCAAGTATTTTTTTTTATGTTGGGTGTATTATGATGCCATAATGTACACGTCTTTATTGATTGGTGTATTTATCTCTACAGCAAGAGCACAAAACCGTACAGAAATATTTACAGTTTTTTTTCAGTGCTGGATACCACACACACACACACACACACACACACACACACACACACACACACACACACACACACACACAGTCATTATTTTGTGCTGTTATCATGACCTCTGCACACATGCAGCGTGTGAGCTAAGGAGATTGGAGGAGGGGATGAGAACCATCCTGTCTTTTCTCTGCCTTTCTCTCTACCTCCATTTTCCTGTTTTTTTGTTATTATGTCCCGGTTCTTTCCACACATTCTGGATAATTAAAGACAAACAATATCTGTTTGGCAAAACAAATTCACCAGTTCAGCCTAAACTGAGCTAAAGGTTGTTAAATTCGCTTTTCTACACTGTGGAAATATCACTACAACAATTAGTTTAGTACAGAAGATTTTTACAAGAAAAAATATTAACTAAACTATTACATTTTAAAGGAGAACAATGGTATGTGTTTGTACTGGTATGTACACTTAAGCAGTGCGTGTGTGTGGCTGCATGCTTTTATGAGCGGGTGTGTTTGCACGCTGGCTCTCGCAGACAGTTAAAGCAGAGCATGTGTGTGTGTGTGTGTGTGGCTGCATGCTTTTATGAGCGTGTGTGTTTGCACGCTGGCTCTTGCAGACAGTTAATAATGTTGCATATTAATCAGGTCCCAGGCACCCTATGGCGGATCAAAGCCTTCAGGTTGAGATTCTCTGTCATTAATTTTGTGAGGATGTGGAAGAGGCATTTAACCCAGCTGGGGTTGTCAAACAGAGAGCAAATCGGTCAATGTCCTCCCCATTACGTTCCCTCAAAAACACATCAAGACCTTTAATGTCTCAAATGTTCAGCACAAGATCAGGTCGCTGATGCAAGCAACTTTTGTCATAGTAAGTATTTTAAGTCAATTCACTCTGTTATAAGGGTAGTTGATGAATAACATGTCCATAGACTTTTAATCAGATTTTTCAAACCTTTTTGCTGTTATTACTTCATTTTAAAGCGTCCTGCAATACTAATTTTTTATAAATAATATAATATAAAGTATAATTATTCCATGTAGTCTTGGCTTATAAAAACATGCTTAATATTTATAAAAGCAAATGCTTTTTAAACTGTTTTAAATGTACTGCAGCATGACGCACCACACAGGTCAGCTTCCCAGAAGATTCCATGTCAACCACCCAAAGAATGGCTGCTCATACATGATTTGTATTTATGATTTATGATTATACCATCTTACTGCCCATTGAAATGTTTGCATTAATATTGGAAATTGACATATTGTTTGTTTCATTATTTATAAACCGTTCTTAATTTAATGAATAATGATTTTCCTAATGTGCAAAACTTTTTCAGTTTATAAGGTAGGGTAGGCAATTTTAGGGAGGCTAGCAATAGCCTAGCTTTGAAAGCATAAGATCCCGCCCTCCCTTCAGAGCGCTCCCAAAGCCACGCCTCCTCCAACACATGAAGACATACATAGTTTGAAAGGCAAGTAGGACATCCTATCATTGCATTAGACAAACATTTTATGGTCCTGTACCTTCTACAGATTATATACATTTAAATATGTTCATTTAGACCACTTAGTGATTGCTGTCAGGACATGAAGAGAATGTCAACCAGCAGAACAAAAAATGTTTCTGGAAAAAATTGCCTACCCTGCCTTTTAAGTAGCTGATTTTGAACCAACAATGTCATATGTATATATGTGCATCCTTAGCCACCAAACACATGCCGTTTATGATCAACAATGTTTACGCTGTTGTTTCTATTTTTTTGTTGTCCTTATATTGAGCAGGTCCAGGTGCAGAAGAAAAGTCCTTCTCAGCTGATTAACGGAGCTGTTTCATTGGTGCAAATGAGGAATCTTGTATCCTGCTTGAGGATAATCTGCTTGCAACCTTTTTGGTGATGCTGGCGTGACCCGGGGACGGCTCAGGTACTGGTTCTGTCCTAGGAAATGGCATTGACAGTAATGTCTTCTGACACCCCCTAACTCCCCCAACAATAAATGCCCTTCCTATTACAGGTACACACACATGCACGTACAGACACGTGGCAGAAAGAAATTTCAGAAACCTATATATGCATTATATACACACAATGAGTATCAACATGAAAGATGTTTATAGGACTATACGGCAGTGCAGGCAAACACCAGCTCTCAGTGTTTGTAGCTATGAGCTGTACAATAATGGTCGCTTCGCTTTTATCCTCTTTTGTCCTTAAAGGAGGCTGCACAGATCCTTGGAGCATTCTTGCTCTCTACCCCCCTTCTCCCTCTCTCTCTCTCTCTTTCTTTCCCCTCTCTCCCTCTCTCTCCCTCCTTCCCCACCTCTTTCGCGTGTGCTACAACACAGCCTGTTATTTCAAGGAAAGCGCAACCTTTGCCTTGGGCTTTAATTATGTTCAATTTGTGAGCCGAGCCTGAAACATTCAGAGGGTAAAAAAGCTCTATGACCTATTTATTAATGCTGCGTTGGGTCTGGAGCTACTGAGATCAGCACAGCATCGCTCAACAATAACACGCCTCTGGAGAACCGAATCCTTCCATCAAGCCGCTCTGCTCTTTACAGCAGGAAATTCATTACAGTACAGCGCTGACCAATTAAGTTACTCTTTTCTTTTCATTATTAAACGTTTTTTCATTAAAACGGTTTTGTTTCATTTTGATTCATGCAACCAATGAAGATTCAACAATCCATTTTTTTTGTTACGAATGGACATGAAAGCAAAGGGCGAGATGAAAATAAATTCTTGTGCATTGATTATTATTTTTGTTTTTTTTTTTGCAAATGAAGGTGTGTGTGTATTTTTGCCCCGAGTTTGATGTCTTGTCGACTATTTGCTTGAGTTCTGCTCTGTGATGCAGTGACAGAGTTCTTTGTGTCGATACAGAAGGGGAAGCATGAATGATTTATGGGTCAAACTGAAGGTTTCCCCAGCAGTGTAGTCACTGCTGCAGCCCTGAAGCACAGACACACTGAAACTGTGCAAATCAGAGATTTCTCTAATCGAAGCATTTGACCATTAGTTTTATGTTTAGAGCTTGATTTAACGATTTAATGATTAATCAAGCGTTCATTATAGTCATGGACAATTAAAGAGAGAGTGAGAGAGGTCCATCACATCTGATTTCATTTAAAATATATAAGCAAACTGTTTATATGATTGATTGATTAAATAGGTGTGTGTACTCTCTAATATTAGATTAATACAAAATGGGGAGTATGAATAGGGTGTAATTATTTTATCATTTAGATGCTGTGTGTGTGGCATTCATTATGTGTGGGGGGGGGGGCATTCATTTGTGTGTGTGTGTGTGTGTGTGTGTGTGTGTGTGTGTGTGTGTGTGTGTGTGTGTGTGTGTGTGTGTGTGTGTGTGTGTGTGTGTGTGTGTGTGTGAGAGAGAGAGAGCACTGAGAATTTTCTCCCATTTCACCTTCCTCTTTCAATAATGCACATGTCTCTATCTTCACAATGCAGTTGTGTGAGAGAGATTCAGTTCACACCTTCATTACATGACCTTAGTGGGACAATAATATTTGAAATATCTGAATTGAGTAAAGGTGCATTTTTCGTGATTTCACAATTCATTCACACCTGCACTTTCTATTGTTTGTTACTCAGTTCCCCAATGAAAACACACTGTATGGTATTCTGATGCCCAGAATTACTGATTTATATTTACATGTTTATAATAGCAATTACACCTGGTAATCTTTGGCTTTTTAAATTAGTATCCGACTCTAAGAATGCCTAAGAAAAACAAAAATTAGGAAAAAAAAACTATTTTTTTATGTCTAATAATCATTTCATCATTAATAATAATTAACGTTGTTTGTCATTTTTGTAAGGTATTATTTAACTGAATGTTATACAGGTTGGCATCTTGCATTAAGCTGGAATTTCTCACTTTCTCCATACAGGTCATAACTTCCCAAATGAGCAAAGTTTGGAACGTTAGCTTTACAGGTGATTTCACCGTCTACGGTATATTTTGTTTCCGGTCACGTCTGAATGTCGTCTAAAGACGCTCTGGGCTGCAGTAAACCTCTCCTGATTTCAAGTGATAACACGCATTCATGGATACAAATAAACAAATGCAAATAGCCCCCAATTATTCCTCACAATAAAGACTTCTTGCATATGCATATTTGGTCAAAGCCTGTTGCAAGAGCCCTTATTTGCATATGCATACCGTTATATAAATTCTAATGGGTCATTATTTAAAGATAAATCACTTTCAGAAGTTTGTACGATAATGCATGCATCCCTCACCTGACGTTTTTCTCCAAGTTGGGAATGATTCATCATTCTGTCTCTGTGACGTCAACAGTAAACCAGAAGAATACGTCTGACTTCCTAAGCCCGGGTGAGGAAAAACCTCATTTTGACAACAACTCCATTATCAGTGATATATGATTTTCATCCACATTAAAGTATAGCACACAAGCACCGATTGTTCAGCGTTTTTATTTATTAACGATTTATTTCAAGGTCACAGTTTGAATGTGAGGATCATGACCTTGGTGGAAACTAAAGCTTCACCTACAAATCTGGTAAATTGGTCTGTATTGAGAACATGTCACAGCACTATAATTGCTGTTGATGGTGGAATCGAGCTTTCAAAATGGACTTCAAAACAGCAACAAATTTAAAGCCGATTGTGTCGCAATATAAAGACAGAACGCATCACTAATGTGATTTGACGAGCCTGTGCAATTGTACGGAAGAATGCAGCAGTGTTTTAATGGGAGGGGCGAAGCTTTTAAACTGTCACCCAAACTGTCTCCCTCCACAGAAGAAACCTTTTAACGGGTATGGTCCTCGTTGGGCCTGAGTTCTTTAATGGTAGACAAACAGTAATAACCCAGTAATAGGGTGATGTTGATTTCTCACCTGCTAATAAGCATTCATCTCATTTCTAAAAGAAAAGATACCAGATTCATGTAACAGGAGGAGGCAGTGATAAAAATGGAGTCAGTTGTTTTGCAACACAGTGTCTCTGCATGTTTGGAGCGCTGCAGGGAAATGACATGTCAGCCATGAATCAAAGTGGCTCTTTATATCAGTTTATTTTCACTTGTTTCCTGATCTCAATGGAGCATCGCAGGATAATATACAAGTGAAGTCATTCTTTTTGATTTTTAATTATACCCATAGACAAGTCACAAATAAGATCTTAGCAGTGAGGTATAATGGAGACTTAATACGACTTTTGATTACAGGCTTTGAATGCCAGACCAAATTATCTGTTGAGTTACGCACATTAATTTTACAGAATTTTCTTATCTTCCTTACTGTTGTCCATGGGCATCTATTTATGTTTTAGGAGAAATATTAGAGACACAACTGAGAAATCCATTGTTCACTAGTCTATAAATATTTTAAAAAAAAAACTATGCATATTTGAAAAAAACTCAAATATCTATACAAGTAGAAATGTCTAGTGTATGGGCATATGTACATATGTTGTCTCAGTATATACAGTCTATATGCACTTATATACACTATAGAGAGTGTACTGATACAGGACAGTATGGAGGCAGTATTGTATAGATTCAAAACAGGTTTAATTAATTTTGCTAATCATCCTAAATCTAATTACAGGCTGGAAGATGGAGTGAGGATTGTGGAATGTGTCATTGCTTATTTGAAAATGCACTGTAAATATGAAATAAATGTACAAATTGCTGAAAGTTCAAGGTAGTTTCTTAATAAAAGAATTATTTGCTGTGACAAAGTCGATGTGTATGCGTCTAGAGCAAAGTACACATGAATAATGTATAGGAAGCCCTGGGCTATAGATTGAGCGTGAATATTCATTAATTTGTTAGCCCTTTGGGAGGTAATACATATTCAAACAAAGCTCACGACCCTGTTTGCCAACTTGTCTGTCCACAGTTTACGTAAATAAATGACAAAATAACTGAAGTTCGCTCGCTTCACAGGTGACTGTCACGTAATGACTTCGCAAGGACGCAACTTTGCCGATGGGTGAAAAGGTTTAACTTGGATTACTTCTTAACTCAGATTACAGAAAGGACCCACCTGGCTCGTTAAGTGCTCAGTCACTCTGGTGCTGAAAATCTTATTACTGAACTGGACAGGACTGGCTCTGATTCCCCTGTTGGCATGCTGACCTGAACTGTTCAGGTCAAGGTTTATAAACCTTAGAATAGCCAATCAGATTCAAACATGGGCGGCCCCAAACAAACAAGCACAGAGAGTCAGTCCAGCTCTGCTGTGGCATACTGGACCTGAATGACACCCTGAGCATCGTATCCCAGAATCCATCACAAAATATAGTCTACTGTATGTAATAGGAGACATATGTAGCACATTTTTTAAAATCATGATGGGTGTTTTACAGAACACTTATTTATGTGTATATTAATGCCAAAGACAGATGCTTTTACTCAAAGCGATTGGTATTTCGTCATATTTAATGCGACTGCATTTGATCATATCTTTCACTGGGAATCGAACCCATGACCTTGGCACCATGCTTTGCTGTTCAAGCTACAGGAATGTTGTGTTCTTCCTGGAGAAAACAGTGTACTGAATGAGAGGTGAAATAAAAGTAAGATTTTAATGTAAAGAATGTCTGTAGAATTCTGGAGTGTAGAACAGTGTAATAAATGATCGTTTGACCCTCCCCCTCAAACTTATGCTATGCTTTACAAACGATTTGTTTACACTGGTTGAAACGCCTCTTGCATCCCAATGACGAAAACTATTACGGAAAAATTGCGGTTGATTTGTGTAGAGTTTGTCAACGACCTCGAGTCTTGCCTGCCCTTGGAGTGAGGGCAGGGTACCGAACAGGCAAGATGAATGACTCATTAGCTATAGATTGATCACAGGCTGTAGGCCTGCACGGACATTTCAGTCATTAATATTCAAGTTTAATTATTCTGTCGGCCCGGCACGCATGTTGACTTTTGTAGCCCTAATTGACACGTCACCATGTGATGTATGAATTATTATAATGAACGTCGTTTTGATTTTAATAGTTTGTGTATTGTGTACAAACGTGTGTGTGTGTGTGTGTGTGTGTGTGTGTGTGTGTGTTTACATTCATGCACAAACAATTCATGCATACTAAATGCTCAACAGGCAATTATCAATCAATTTCAATCAGCCTGCTATCCCAAGTACACAATGTGACCAACATGACACACACATATACCTATGATACTATATACAGTACAGTTCATAATCATCAGCTTATTTTGTCCATTAAAGTTCAAGCTCATTCTTGACTAAAAAGTTATATTTTTATATAGCGCTTTTAACAATTTTGAATTGTGAAGTTATTGAGACCTAAGTGTAGAAATAAGGAAAAAAAGATTTAAAAAAGAAAATTTTAAACTTTTCACTCCGATATGCTGGTAATGTAATTTATTATACATTGTCATAAAGAAACACTTTGACTAGTCCTGCACTTATGGAACGTATAGACCATTAATGCAGGTGATTGTAACCACGGTGACTATATGTTTTATCAGTTTGTTATGTTCAGTTTATGAGTCTCTTGACACTGAAATTGTGTCATGCTCTACCAGTTGAGCTACAGAAACAGAAACTAGTACAGACACTTTTTCTAGATTTTATGTTATTTGAAGTATAATTAAGGTTTTAACCTTGAGTTATGGAATTCTATAGGTGGATGCAGGCTCAGTGCAGCAGGGTGATCCAGATCGCCTGCGGGCTTCAGTGGGTTGTGTTTGAGATAATACTGGTGTGTGTCTTGTCATTGTTAACACGTGTCTTCTGAAGGTTGTCTGTGGAGTCATTTGTCATTGCAGGGTGTGTGAATATATGGGCTTGTTTCTGCTCCTTGGCTCTTGTTACCTGTGCACATGGGAAATGAAAGGAGAAACTTAATTTCCTTCTCCAGCCTGAGCTGAACAAATCACACACACACACACACCTGACTAACATAAGTACATGTTTGTAAATGTATACACACACACACACACACATATATATATACACATTAGAGCAGGATTGCTGACAGCTGCTTTTCACTTGCTCAGTTCCAACAGTCAGAGGAAATAACCTGTGATGTGTGTCTTACAGTGGAGTTAGAGCTTAGCCACATGGCCTAAACCTAATCCTGAAGTCAAGGGTCAGCCTGGAATGGCAGCCCATCCTGTCTCAGCATCTTAGAGAACAGATGGGTGTCTAATTATCTGACCTGGGCTCTGCCTACAGTCAAGCAGATCTGGATCAGAGGTTTGCATACTTTTGGGTGATGCAGTTGATTGATTAGCATTCGATTCTGGGATTGAACATGTGCCATTGAATGAGAATGTAGATAAATAGTTGTTATAAGACACCCTAACACCAATACTACCCTGGGTGTGTGTGCGTGTGTGTGGTGTTGTTAAAGTTATTGGACATCCATAACATACATACATAGCTCACATTTCAATCACAGTGGGCTACATCATATTCATCATCTTCCTCTTTTTTTTCGTGTTTTTAGCCTCTTGGAGTACACATCCGGAAGTGTTTGTTGTAATAAGTTCCTAGCAGATGGACTGAGAGGTTAATGTAGAGCAGTGGAAGCTTTCGCCTGTAGGCTCAGCAGAAATGAGATTGAGCTCTGCCTGTCTCTGTGCTGGGCTGTCCCCGCAACTCTTCATTTAGACAGGTTTTGCTCTAGGGATTTGATGCGCTGTGAGACTGCAGTTTTCAGCCCCAATATAAACCTCTCAGTGCTTTTTGGTCTGTAACTTTACAGCTGTCATATTTATTTTCCAGTGTTGGTTTGTCCTGATTCTGACTGGACACAATTCTGATTGGACAATGTCATTTTTAATGAAGTTTGTGGTTACTTTGGTATACTTTGTGCAGTGTGTATTTTACAGCACAAAAATTATGGTAGCACAGAATGTGATGTGTTTTGTAGAAGGATTGTAGGTTGCAACTAATTTATGACAGCATTTACCAAGAAAATCTCAAACCACAGAACAAGTAAACAATTTGATATTTTCTGAATTCTTTGTTTTGTTGCAATACTGTAAAAGTGAATAATTTCAATGAAAATATTCAGCCAAATTCTTTGTTTTTGCACTGCATTTTGATAAACCTTGTTTGAATGTGTGAAAAACTTGCTCATTCATTTGTGAAAAGACCTTTTAAGATCCCATTGCACTTTCATTAAATTGTTTTTAATATAATAATTTGCAAATAAACACCATTTATTTTCACATTGGTTAATTAGTCTTGGTAGGTATCACAAACATTGCCCAATTAATTATTTTTATTTGTTGTGCCAATACTTAAAATAATCTAGCAAGTAAAATTACATTTTATTTAAAAGTTAAATGTATTTATTTTGATTTAATTTTGGTTATGTGCATTATAGAATTGTTGTGTGTTTCACGTTTGTTGCGTTTCTCTGTAATCTGGACGGCCCTTTCCAACACGTGGTATTAATATAGTCCAGTTCAAAAGAATGTAATGAAAGTGACATATTTGTCAAACATGGTATATACCCGAAATGTGACCATTAACCCATCACTGGTGAGGAGTGAACACACACACACCCGGAGCAGTGGGCAACACTACTGCGCCCGGGGAGCAATTGGGGGTTAGGTGCCTTCCTCAAGGGCACTTCAGTTACTACCTGCCAGCGCTGGAATCGAACCAGCAACCTTCTGATTACAATTCCAAATCACCAGTAGGCCACAACTGCCCCCACTATATAATGCACTATGTAATGCACTATAATCTGCTTTCCAAATCCAGATTAGACATTCACATCAGAACAAATCAGCAGAGTGACAGAGTGCACAAGCCTCAGGCTTTGAGTTTATTATTTTCTTCCAGAATGATTCTGATTGGCTGCAGCAAAGTAGTAGTAATGGGCACTAGCCAAGCTAACAGGTAATGTTCTCAGAACGTTAGCTATCATTTTTTAAAAGTTCTCTTAAGTTTACAATTTTATCAAATCTTGCAGTAATGTTAGTAATGTATTTTTAGCATTATATATATCAAAAGTGTAATTCTTAAGTTGTTAGTGGAATGGTTTAACGCCAGAATTAAAGTTAGTAACAGGAAAATTCATATAACCAAACAATGCCGGTAATAAAACATCTAAAACTGGATGTTTTGAATGCTCCTAGAACATAATTAACATAAAATAACATTTTAAATGTTAATGTTATTTAATGAAATTGTTAGAGAAATGTTCTCACACATTAAAATTGTTAACTCGGAGTGCTAATGTGTTTTAACGCGCACACACACGCTATTATTCTAGAGAGCTGCCATTAATGTATATTAAAACAGTTTCATATGGTGCGGGTCAGAAAACAAAACAATGGAAGGTGACACACTATGAAGCTACAACTGAATCAAATAATGAACACACAATTTAAGACATCAGTGGCTAGATAACAATGAAGACCACTTAGCATGTGTAAAAAAATAATTTTCTTCTCTCTGACACCGATTTAGTAATGTGGCGATGTGAATGTATGACATCGTTTTAATGACCAATGACAGAAGACCTGCGACACTGTCATAATGTGGGTACAGTGTCATGGCACACAGAGAGTGAATATATGTGTGTGTGTGTTTGTACACAGATGAGTGTGTATGTAAAGGGCAGGGTTTGAGGAGCATGTACACGAGGAGATGCTGGAGGACAGGTGAACGATCAGGATGGGCTGTTTTTCAGTCAGGGCTGTCAGAACTGGAGCTCAGCAGCTTGTCAATGCCACACCAAGCTGAGAGAATGGAATACATTTCATCCCTGGCCTCCTGCAGGTCACCAATGACAGGCCTGTTCTTTAATTACCAAGTATCACCGCTCTCTATCTGTCACACACACACACACGCCGAGTGCGATGACATGCATGTATGTGCTTTAACTGCATGTGTTTATACTGTATGTGTTTCAATAACTGCTGTATAAGCAGTTTTGGCCCTGTGGACTCACTAGTTTAAATCGTCTGCTAGCTGACGTTCAACATTAGATTTATATGCACCAGGGGAGAATTTATTTTTATTTGTTTTAATTTTGAACCAGCAAACGTAGATTTTTTTTTTTTTCCTTTTTAGGATTCTGTGGGTGGAAATGACATTTTATTTTTTAGATGAAATGTCAGACCCTCTTTTTCTTGTTAGACCAAGTTTATGTATTTTCATGTATTGTAAATGTATTTTTTTGACATTATCATAACATGTTTCTGCAGTACTGTTAGTAGAATGTTGTTTAACATTATATATCATAAGAAAAATGTTATTCGTTGTTGTTAGTGGAACGTTTAAAGAAGTCACAGAATTTTAAAAAAGTTTAAATAACGTTCTTATAACCAAGCAACGTTAGTACAAACGTTAAGATTTTTTGACATTCCTAACATTGTTACTGAATGCAAACATTAGGGAAACATTCTTACAACCTAAAATTATTAGCTTGGAAAGCCAGAGTGCCTCGTATTGACAAGCGATAGCTTTTCATATGTGCCCAAATAAGTGAATTATCTAATAATCAAAGCTTGATCCGAGGGCCATGCATATAATGGGACCTCTAGGAGAACATATTTTAAATCTATTCAATTGTAATTACATTTAAAATAAGTCAATAAAACATCAGATGAGCAGCAGAAGTCTGTGCACTCTCACCCAGTTCAGTAACCATCACAGATCCAGTTCCATGCCTTTTTATTTCATTACACGCCTGGATAAGAAACAGTTTTGATTTTGTCATCATTTTAAAAGTGATTATACAATTACCCTCATTTTTGACTTATTTAAACTAATTGTTTAGTTTAGGAAACATATTTTTCACAAACTACCCACTACAAAAAATATTTAATATCAGATTGGATAATCGTTGATAAGTTTTAATTTAACTTTCATTTTTATATTTATACTGATGATAGTTTTACACAAGCAATGGGTATCTAAAAGTTGTAAAAATGTTTATATGTTTCACCTTTTTAAACTTTTTAGATCAACATTTAGATTGTAAAGTTGAAAACTAATGAAGGCCTTCTAATGAAGCACAAATTTCACAAATCATTTGGATGTATTGCTTTGTTTTTCATCAATAGATAATGAATACTGAAATGTTTCAACTGCATGTAAGTTTGAATATACTGTGTTATATACTGTACTGTGTTTTAATTATACTGTGTGAGCACTAGAGATAGAGGTTAAAACACGCAGGTTAGAGTCACCTTAATTATGACTGATTTAAATGAAAGCCATTGTCTTCTCACTGAGGCTTTTTGCTGACCTAACAGATAAAACAACCAACAATCAGACATACTGCATCTGAAGCAACAAGCATCATTCATATAGTTTCTCACTGGATGTGATTTCTTGTGTGGTATTGTCAGTGGAATTGTTGGTTCTTCTCCGTTAGACATGTTTACCATTAACAGAAAATGGACTCATAACGGGCCATAAAGGTTTGAATCTGTGGGCGTCTATTGTTAGCTGAAAATTCTTGGCTGCCATCCCATAATATCTTGAGAGCTCTTTGTTTGTTCAAGCCTGTCTCAACCCCTCTGTTTTCCTCAGTCTCTATAAGCTGCTTTAGGCTGATATGCAGTTGTTGTGGATTTTCTTCCAGCATCTTCTGAAACTTGCTGGTTGGTTGCCAACGTGAAACAATTTTGTGACATATTTGAATATCTGTATTTTCAGCAGCTCCAGCCAGAAGACTGTTAAATTGTTGATGATGTAAATCTACTTATGTGTGCGAGCATGTATTTTGTTGCCTTCAAAATGTTTTGCACAACTGAGGGGCCAGCATCATTTTTTTGCAGCCGAAAGGTGTTTTAATATTTCCAGTTTTTAGGTTTTATTTTTACATTATAGTTAATGTCTTTAAACGCCAAAGAACAGAAGCTTTCTACCTGTATGCTACACAAAACTCCCATTTCTCTCGGTATTACAGCCTGTGTCTCTGAGGCTCTGAATCAATAACCAGAACACTGATGGAATTTGCAGCATGAGTGCGCACGGAACCCGGGCCGGTCCAACATGCTTTTATTGTGCACTTTTTATTTGACTTTCCAATGCAAGAGGGATTGTGTTTTTCATTCCGATTATTATTTTTTCTTTGCTCGATCCCCAAAGCTGAAAGAGCCTGATACATTTTGTATAACCGTATAAAACCCTGTTTTTGAAAGAATGTTTTTATAATGCAGGGACACTGGTGAGTGAATCCGTGAGACCTTTTGTAAGAGCTTTATTCATACGCCTAATTCATACGGATGGATCCAGGTCATCCCACTTTAGGAGGCCTGGCAGGTTTTTTTTCCAGTCTTGACTTAAAATCCTGAATTGTTGAAATAAAAATATAAAATTCTTAGAAGCTGTGGCCAGAGCACAAAGTACTGATTTCTGTGGAAAAGGGTTTAAGCAAGCATCAGTTTAATGATACACTTCTTTGCCGATTCGTATGGCTGTAGTGATTTAGTTGATCTGCGTTTGACGCCTGCCATCCGACAAACTTCATTTCCTCTTTAGAATTAGGGCATTTAATTCCTTTTGTTCCTTTTCATTCCTTCTGCTCCTAAACAAAGGGACATCTATCATTCCCACATCTTGAATCATTCCCTTGAATGAATTAGTATTGATTGCATTGTATCTTGTTTGGTGTTCCATTACACTTTACATCATGGCCATATCTTGGTCAGATCAAACCCATTTTATTCCCAGCATGCCCATCTAAAGGAACACGCATTCAGTGGCAGCAGAAGAAAGATGCTAAGAGGAGAGCTATTGGAATCACTTCTGAGTAGTGACTTAATGGTAGGGTAGGCAGTTTTGGAGAGACTAGCAATAGCAAGCTAGCTTTGAAAACACAAGCCCCTGCCCTCCCTTCAGAGTGTTTTCTATAAAGCCAACAAATGCATAGTTTGACAGGCAAGCAGGACATCCAATCATTGCATTTGGACCGAATGCAATGACTGGTCAAACATTTTATGGTCCTGCGCCTTATACAGATGATATATAAATATATACATAAATTTAGACCACAAGTGATTGCTATCAGCGATTGTAACTAGCATAACAAAAAATGTTTCTGGAAAAATCGCCTACCCTGCCTTTAATCTACTCCAGACAACTTACATTCCTTGGATTTGTCAGCCTGGACTGGCCACAATATAGGACTGTAAAAACACTGAACATTGAAGCATTTTGCAGGGTGAGCGAACAAGCAAGCGAGAGAGAGAGAGGGACACTAATTTAATCAGATTAATCTTGGCTACAGTCCCTAAATAAAGTGCAGCACTTGTGTTTTGTGCATGGCTTATCCTAAGTCTCCTCCATGGAATTAATCTGCTTTAAAAAAAAAAAGGAAACAAATCAGATATGCTAAGGACATAAGTCGCTGTCATTAGACTGTGATTACGAGAAAAAATTTTCCATAATGCATTTTGCATGTGTTTTCTAGTGCATGTGGACCAGATAGTGAAACGGACTGAATTATTGTAGTAATGTACACTGTTCTGAGATCAATTGGAGATCTGTTCCTCCCTTCTAATAAAGCGTATGGTCATATAGATTGTCCTGCAGTGAGTAATGTACTTTAATGCATGCATCAGAATCCCACAGACAGAAGCAGTTCCACTCTCTTCTCATCAGGAAATAGACCTCATTCATGTAATTATTGCAATTTTATCAGCAATCATTAAATGCAATCGCAAACCTGTATGGGCTTTTGTCAGGCTTTAAAGTACAAAATTTATTTATTTAAAATATAGATTTTCTATTTGAGAATTTAAATTAGACTTTAAATGATCTTTTGTAAAATATGATCCTTATGTTTTTATGTTTGTGTCCAGATAAGGATAATGTGTGTGTGTGTGTGTGTGTTTGAACGTAATTTACAAGGACACAAATATTTATACTGTGAATAACAACGTAAAAATGTTTTACATGGACACTTCCTGTGTCTTCATAAACTAAACTGCTTTAAAAGCATACCAAATGGTGTTTTTTGTTAACTGTAAAATAAAAACTGCCAAATGTTTTTTTGTGATGGTTAGGTTTAGATGTAGGGTTAGGGGATAGAATATTCAGTTGTACAGGATAAACAGCATGCAGTGTACAGTATAAAAACCATTATGTCTATGGAGAGTCCTCATAAACCACATATGCCAACGTGTGTGTGCGCATGTGTGCATGTGTATGTCTGTGAGCTCAGCTCTGGTGTGGATTAGCAGACGGTCTAAGGGCCATGGGACAACCAGCATGGTTGTAAATTATTTATCAAAGACCTCAGAAAGCCACTGCGGTGGTTTATTTCTCCCCCTCTTTCTCTCTATTTCTCTCTCTCTCTTAAATATTTAATAAGGTAATGATAAACACCTTAAAACATTACTGCCTTCCCAAACCAGAGATTAATGACACAAAGAAAACATGTAATGAACACATGAAACAATCCTCTGTTCTGACATTACTTTTAGTTATTACAGCTCTGATCCTCTTCACTGTAAATGCATTGCTGTAATTCTTTACTGCAGTATGGCTGTACAATACAGTGCGGGCTGGGTTGGTGGAGAACTGATTGATCGGGCCGTGGTTCGGTTTGTCTGTGTCAGCTGCTGCCACACTTACCTTGATTGGGTTCCGATACATCCCGGTTCAGAATGAGACAGTTCTCATTATGTCTTTGCAGTTGCCTCCATTTCATTTTATGCCTCCTAGATTAAACGCAAGAAATGCCATAATGAACTTTTTGCGCATTAGCACTGGGGATTTAATTGCATTAAGCTTGAGCATTTGCATGCAGAAACTGCTTATGGCTCTTTTTTCCAGCATGCATGTACAGTGGAGCAGCAGGTGTTGTTTTTGCATGTGCCAGCACTCAAACAGATTAACTGCAATCCATCCACATTAGTGTGCCACAATAGGTGCAGTTTCATGTATAGCAATTTTTGCCCTAGATCTTATAGGGGACTGGCGAATTGTGCTCTGCTGCAGGATATTTGTTGCTTACTTTGAAGGTTTTGTCTTCCATATAGCAGAGAACAATCTTGCACATATATGCATTACCAAGGACACAGATCCTTTACACACACACACAGCATGCTGATTGGAAGCTGAGGGATGGAGACCCTGGCAGTGTGGCTGGTTGAGTGATCTAAGGCAGGCTATTGGGAAGATAAGTGTTTACAGACAGCTGACATGAAGAGTACTTTGAGTCCTGTGTACTTACTTTGGAAGAAGAAACTAATTAAAAATTAAAGGTGATTTGGGGGTTTTCATAATATTGCCTGTTGCGCAAACTGTTTCTGTAGCTCAGCTTGTAGAGCATTGTGTTAGCAGCACAAAAGGTTGTGGGTTCGATTCTCAGGGAGTGCCCATACAGATCAAATGTGTAGCTGGAATGCATTGTATGTTGCTTTGGATAAAAGTGTCTGCTGAATGTAAATGTAAAAAAAATATTTAAATTCGTTTTTAAGTTTAAATAGCAGAGATAGCTATAAGTAAGAATTGTGTAGGGTGGTTGCCCTAAAAAATGTAAACAATGCTCTGTCAACGAAAGACGGAGTAACCAGGAAACATGTTTGAAAGCAGTCATTATTTGTGCAGTTCACTTCAGTAATGCTGATAGTGCAGAAATTCCACACATTTAAACAGTTTTGTTGCGTTCATCTTTAAATATTTGTAATGCATGTAGGATATCAAGCAAAATTATGCCTTCTGAAATGTGAGCCAAAGTCACTCATACAGTAGTTATAGTTAGTGCTTAGTATATATTAGTGCTGTTAGACCATCTGTGAAATCTAAAATGGGCCAGTCTCTCTGAGTGTGTGATCTTTCCTCCTGCTTCCTATGGCATGTGATATTCAGTGATGTGGGCAGCTTACTAATTGAGTTGATTTAGAGTAACTGTGGACGTGCTGACTATATGTTTGTCAATTTCTCTCTCTGTTGCATATAATGTTCGTTGTATATATGATTTCCTTCTTCCAAAATACAGGCCCTGTGTTTCACTAAACCTCACAAACATGTGAGAATTCACGGCAGAATTTAAACTGGTTTCACACCCCAAATTTCACAAATAAAGCGTATATCTTTTCTCCCATTTTTGATGGTGCAACATGACTTTATCCACACAGTGTCAGTGATCTAAGTAAAAGATTCTGTAGATCAACAAAATTAATAGGGTATTGTAAAAACAGCTATGCTGGTCTTGCCTTGGTCACACTAAATATATCTCTGAATTAATTTTAACAGTAGTCTTTCATAACAAAAGATTAAATCTGTTTAAAATCTCTTTAAAATGAATCCTGAAGTAGAAGACAGATCTACTTTTTTTGTACCTCCTTACCCAAATTACTAACTGTAAGTTTACAATAATAATTTATAATTTCAGCTGCTGGGTCTGATTTCCTAGGAAATGTAAGTCTGGCTTCATTTGGCTTCAACCCATGTAATGAATAAAATGTAAGAAAGTAAATTAACTTGCAATTTTGAACAGAGATGGCGATAGTTCGAGGTGAATGTTACGGATTTCAGCAATGAAAATGAAAGTACAAAGCCTATTATTTTGTGGCACAAACAGTACAGCAGGCGTTTTGGTACTGAATTCAGGTTGAAGGCCTAACAAGTGACTGGCATTAAAAGCCTTGCCAACCGTAATCTGTGTTTTTGGAGAGGCTGAACTTGTTCTTTCAGTCGTTTACTACCGCTTCCCCATTGAAAGACTGAAGGCAAACCGTGGTATTGTGCTCGGCCCCACAGAGCAAGAATGGCCCTGTCAGCCTGTCGCTAATTACCGGGACAAGTGCCTAAAAGTAAACCAAACACACTTGTCCTGCTTCCAGCATAGCCATCAAAGAACCAATTGACTAACCGAGTCTCTGTTAATTCTGCAGTCAATTCGTACATATCACAGGCATTAACTTTGACACCCACGGGCCGTGAGCACCTTAACCTCAAAGTTGTGCAGAGTTTATTCATTGTTGAGTGGAGAGAATGTGGCTGGCACGCGTACGTTAAAAGCCAACAGTGCGACTGTAATTAAAGCCAATGGGCACAACCCACAGACTATCATTTAATTTAAGCATTTATTGTGTCTTTACATGGATTAAGACAATACATTGCATTTGTAATGGTGATACTTGGGTTCCGATGGCTCCACATGAATTTATCAGCACAGTCCCTGCTAACAATTTTAGGTTGTAAGAATGTTTCCCTAATGTTTCTATTAAGTAACAAAAACGTTAAAATGTTACTTCTAGGTGCATTTAAAATGTCCAGTTTAGAAGTTATATTAACACTGCTGCTTGATTATATTATTCAAACATTTTTTATTTTAAACTTTTTTTAAAAGGTTTCAAAACGTTCCACTAACAACTATAGAATAACATTTTGATATATATGATATGTAACATTAAAAAGGTTCTGCTAGTGTTACTGCAAGAATGTTTTTTGATAATTTGGAGAGAACTTTGAGATGTTTCCTGTTAGCTGGGGTTACTGCCTATATAAGTGAATGTGAGCATATATCTGAATCTTTATGATGTTACAGATGTGTTTCAGCGCAGTTCAGCAGCAAAGCCAAAATAATTAAACGGTGGAACAAAACATTTTTTAAATTAAAAATACATCAAGAATATAAAGCATAAAGGCTTAAAGCCATCCGTTTTCAAAGGATCTGCAAATGAAGGGAATTTCCATAATCATACAATCTTTAATGAAAGAAAATAATGTTTAATCAACATTGGTTTAGTGAAACTGACAAAGGCCCACTGATAATGGGCCAACCAAATTATGAGCAGCTATCAGTATGTAAAAAGGTCCTTTGCCTCTTTGATTAATGTTTGTACTCTCGTGAATATGTGCACTGTTCTAGCCTAGTTCATAACTAGCTAACCAGTTCCAGCACATCCTGGTTCTGCTATGTAATATAAAGGTTACTTTTATCATTACAGTTATTTGGTGTTGGGGAATCTAATTTCTCTCTAGTTACGTTTTTCAAAAGGCAGTTAGCTGCACTATAAACTAGGCTACAAGCTTGCTAATTACAATTTACAAAAGTGCAATATTTCTTCATAAATATGTTTGTTTATAGATACATAGATAGATAGGTAGATATGATCATACAATATGATATAAATATATTATGAGATTTATGCTGCATTCAGATAAAAACTAGAATACACCCTAATTTATATAAACTGGTCAAATATAGTATAAAAAAGCAGCATTTCAGTAAATTACCTGCTGTACAAATAATGACAAAATGCCACAGGGACTTTAAACTGATTCACTAGAATGACTCAGACTGGGTAATGCTATATGAGGGAGAAGGCAGTGTAGGTTTGTTTTATTATCGCCTTACTTCTCCCAGCTGTAACGCTGAGGGTGCAACTGCAATAAAATGAGACATTACAAATAGTGATCCTGCCTGTTGGAAACAGTAGGTTGTTATTGGAAAAGCTACACTATTTTGCAAACAGCTGAAGTGTATTTAAAGGACTAGTTCACACAAGAATGAAAATTCTGTCATCATTCTGTCTTCCTTATGCTGCTCTAAACTTTATTTCTTCTGTTTTAACTTTTAGGAATATCAACACTATTTTTTCCTACATAAAAGTGAATGGGGACTGAGGCTGTGATTAACTTTCTGTGTATCATCTTTAGACAGATGATGACAGGTAAACTAAGTTAGTATTGTAGCATTGCTACTTTTAGTTAGTTACTCCCCAACACTGCTGTTAATGTGTAGTGACTTTCTTAGCTTGTTTTAAAGCAACTCAGCGTTGTTTACCGTTTCTGGTTCTTTTACACACACACACACACACACACACACATACATTTTAAACACCATTTTGAGGCCTCTTTTTATATCATGTATTTATGCAGAATTGCATTGATCATCAGTGCTGGGAAACCATGTTAGAAACCGTATGTTCTTGCTGCAATGCAGTTACATGTCAAATGCGCTGTTCTACGATTATTAGCTTGCATTTTTATTTTTGTTTTGCCTTAAACAATACAATGAGAATCCAGAAAGCTGCATTAGATATTGCGCCAAACCTCGCTTCAGTTACTTCTTGTTAGCGTGACGTCATCTGCTCTGTGGATTTTCTATGACATCCCCCGGCCCATCAAACCCACATCACAACCATGACTCCACAGCATGATCCATGTTGCATTAGCTTGTGCTTTATTTATTTGTCTGTGTAATACAACGTTCCTCTCTGAGTGCTAAAAACAAAGCTATTTAATCCACTACAAGTGCCCTGGTTTGAAAATAGCACGAGATAAACAATATGAAGACATCAGCTGGATTAGTTGGTTGGATTAGTTGGTTATGCTTGTTTGGTGCGGCATGAGCAGAGGCACTTATAACAAGTTTGTAATTAGTTGCATGCATAACCCACGGTGATAAGGCAGACATAAGGTTGTTAACACGTTTTCTCATTTCCCTAAAGAGCTTCTATTTAATTACAGAGTATATAGTTAGTTTTTAGCTGCTGTGTTTCTCTTTGTGCTAAATGCAAAATGCATCTGTTATTATGTAAACTGTAAACTGCATAATGTATATATATCACACACCAGCAGTCACCCAAAACAATTCACTATGTTTATCCTTTTAATTTACAGCAAAATATCTATACGACTGTTTTTTTTTTTGTTTGTTTGTTTTTTTACAGAGACGTAAACAGCACCTCAGAGACGTCCATTGTTCCTTGAAATTGAATTCCTACATTCCACTAACCCTGAAAGGGAATAAACACAAAGGCATAAGATAACAAGACTGACATGGCAACAACCTTAATGAAGGCTCCCTCTCATCACTTCCACACATGCAGTGACACTGTGAGCTAGACCAGCCTCTCAAACACGGTCCCCAGCTAACAATTTTAGGTTGTAAGAACGTTTCCTTAACATTTCCATTAAGTAACAAAATCGTTAAAAATTTTATTTTGAAAGGAACATTCTAGGAACATTCAAAACTTCAATTTTTTTGTTTTAATGTTGTATTAATGTTATTGCTTCATGATCGAATGTTATTCAAACATTCTTTAATTCTGTACCATTTTTACATTTTTATATAAATGATATATAACCTTAATAAAATTAAGGTAACTAACGTTACTGCAAAACTTTTTTTGATAACACTGAGAGAACTTTAAGAGAACATTAGCCAACCTTCTGAGAAGGTTTTCGGTTAGCTGGGTCAGTGGTGACTGACATGCAGAATCTATTAAAGAGGTCAGGATTTTTATCAGCGTTGAATATTGATCTGTCAGCGTGCTAAGCCTGCAAAACGCATTGAATTGCTCATTTTAATGCAAGTGTGTAGGACCCATATTTATCACTGTAACATTTAAAATTTAATGATTTTTTTAAAGGAAAAATTCTGCACACAGCTGTAACATGCAAGAATATATTTGTGATTGCAATGTTTTGTTCACGCAACTGAAATGCTTTGAAAAACAGCAATCGGAGTCTGTTGAGTGATGTGTCGTGTAAACATACTTTTGTTGTGTTATTATGAGAAAATTTTACGAGATTATACAAAAGTGGCAATTTATGAAATATGAATTTTAGTATTTAACTTTGTGTCTTTACTGTGCCCTTTCTCAAAACAAATGTGACCTTAGAAGTGGTTTTGAATATTGCAAACTAAAGATATACCATAAACATACCCGCAAAATCATTTCACAGCTGCCATAAGTCAATAGATTTATCTAAAAAATATGTTGTTATTAAAGACAAATGCCTAAATTGCACTTCAATTAAAATAATTACGCTCTTAACATACTGTATCACTTCTCCTTCGCAATGAATTTTAGATGAGTATTTAAAATCGATACGCAAAATTGCAAAATCGATGCAAAATTCCACATGTAGAGCGCACGCTCGCTCTCTCTCTCCGTCACTCTTCATTTGCATGTTCTGTCAGTGGTCAGAAGAGCTTTGATTCAGCAGAAAGAGACATGCTTCAGTCTATATTATTGATGCTAAAAGAGAAGGGGTGGTAGGGCGGGCCTTTGGATTGGTGGGGGGTGGGGCTGAGCCGTAGCTGCAGATTATTCTGGAAATTGCCAGCTGCAGCACTGTCTGCAATCAGGCTAAAACCGGTTTAGACTGGGGAGGTGGAAGTCACAGTCGATTTTTGTCAAGCCTGCCCGGGTGACTGTTTATCTCTGGGGTTGAATGGGATGCCATGTATTACAGAGGATGTCCCAGCACCTCACAGTCGGTTTAATAATTCAGTGGCCTTCCTTTCCTGCCTGTCACAGATTGAGAAAGAGAGCCAAGACACTTCCACCCACCAAATGCCATAATCTGTGTTTTGAGATTCAGATAACAATAATGTGTACTCAGCGAGTAAACACAGTGTCGTTTAGGAGTGCAGGGAGATTGGATGCAGAACAGGGGCTCGGTCAGCCGTGATGTCATTTGCTGTTCCTCTTAGGACAGCGTTCTTATTTCCACTGCCTGTGTCTGTTGAGATGACAGCTGCTGGAGGTCCTGCAGGAAGATTTGGAGTCCTGGGATAGTGCCTGATTAAAACACTATTAATACCGAAGAGTCACTCTTCCAGCCGCCGCACCCACGCAGATTTAATCTTAATCTGTGAGCATTTGCATTACAGAGCCCAGAGCGCCGCGCTCAGACCTGACCCCCGGCTGCCTAGATTCAATGTGACATCAGCAAAACCAGAGGCGGCCATTTTCTTGCACAGCACTGAGGTATTGTAATGGAGGGAGCTGAGCTTGGTGAGGAGAAAGAAAGAGAGGCTGAGATAGATGCATAAACGGCAATGCAGCAAGTGTAACGCATGCAACTTAATGCAAAAGAAATCAGCTCTGATAGAGAACTGTCAGGAGGGTGATGCAAAATTTTGTAGTTTTAATAAAGGTGAATGACTGATCACTCATCATGAATAGAAAACACCATTCATGTAGTTTTCTAGCATGCATGAAAGAATAAAGTCTATTACTTTGTGCCAAACCTAGTAAACTGCCTACAGAGATACTTTTTACTTTTTTAGAAAAGCACTGCATGTATCCTTTATGGAGGAAGCTATCCCAGAATGCACTGCAACACGGTCTGTGAAAGTGTTGATTAAAAAACTGTTAATAACATTATTCGTTCATTTCACCCAGTATTCCAAGCTAACAGGGAACGTTCTCAGAATGTTGGCTAATGTTCTCTAAAAGTTCTCTTAACATTATTAGAAAGTTCTTGCAGTAACATTAGAAGTTTTTTAACTTTATGGAAACGTTAGGGAGATGTTCTTACAACCTAAAATATGTTTGTGTAACTGTGACTTGCTTCCCATAGAACATTTGTCACTTGTCAGATTTGTCACTTATGAGGTTTCATGACGGTTCTGATTTTTCCTTAGCGAGAAGAAGCCTATGTAGACAGCAGGCAGTGAGGCAGCTCACTGTGTTTTGGAAGAGAGCTTATAAAAGAGGTACAACAACATTCCTCAGTAAACACAATTGATCATGTTGATAGCAGCAGGGATTCAGTTGAGATGAAAGCTAGCAGTGTTATACTGATCACTCCATCTTCAACCTGTCTGGAGACAAGCAGCCTGTCTTTCGCAAACGCCTCGTTTCACAAACACTTGCATGAGAAGACGTTTTGGCATTTCATGCTGGTTTGGTCGAAGCTGTCCATCCAGAGAAGACAACAAACTCTCACAATTCTCAGTACAAAAAACACAAAGAAAGTTTCTTATATATCTTTTACCTGAGAGAGCAGCTGTGTGTGTGTCCGTGTGTGTCCGTGTGTGTCCGTGTGTGTCCGTGTGTGTCGTGTGTGTCCGTGTGTTTGTGTGTGTGTGTATGCATGCATGTGCGTGTGTGTGTGTGAGTTGTGATCATTTCTCTGGGCTGAGTGGTACATGACCTCAGGCAGGACGGTGTGGAGCAGTGTGAGATCAGGTAGATAAATGTATTGTCGTATTTAAAGAGGACAGAGAAGAGTATGTAACCGCAGTTTGATTAAAACTAACCAGAGTGAATTGTAAACCAGGTCAAGCAGATGCACACACCAAAACACAGCTGTATACATGTTAAAGAGTCCAGGGCAAATTATCACAGTTTTTACACTAAAAACGAAACACTTCTAGAAAAATCAAGCATTTGTGTTAGTGGACTTGCAAAACATTTAGTCAAAACATTTCAGATGCTGAAATGCCCCCTGTCCCCATGTGTCCCCAGATTTGAAATGAGCTCTACACACACGGTGCTCTCATTGATTATAACAGATACAGGCATCTGTCACTTAAATATTTAGCAATGTTGATCGTTTGTTTTGCATCGTTTTTATTGTGAGTAAAATCCCAATGAAAACAGCAGGTCCACAGCAGTACCTGCATTTAATGACTGATTTGACATCGTGGAGGCTGATGCGCTCTCTCTCTCTCTCTCTCTCTCTCTCTCTCTCTCTTTCTCTCTCTCTCTCTTTCTCTCTCTCTCTCTCTCTCTCTCTCTCTCTCTCTCTCTCTCTCTCGCTCTCTCTCTCAATCTCTCTCTCTCACTCTCTCTCTCTCTCTCTCTCTCTGTCTCTCTCTCTCTCTCTCTCTCTCTCTCTCTCTCTCTCTCTCTGTCTCTCTGTCCTACAAGCTCTTCTGCAGAGCCATACTCCTTTGACATTTGATTTGTGCAAAGACGAGATCCGCTGTCCTGCTTTACTGCTATTTCATGCCACAAAACAGCTGCTTTTACATATTTATCTGTAGTCATTGTATCATACAATCATACATCATCATACGTCATACATGATCATACATATGTCGATGATCATGCTGTTATTGGTCTGATTTAGTTTTTTTGTTTGAGTTATATTGTATGAAAGCTCTGTTTCTGGCCAACTGAATATATTTATAAGATAAAATGTTTCACATATTACAATTTACCATAAAAAAAAAACATTTTATGTACATAAAATCAGCTTGTAAAATTTGATAGCATATTTATGGCATATGAAATGTTTTTGTGTTTCTTGTTTCCGAAGGATGGTACAGCTGTGCAACATTATAATGAGGATCATAATAATGATCTTCCTTATACAATAATACACGTCCTGATTACTTATCTATTAGTGATAATTAATCATGTTTCAGTGTAGCATGTTTCAGCTGTCACAAATCAAAGTTTATAGTTCATTGTTCCTTTTTCAGGCAATTGAATTTATGATTTTTGATCTGGCACACAAATTAATTTATTTTTCAGAAATCAACTGTTCTGTGCATAACAATATCAAAAACGTTTTGAAGGAGCTTTTTATAATTATATTGGGTAAAGAGATACAGTAGTTTGGATTTTGGCAACACTCTAGTTCTTGAAATCACTCTGCTAGAGAAAAAGACAGGAAACTAGCCTGAAGAACTGAGTTATTCAGACACGGCTAAAGCCAGGTGTCACTTCAGCCCAACTCCACCAAGTTTTCTGCCAGCTGCACTGTAGAAAGCTAAAGATTTCCTGGAGATCTGAGAGTTTGTTCTCATTTTCCTCCACATAATATGAAAGGAACAAGGTCAGAAAAACAGCCACATGCGGTCCCATCCGTAGACACATTTAATTACTTGTGTGCATTAGGGATGTCACATCCCATGATATGAAACCTGTGTTTTTATTTCTGTTTTATTTTCCCATTATGTTTTCATCATTTACCTCTAATTTGTCAAATGTGACTTGGAAAAAAAACTGCACCAATAATACACCCATTTGTTAAGACTGAATCACTAATCTCAAATCAAAATGTAAATCTCAAATGCTCAACACATTCATTTGCAAATCAAACAATGGAAACCTGTATGAGGCTGTGAGATGAGCCCATGTCACCACAGCAGTAATTTAAAGCAATGATCTCCCATTTCTGCCTCAATTTGTGTAAATTGTACTCTGTTCAAATGAGTTCATTTGAATATGAATAACAGATAAGGGGGAGGGGTACATTATGATAATAACTTTCAATTAAACACAGATATCTACATATACTCCTTAAAGAACATGGAGTGAAATATTAGCCTGCCAAGTAAGCTCAAAACAAAAGAACGAGCAGGTTTTTCATATGATGTGATGATTTGTAATTTCACTTTATCTTTCTGTTTAAGCATCTAACCTTAATACTAATGAATAATGCAAATATCTTTTTTCAAGCCCTCCTGGTTTTAAAATTGCCTGCTGGCTGTCAATTGTGCAAGTCAATTTTCCAATAGTCAGAAACTGTTTTGTTTTTCCCCCATTGGCTGGTGAAATTGGGCCTCTTTGAGGAGCTTTTGTGTATTTCACGTGAATAGTGTATTGATCAGTATGTCAGAGTAATAACTTAAAATAACCTTTGATAAGTGCCTTAAATAACCACTAACAAAAAAAAATAAGCCCAGACTTTATTTGAGAATAGAAATATTAGTTATTGTTACAGGGACACTCTTTATTCTCCAAACTGTATTTTTATTATTGCTTATAAATCATCGTAAATCATTATCTTGTGGTATGTTTGCAGGGAGAGAGATTAACTGCTGTATATTGTGTAAACTAAAGCATTTTCTGCTATTGCAGTGTCTGGACCAATAGAAATGGACAATTTAGGATCTCCATGACAACCAGCACAGTCATGTGACCTTTCCCAATGGTTTCATATTTAGTATTCTTGACCCCTCGTGCAGTGTGCTAGGGTCTCTGACAGACTGAGCGATCTCTTTCTCTCTGCTTTAACCGCTCTTGACCCTTGCAGTCTAAACCGGTTACTGACAACGTGAACTACTGTTTTATGAGCTTAAGGAATCTAACCAGGCTGAGTATAAACTGAAATGGAACAAATATTGCTTCAGGTGGTTAGCTGGTATTGGTTCAGTACTCACAATTTACTTAAGACAAGTGGCCACCCAACACAGCACTACAATCACCTTGTGACAAAAAATCACCTTAAAATCAAAGATTGAAATTTATCAATATTGCTAAGAGCTTATAATTAAATTAACACGACATGGACTGAATAGTAAAATGACAATTTTGTAACAGACCATTGAATCTGCTGCAGCATCATACCATTTTATTCTTCAGCTTCTCCAGTTGAAAAGTTGAGTGTTTTTGCATGTTTTTCTCCTGCTGTGGACTTGATCTTAGAGGCAGACATGCAACCTTCGGTTGTGACCCACCAATTAAAAACATTGTTTTAAAGTGTAATAAAAAGTGATGAGTAATACCAGCAACACGACCCTAGATTGGTGTTTTGAATACTTTATTTTATATTAGCCCTCAAACTCTGCTGCACACAGATCTGTCATTAATCACAAAGGTGAGAACCTAAATGACATTTAAAGACAAAAACTGATTTTCTCAATTTATGACTCACCAGCAATTTTTCATAATTTTCCATGCTTGAATTGAGAAACAAAGACTACAGGTTGCGCAATGTGCTCTTTCATCATGTTGACACAAAAAAAACTTTCATCAAATGTCTTTTTTGCTTAGATGATGTTGTTTAGACAATCAGTGCAGGTCCTGAATTATGTATCACTCGTGATTGAGAGCGCTGCTGATGTGGAGAGGTCAGAACTGTAGACTTATACAAAAAATATGGCAGTATAATGACATGGTGACATGAATATTCATGAGAGAAAAATTAAAGTCGGCTATGATAATTCTAGGGTTCTTTGTTCATTTAATGGCTGTAAGCAGCTTGTATCAATCAGATAGATTCCATAAACAGGCATAACTAAGTACAAAGGGAATATTTTCCTTTTCGTCTGCTTTTGTTTCCGTATATACCCAATTTACGTAAAGTCAACATTCACGCTTGCCGATTATCATAATTATACATGTTTCTATGGAAACCTACTTGTCCTTTATTTTTGATTCATTTAGTTTTACCTTCCAGCAGATTTTAATTATATTGTTTTGATGTTCTAGAGAAGGTACAACAGTGTTTTAAAATGCTAGATCAGAGCAGGATTTCAGCAGATTTTAAACTGCACCCTCATGGGGTCAGGGTGAGGAGGGCATTGTGATGTATACACCAGCATTTAAATGTGAGCGTTTATAAATGCATGAGGCATCGTTTGAATATTGATTCACGTTGTCACAGTTGCTCTGCTAAACATTCTGTGGTTCTTATGGCATTAAGAATACCTTTTAGTTGCATCCTCATTCTCTCTGTGGTTTTGGTAAATTAAGTTAATAACTCATAGATGTGTGTGTTTCGAGATTCCTATTAAAGATGAATTGCTTTCATCTGATTTGGCAGGAAATAATTACAAACGTAGAGTTTTGGTGAAAGTTTGGAAACTTTTCCATCATGTTGGTTCATTACAGATTACAGATTTAGGAAATGCTTCACTTGTGGCAGGATAACATGTTTTCCAACTTTATTTAGTGCTTTTGTCACTATAAGTCCACCAAGAAACAACCCAGTTTTAAAAGAGAAAGACCATCTTTCATGCCTGAATACATCTCTATATATTGCAGTAGCAGACACATATGGAATCCGTTCCGTATACTTAAAAAAACTGTTCTATTAAAAGTAAAGTCTTGTTTGATATTCACAGGTTGTTCTAATCTTGTGACATTACCGTTAATTACATTCTTATCACGTCTCAATCTGTAATATGGCGAAATACTCCATAAATTTACAGATTTGGGCATTTTATCCTTTTAAGCTTGGGGTCTTTCAATGTGTGTGGCTTTAAGTTTGAGGCCGATTGAGGGACATTTGACAAACTTTGATATTGGAGTACAGTAGGACAGCTACAGCAGCTGTGTGGACAGATGCATGAGTCGTTTCCACCAGAGCAACAAGCGACACAGTCACGCGCACACAAACGCTCCAGCCCTTTGCGGTACGTTGACAAATTTGCATCTGTTATGTTGACAGAGTTTCACCGGATGTGTATGCGACTGCATTCACGTCCATTCGAGTATGTGAATTAGTGAAAGAGAGGTGCTTACTATAACTCTAGTAAGGGGAGGGAGCTGTCCACTAGCAGGTGCTGAAATGTGGATGTGCATGGGCATGCAGCTTTTCTCATTGCACCACATGGATCTTGCCTGAAGCCTTATATTCCTCTCATATACAACAGTGGTTTTCTGCTGGTGCTGGTGAACAAGCAATTTAGAGATTGTATTCAATATCATTTATTCTTATTATCATTCACACAAATTGTTTTTTATGTACCCAATATAATCTTTTAAATGGACTCATGTGGAGCTCATACAGAAAATCAAATATAATGCATACAGTGTGCCGGGGTTCTGAAGCACAGCAAATGTGTGCCATTGTGAATCACATCTTGGACTAGGTGCATATTATAATCCCCCCTCTACCCACAATCCCGCAGTGGCAACCGTGAGTCTACTGATGTGAGACAGAAGCAGAGAAGCTGATATTCTCCTGCTGCTTTCATGAATTTCCCCTGTGACGCAAAGATCAGGCCACTGCACTGAAACATTAGCCTGTCTATTTCTGGGTTTCCCCGGCATTGCATATTCCCTCTTGTTTGCAAAGCATTTTTCTTTCCTCTGCACATTGCATTCCTTTTTTTTCTCCAGCCTTCTCACCCTGTGTTTGTTCTCCTCCTGCCATCCATTTATATCTTGAGTCAGGGTAACAGCGGGGGTCTGCTGGTTGCACGCTGACTGTTCGGCACGTCCTTCTCGTGACCTTGGAAACGAGGCAGCTCTGCTCTGTCACTGTATTCTGCGCTGTGCTCCTCTGGCTCATTGGGGCCGAGGCCTCTGCGGGGATCCAGCCAGCATGAGGCTCCGGTGCAGGCTGCAGGAATTAACCGAGCATGCCGTGATCACGTGAAAGGCTGCGCTCCAGTCTTTGGAAAATAAACGAGGGCGAAAGCGACAGTCTGATCCATGAGAGATAATTCAGCTCTCCTGTAGTGACCCACAAATGAGAAGAGGTACAAGGCTTTTTGTCTGGGTGGGGGATGCTGAAAATATTTAGTAATGAGTTTAAGAAAATGTATTTATTAAGGGCTGATACCCAGCTGATTATGATTTATATATATATACATATATAAAATGTAAATATTTCCAAATAATTTTTCATTATTTCAAAATAATTTTAGGTATCTAGGATGTTTTTGTGACTGTGTGGCATGTTTGCTCTGAGCCCTGGTTAATTTTTGATGCTGGTGAGTAAGTGTGTGTTGGGTACAATAATTACTGGTCTGTTTGTGTTTCACATTGTGATCACTTTATCGACTTTCCTCCGGGACAGCTGTGTGTCTGATTATTGCTTCTTCACAGCCATCTATTTGAGGTTTAACCATCTGCTGATACTTGTGAGTCCATCAACATGAAAGCACCGCAGTGAGACTTCTTGTGGTCTTCACTTAGACATCTCCCATGATGCTCTCTGAGACTGCATTGACATGAGCTTCCCATGATGCTCTCTGCTCATGATGCTCTAAAGAACATTATTTTCTCAGCTAACAGGGAATGTTCCCAGAACATTGACTAAGTTAGTGGAACATTTTAAAAACATTACAAAATTAAAACTTTTGAATAACAATCTTACAAGCAAACAATTTTAGACATATATATATATATATATATGTATGTGTATATGTCTATATTGGTGCAGTAAGTTTGTTTAACTCCAGCAGAGTTTGGGACTGTCTGGTCCAGCCAGGTTAGAGAAAAGAGCGCCATCACCTGGTGTCCAGGTGGACATGCACTCACAAAAACATAAGAGCACCACAAAATGCAAACCTAGAAATTGTCCCAGACTCCAAATAAACAAAGTCAGATTTCTGACAAACTAAACACATTGATAATATTTCTGATTCACAAGCGAAATATTAAAGGCTGAGTGTTACCTCTTATCATTATCAAAATGATTACAATTCCTCATTGAGTTCTTACTAGCATTCCACAAACACTTATCCTGTTTTCCTTTCATTTTTCTGCTGCTGTTTATTGAATCCACCCACATCGGATGCACAAAATGAACCCATTAGGAGAACAGAGCATTAAAATCAGTTTAATTCATAATGAAGTGCTTCATTTTAGAGCATTTCTTTCCCATCTAATGTTGCCATAACAATGCTGGTGATATTTGTGGCAGAGTATTTAGCATTATTAGGTGCTGAGCGTATAAAATATTAATGCGTTAGTAAGATACAGCCACATACATTTGTGTTTTGTAACTGATATTTTCATGCTCAATGTGAAAGCAGATATTGGAGATCATATAGCACTTACAGTGCCAAAATTGTGTACCATATAAAAGCAATGACATTGAAATTTGCTGCAAGTGAACCTGTATTTGATTGTAAAAGTTGTACTTTTGTTTATTTACTATTTAGTTTTTGCCTTGTGTAGATTTTTTTAATGATAAAACATGACATTCAACCTGTCTCTTGTTGGCATCTGTCTAATTTGCCTTCTATAAAGTGACAGATATATTGATACAAATTTATTGTAGAATCTGATTGGACACACAGTGTTTGATATCAACAGCAAATGTGGTGATCATCCTAACCATGATTATATAGTTAGTTGGTTGGATTTTATGATTTAGTATTGTTTTCTCCCTGTTGTACGATACCATATCTGAACAGACCTGTGACCCATTTTCTTATACTTTTTTATAACACAGTGATACAAGTTTTATCGCTGTGTAGTAGTTGCTACCCAGCTAACAGGGAACATTTTCAGAACGTTGGCTAGTTTTCTCTTAAGGTTTCCTTAGTTGATTGTTAATTTTGAATTAATCTTATAACCAGTAACATTAATATGGCAAAAAAAAAACCTGGACATTTTGAACGTTCCTAGAATGTACGAAATAACATTTCTAATGTTTTTAAAAGTGAAAGTGACATATTTGTCAGATATGGTAATTCATACCTGAAATTTGACCTCTGCATTTAACCATCACTGGTGAGGAGTGAACACACACACACCAGGAGCAGTGGGCAGCACACTACTGCACCCGGGAGCAATCAGGGGTTAGGTGCCTTGCTCAATGGCACTTCAGCTACCCGCCAGCGTTGGAATCGAACCAGCAACTTTCTGATCACAAGCCCGACTCACTAACCAGCAAGCCACAACTGTTTTTACTACTTAACGGAACTGTTAGAGGAAACATTCTTACAACCTAAAATTGTTAGCTGGGTAGTGTGACTTCAAATACGCTGCATTTGTGTTTATGCTGCTCATTTTTAAAACACTGCTGACTGTGATTTACCTTCCACTACATAAATGAAGAGTAAAATCAATAGAACTCATTTGAGATTGCTGTCTCTCTAGACTCTTGACTAATAAATCTTATTTTTTAATATTTATTTTTTAACCTGTTTTTGCTCACAGATGAAAAAAATCACCCCACCTCTGGCATTCATACGTCTAACCTCCAGACTTTCCCTGACATCACATTTTAATTTGGACACTTACCATCTCCACACCTCGCATGATCAGACATGACTTGTTACCAATGCATCTTTGCTATCACAAATTGATACAGTGATACATAAATGTTGGCTAACATTCTTTAAAAAAGTTCTCTCAAAGTTATCAGAACATTCTTACAGTAACGTTGATACAATGTTTTTAATGTTATATATCTTATGTCAGAAACTATTCTTAAGTAGTTAGTGGTGTGATTTAAAAATGTTACTGACCAAGCAATAGCATTAATACAACCAAAAAAACTAGATGTTTCAACATTCCTAAAACAACACTTTAAACATTTTTGTTATCTAATGGAAACATTAGGGAAACGTTCTTGTGTAGGCTGACTCCATTGCTCTGAGATCTGCTGCAATGCTGTAATGGTTTAGCACACTTCCTCCAGATGTGGTGAGTGGATCGATGGCGGGGCTGTTTTGTTTTCGTGAGGCTATGGGAAACGTATTGATTTGTGGACAGTCATGGGAGCAGTGAGGCCTTTAAAAAATTTACAATCAAGGCTAAGAGAGAGATGCCATGGGATGTATATTTCATCTGACCCCAGACATTGGCTGTGTTCAAAATGATTATGGAATGCTAGCCCACTGCCCACTGCGTGCACACTAAAACAGTTTTTAAGACGTTGTATTAACGTTATGGCTTGGTTATAAAACATTATTCAATTTTTTTTTATTTGGTAAGAATTTAAAAACGCTCCACTAACAGCTTTACAAGAATTCTTAACAAGAATGAAGTCTTATAAGGTTAAAAAGAACATTCTACTAACATCACTGCAAGAACATTTTTGAGAACTTTGAATGATCTTTTAGAGAATTTTTGCCAATGTTATGAGAACTTTTCCTGTTAGCTGTGTGAAAGCAGGTCTGACCTGTGCCCAGTCCTGGCTGTGCATGCTGGGAGTGTGTGAACAGCGAGTGACTGATGAGCTGTGCCATTTCTGAAGGTCATCTCCCTCTTATCTCCCTTATCTCTTAATCACAGCCTTCTATCACATAAACACAGTTTGTTTGTTTGTTTGTTTGTTTGTTTGTTTGTTTTTGGCTGATGTATTATAGTGTTTGTTTTGTCTGTGTGGCTGCACAGCAGGGGCTGAGACTGTGGCACACAGTCATGCTGTCTGCTAACCAGCGACCTATTACACGCACACACACACACTTGATAACCTGAAGAAACACAGTGAAGACAATACAAAATGTCTACTGGTTCAGAGAAAGTGGCGATAATAAAAATATTGTTGCATTTCTCCTTATGTGGAACCATAAATTTTAGGTTGTAAGAACATTTCCATAATGTTTCCATATAGTAACAAAAACATTAAAAATTTATTGTTTAATGTTCTAGGAACATCCAGTTTTTTAGATGTTGTACTAACATTATTGATTGGTTAAAGGAACGTAATTTAAACATTTTATTAAAAAAGCTATTGTACGGCTTCAGATGTCATCATCAGTCATACAAACTACTTTAATGATACTTTTGATTCTTTTTTGACAGTCATGGTTCCTATTCAGCTTCATTGTATGAAGACACAATGTATGGACATTTTGCTAACCAACATCACTTTTGGTGTTAGCTATGATTTTTTTTAGGTTGTAAGAACGTTTCCCTAACATTTCCAAGATATAGGAATGTTCAAAAAGTCCAGTTTTTTAGAAGTTGTATTAACATAATTACTTGGTTATTCAAGAAGTTAAAGAACATTATTAATTTTTTTAAACATCTTTAAAACATTCCACTAACAACTTAAGAATAACAATTTTGATATATGATATATAATGTTAAACAGCGTTCTACTAACATTACTGAACTTTTTTGATAACTTCGAGAGAGCTTTTAGACCATGTTGACCAACGTTCTGGGAATGTTCCCAGTTAGCTGGGGTCCCTTTTAAATGACTTCACGTGTATGTGTGTAAAATGCAATTTGTTTTTCTCTCAAAAAAAAAGCACACAGATGTAGTTTATAAAAATTGCAGTGGAAAAAAGTCTTAGCTGAACAATCTATTAATTTATCAGAGACTTCACATTTAAACTGTCTTTTTATTAAAGAAATGGACTATGCTGGTAATTTAAGATGTGTGGTTGTAATACTTAACATGAATTGAATAAGGATCTGAGATCAATGGACTTGGGAGAGGCTCAGTCAACACAGAGTGTGATCTATGCACGAGTGTACAGGAAACTGTTAAACCGCAACTTTGCAGAAACCTCTTGCTGGAGGATCGATACAGCCTTTGTAAACAGTCTTTTACTCTCTTGCTCTGGCTATGAGTCAGGACTTCCACAGGAGACTGTGTGTATGCAAATATGAGGGTGGACTCTTGGCTATTAATAGATGTATTCCCATATTTGTAGTCCAGAATCCTTTGGATTACTTATAGAGTTGTGGGGAATTATGTACTGGCATTAGTGGTCATGGGACAGAATGTATTTCCAGCATTACACGTGATGATCTCTGTTTAATCTCAGAGATCAGGATTGAGATATTAAAGAGAGGTTGTGTAACTTTTTCACAGCATTTTTTTAGTTTAGTTTTTAATTGTGTCTTTTCTTAGAACGTTGGCTCATGTTCTGTAATAGTTCTGTCTACCAACATTGTTTTTGCAGTTTTAAGTTGTTAGCGTACTAAGCATACTGTCAGTTTTAATGTACTAAGGTACTTTAAATAACACTTTTAAAGTTTTGTAATTTAATGGAAACGTTAGGGAAACACTCTTACAATCAGAAATTGTTAGCTGGTTCGTGTTTTGCTGTTATTTGTATGAGTGTTACTGTATCTCAGAGGTTCTTTCCTGATATAATTACCCTCATTAATGATCCTAAAAGCAGATGTAGTCTTTAAATATCTTGTGTGAAAACATTAAATGAACAGTCTGTTAAAACATGTCCCTCTCACACGCTGCATATTTTGATTAGATTAAATATTTTCTATTAAGTGTTATTGGAGCCAGATGGAGACTTGTTAATTTTACAGTAATTAGGAAAGGAAAAACCGCTAATGAAATACACACACACACACACACACACACACACACTGTGGTCCTTCAGCTGCTCCAACACACAATGCTGTTTAATCAGTGCAATTAGTTTTGATTTTAATGTGTGAATGAAATGATATTTTTGATATACAATATGTAAGATTAGAAAAGCGTTCTACTAATGTTACTGCAAGAATGTTTTTTTCAGACCATTAGCCAACATTCTGAGAACGTTCCCTGTTAGCTGGGGTACTGTTGGTTGCTACTGCTGGTTGCCTTGATAATATTGGTTGGCACAATTGCCCATAGCATTTGAAAATCTGAACGATTTATTTGCTGGTAACCATAAGATGTCATTCTGTTGTGACAAGAACAAAATGTAAATTGCAGTAGTGCAAAATACATCATATCAAGTTGAATCTCAAACTCACTTAAAATGGTGAGAATTTGTTGCATTTCCGGACACTCCGGATATTTGTAATTTTGTGATTTGATAGAGAAAAGGGTTTTTTTACTCCATTATGGAACAGACAACAGTTACTAGTGTTTAGTCAGATAATGCTGTTACCTTGATCTGAGCCTTGAGATACTTTGAGTCAATGTGTCACAGCTGATTTGAGTCCCGGGTCTGGAGTTCTTATTTGACTTGAAAGCAAGGAGGACCTCTATTGGTCAAGACCCAGCACTTACACTGCAGAGGGAGGGAGAAAAGCACATATCTGCCAGTGTTCATTTGAAATGCAAATTCTGAGAGCCATGGAAACCAAATGTGACAGTGCTAATAATATTCTGATTTGTCAATTCAACACATAAGGAGCTACCAATAGCTTATGAGCTGCTTGATAAGTTCACAGAAACTACAATAGTAAAAAAAACTGTCGTAAGTACTTTTGTTATCTGAATTAAATAGATTTTAATTCCACAAAAGTCGGTTAATTAGAAAAGCCCTGGTGCATTTTCACCACGCCCTGAATAGCCCTGGTCCGTGACACGCCAGTCAGCCAATTTAATCTAGATTTAATTTAACCCCGGATATGGCAATCCACACAGCACATCATCTTTAAACACATACAGCTTGCATTTGCCTTGCTCATTACCTGCCAATAAAATCTCTCTCTCTCTTTCTCTTTTCAATCTCTCTTTCATACAACCCCCCCCCCCACACACACACTTCATCTGCTCAATCACTTGCATTACTTTGTGCCTGCTAGCAGCGTGTGTAGCTCTTTGATCTTTCCCGATCAGGGGATACACACAGGGTCCCGTCCTGAAGCGGAAAGCCATTATATTTATATGCTCTCTGTGTCTGCAGCCACCCGTCATGCATGAAGGGACTCAGATCCTGGTGAATCAAAGGTGTCCATTCTGCCTCCAGCTCTGGCATGAATATTTATGTATGATGTGCAGGCAGCCCTCCTCTGTGATGTAATGGTAGCCCTGAGTGCCTAGTTTATCCAATACAAAATAAAATCAGGAGCAACCACACCCATCTGCGTTTTGTGGCTTGTGTCTTGACATGAGGAAATAAATGTACTTTTCAGTGATAAAACTGGACAAAGGTCCTTCTGGGATTAGCTCACCCTCGAGAATTTGGGAAAGGTGGTTATATAACATGACAGGCTGAGGTTTCTAGACAAGTTTTCATATTCAGGAACAGAACCAACCCACCTCCTCCCCCCCCCTTGACCTGGTATGACTGTTTTTGTTACCATCTGCCCACAATACACACACTCACACTAAAGTAGATGAAATCTATGTCCATAAATATCTAAAGGAGTAATGAATGACTTTTCTGGTACTGTTGAAAATTGCAGAAAATTTACTTTCACGTCTTAATTTGTTCCAATTTATTCCAGAGATACGATACTACAAGTTGATTCAGCTGGTCTTGTGATCTCAATACGTCTGCCCCCATGTGGTGACCCACCCCATGTAAAGAAAAACTGTTTTTTGGGCTACTCATAAGAATCTTAATCTGCCATAAATAATCTTAATCTGCCATAAATACATATTCAATATACATTTTTTTAAATATCAACAAGGCTCAAATTTCATAAAGTACATCAAACTACACAAAAGTATTAATCTGTGATAAACCCTATTGTAGTGTCACTATGGAAGTGACCCTCTGTGGTAAATTCCCTTCAGTTCCTCATCCTCTGCTGAGATGTGGAGCACAACAGCAAATCTGCTGAACTCAAGAAAAGTTTGGAGAACTTTCACAAATTCTGGAATCTTTTGGGTTTATTTGGCACTTTGTTTATTTGTCCTGGATCTGTCAATCATGAAGAGTCTGTTACATGACAGATTAGAGAATAAAAAAACAGAAAGAGAGAGACAGACAGAGAGAATGTGGTAATCACCAGCACCATCCACTCTGTGGAATAAGACCCAGTTCTGTCACACTTTCCTTCAGAAAAGCTTATATGAGCACTACAGAGGCTGCTGGAGTGAGATCCAACTTCCAGAGCCAGACAGAAGGAGAACAGTCTGTAATTCTGTCCCTGATGATGGGTTAGGAAACGTGCACATCATATGTTGCACTAAGCATCATGATTATAAACCTGTTTATAGTACTGTACTCTTGCTATTATTTAATGTATGCATTTTAGCTGGGCTTGCTAAATTTCTGTTACATTTTTAAAGTATGGGACTTTTTTGTCTGGCTGGCAGATGAGACAGAATCCTATAGACTTTTATTAAAGAAGGGATTAGAGTAATATTTTGCAGAGTATCACAGAGGTTTGAGTAGGGGTCAGTATAAGCTAGCACTGAGTACACCTTAGCAACCACATAGCAACAGACTAGAAAGCACTCAGCAACACCTTAGCAACTGTATGGTAATTCCTGGCAACCACACACATTGTTTTTTACTTATTTAATGCTTGGCACAATCATGCTTATTAGAATGAGTGATGATGTTGGATATACAGTACAGCATTTCATTTATCAGTAGCTGATTTACATTAAGTTTGTTGTTCTGTGAATATGTAACTCGTCTTATCCTGAGACCACACACTGTAAAAAAAAAACTTTGCTGCCTTAAATGTTTATGTTTATTCAACTTGGCTTTACAAGTCATTACAACTTAATAGTTTAAATTCTGACTGGTGTAACTTATAAAAATAAGTAAACAAATTTTCAACTATTTTTAATAAGTTACAGCAACTCAAGACCAGTCAAGATGTTGAAATGTTGTGTAGTTTGACTGCACAAGTTGAAATGACTTGTGCAGCCAAACTGATTAAGCTTAAAATTTTAAGACAGTAATTTTTTTTTACAAGGCAGCTGCTTATGAATGTTGTGACAGAACTTTTAAGATCAACATGAGTCCATGTTGATCTTAAAAGAACAGGGAACGTTCTTAGAATGTTAGCTGACGTTCTCTAAATGTTCTGTCAAAGTTAGCAAAAATGTTCTTGCAGTAACATTAATACAACATTAATAGAATAGTGTTAATACAATATCTAAAAAACTGACTTTTTATTTTATTAGAGCATTTAAAATAGCATTTTAAACATTTTTGCTACTTAATGGAAACGTTAGGGAAAAGTTCTTACAACCTAAAATTGTTTGCTGGGATCTCAGCATCTAGGCTGCTCTCACATCCTCTTAGCAGTCGAGGCTGCCTGTTTTCTGGACCTCATTACCCTGGCCTGCAGTAATCCATTTTGGCAGAGCTAAAGTCCAGCCTTCTTGGCCAGTTCCTGGTCCAGGATGAGGGCTTTAGGAAACACAAATGTCAGCATATGGTTCTTATGGCATGACAGGGAACTTTAACAGGGTACAGAAGGAAGAGGACCAGGGGAGGGTGGCAACAGTTGTAATCGGATCATTGGCCAAAAGAAGCTGAGTTGATGGGATCAATAAAAACTGCACATACAGCAGACAGCCTTTAAGAAGAGAGAGAGCTCAAAGCTCTGGTTTGTAGAACAGAAGATTCTTCCTTCTTTCTAAATGTAATATTTTGAAAAGTGCAGAAAAACATCTAAATCTGTTTAGT